>QAXD01000036.1:42879-76167 GCA_004335575.1 Haematococcus sp. NG2 | reverse complement strand
ACCGCGCAAAGCCGTGTAATGATGATGATGATGATGATTGTGTGGAGTCAAGATGAGGAATCAGCCAACCATAGACGCGCGCCACACCTGCACATCCAGGTCACCCTCAATTCTGAGGGCAAGTGGTTCATTGTACTCAGTCCTGCACACAGGGTACACATGGCCAGGTGAGTGAATATGGTGTCTGGCGGTAAAATCATTCGACATGTCGTGACATCAGAAGCAACGTTGTTTCTGGTGCCGTGCTGCGAGTGTCTGTGGCATCACTCCCATCCTGGACCCTCTTAGTTCGTGCGCACGTGATGCAAAACATGTTGCTGCCTGCAGGGCCAACTGCAGGGAGACTAGAAGCAAACCACAGCCCCTGCAGCCCACACCTGTCAGGGTCAATCAGTGACAGGGTATGCATCTGCAGCTGTGCGGCGGACAGCGGCCGACGGTCATCTGGCCAGCTCCTTGACTGGATGCCAGAAGAGGCCCCGGCTGCCAGAGCTGCCAGCAGCTGGTCCGTAGAGGCTGAGGTGCGGAGATAAGCAGCCACTGCTGAAATGGTCGTGTGCTTGTGCAGCTGTGACCCTGGCAAATTGAGGGCAATCGGGGGAGCAGGAAAGTGCGGTACGTATGCCAGCCAAATGTTGCGCAGTGCCCCTGCAAGCCTCCTATGCAGCACACGCAAAGCAAAGTGACCCTGGCCCCTGCACGCCATGCCAGCAAACCTTAGGCAAGGAGCTGCCCATCACATCCCCTCCGCAGCTGAGGCAGCATACCTTTCAGCCCAAGGTTGAACATGTCCCCGATGCGGCTGCTGGCCATGATGGCATTCAGGGAGGTGCCGCCCGCGGCAAAGAAATCTGTGTGCACACCAATCGGCTCCTTGCGGCCCAGAACCTCCTGCCAGCACTGCTGCACGGCCGCCTCGATCTCATCCCGGGGCCCCACATACCCTGTGGCAAGGATCTGTGCCCAGTCAGGCTCTCGCAGCTTGCTCACGTCCACCTTGCCTACAGATACACAGGGTGCAGACAGCCCAGCATGTGTGGACAATATACTGCATGCTGCTGGAAACCTGCCGATGCAGCTGTACGCAAGACACTCACAGCAGAAATCACCACAACAGGCACGTGACAGGCACTACGCAGTACGCGGCCTGCCAGATTGCTGCCCCGCTGACTAGCCCCCTGCTTCACACACCATGCTGCTGCTGATCCATCACACACGCATCACACCTGTGACACCCAGAGGCATCTGCGGCAGGGCCAAGATGACGGCAGGGGTCATTGTCGGTGCCAGTCGTGCACGGCAGTGCTCCTTCACAACTGCCACGTCCACCATGTCAGGAGCAACATAGCCCACCAGCTGCTTACGCCCGCCATCGTCCAGCCAAACCTTGACGGCCGCATCTTGCACACCTGCTTGACATGCACAATGCGAAGGCGGGCACTTTTCATGCCAGTGATATGGGTTGCGACACCAGGAGGATGGGGCACAACAGCCTGCTCTGGGTTTGTGCTTACACCATATTCACAAGTACCCAGATGCAGAGTGGACTGTGTGCACAACAGGCTGCTGTGGGGTTGTGCTTACACCATATTCACAAGTGCCCAGATGCAGGGTGGACTTCTTGCCAGACACACCTGGCGCCTCCTTCAGCACAGCCTCCACCTCCCCCAGCTCAATGCGCACACCGTTGATCTTGACCTGGCGGTCGATGCGGCCCAGGAACTCCAGCTCACCAGCTGGTGTCCAGCGCACCAGGTCGCCCGTGCAATACACACGGGCATACAGATGGGCGAGGTCCTTGGGGATGTAGCCCGACGCCACTTGCTCATCTGCGCAACAGCGGCAACAGCAGCAGTAGACTTGGTTGAGACACCCCACATGTGTTATTGCTCAGGTGATAATCCAGTGCGCCGTCCACTCTGGTGGCCTCAAGTGCGCTGATAAGAATGCAAGTGCTGAACTGAGCCTGGTCAGGCAGGCGCCGCTGCCGCACCGATGAAAGGGTTGGGGATGAACTTGTCAGCTGTCAGGTCAGGGCGCCCCACATAGCCTCGTGCCAGCTGCACGCCACTCAGCAGCAGTTGGCCGGGAAGGCCAACAGGCACCAGTTGCATTGCCGCATCCACCACGTATGCTCCCAGGTTGTCCAGTGGCCGGCCAATTGTGACGGTGCCACTTGCTGCCACCTCCTGCACATTTGCCGCGCGCGTGCACTGGACCGTTGTCTCTGTCGGGCCGTATATGTTGTGGATAGCAGCCTGTGTGAAGCCGCGCCGGATGTCTTGCACCGCAGACGGCACCAGGGCATCTCCTCCCAAGTCCAGGCTGCGAAGAGAGGTGCACTCCTTGGCGCCTGCAGACAACCAATGAACCAAGCACAGTGAGCGCAGGGGCATACCACACACTGCGGTTGAGTTGTGGGGTGCAGTAGGGACCAGTGCCAATACTGCCAAACCTGACGTGCTCTGGTCAAGCTCTAACTACCAGGACAGGGGGGCCTGCAGGGCAGCCACATGCTGCTGCAAGCACTTTGGCACATTGCACTGTCGGGGACACACCAGGGTGGGCTGCAGCCATCAGGTAGATGGACTTGACACCCATGTGGACCGTGACCTTGTGCTTGGCCATCAAATGCACCAGGTGAGCGGGGTCCGCATTCAGGCCAGGTGCAGGCAGCACCAGCTTGGCCCCGACAACCAGCGGCGTGAACATCTGCGTGCATGCGTGTCAATCATGCCAATGCTGGGGACATAGGTGGAAAAAACTGCTTGGCTGGTATATTTTATTAAGCTGACACCATCAAGGATCTCCGCATCACCTGCAGTCTGTTTTGTGACCAACCTGTAGCCAGGGCAGCACACCCATCATGAAACAAGGTACCTGGCAGCGCATTGTATGCAGCTCAATCACATGCATCCCATCCTGGGAGGCTGTAGGCCTCACCTGCAGCGCGTGCGGGTCAAAGCTGATGGAGAACCCCAGCATGAACACATCGCTGGCTGTGATCCTGTTTGTCTTGTTGTTCTCAGCAATCATGGATGAGAGGCACACGTGCTCCACCATGACACCCTTGGGCCGCCCTGTGCAAAGGATGGTGCATGTGAAGACAACTAGGGATCATACGGCAGCAGGCATTGCTCAGAGGCTAGTGCCTGAATGGAGGAAACAACGAGGCCAGCAACTGGTTTCATCGCCACATAGAAGGCGCACTTGGCTGTAGATTCAGCACCCACCTGTTGAGCCTGATGTGAACAGGATGTAGACCAGATCAGATGACTTGGAGCGTGGCAGGGGGTTGGTGGCTGGCTGGACCTTGGCCTCGCCCTCCCAAAAGTCCTCCAGGCACAGGAAGTTGACCTGACTGGCAGAAGCCGCAGCTGCTGCGGAAGCCACATGCTGGGCGCGGGCCAGATGCTCACGACCCACAACAACAAGCGGAGCCTTGCCATCCTCCACCATGCCCGCCAGTCTGTCATCGGGGAACGCGGGGTCGAGGGGCACGTAGCAGCCGCCTGCCTTCAGGGCACCCAGGATAGCTGCCACCAGGTCATGGGAGCGCTCCAGCATGATGCCCACTGGCACATCTGGGCCCACACCCAGAGATGCCAGCTTGTGGGCCAGTTGGTTGGCACGTGTGTTGAGCTGGGCATAGGTGAGAGTTGACCCAGTAGCTCCTTCCACAGTGGCCACAGCCTGGGGGTGTGCAGCTGCCGCCGCCTCAAACTGGAGGTGCACTGGTGGGCGGTCCAGCAGGCTCCGGTCCACCCGGCCTTGGAACTTCTGCACACAAGAGGCATCATGCCAGGTGTAGCATGAAGTGAGATGCAGCATCAGCAGCAAAGACAGCGACCACCCCATTGACGTACGCCCTTTGCTTGTGGCAGGCAAGTGCAGCTGGAAGGCACGTCAGGCTTGCGATAAAACACCTGTGGAGCTTTTAAATCCTAAGCGTGCACCAATCCCTGTCAGGCTCCGGCATGCAGAAGCATCTGTGAAACGCCGTGTTGTTATTATAACTACCAATTCCTGAGCCTGCGCCCTTGCCCACCTCAAGAATCAGCGCCCTGCCGTCCGTGGTCATGCCTGGCAGGTGCTGGATGAGGAGGTCAGGTGTGCATAGGCCAGCCACCAGGATGGACCTCACAGAGTCAGCCATCTGTTGTGCAGTGGCCGCCTCAAACAGGTCTGTAGAGTACTGCAAGTGTGAACAGCAGGCGTGGACGCATGAACAAATGCGAACAGCAGACGGGCACAAGGACCCGGACCACTGCTTAGAGTAAACATGTGGGCAGTCAGCCAGCCTCCAACACTCCAGTATTCATGTGCTGCTGGGGCTGCAGGTTGTACAATGCGGGCCTGCCCTGCCCTTCAAGCACCCACAGCATCAACGCAATCCTACCTGCAGCAAGCACAGCGTCTCCCGGGTGCTCTTGTCCGCAGACACGTACGCAAACGCAAGGTCCATCTTGTTCACACCAATGGTGGCCACCAAGGGCTGCACAGGCTTGCTGCATCCCTCCAGCGTGGCAAAGTCAAACCAGCCTGGTACGGGAGTGCACAGCAGAGAGCAAGTGCTCGGCATCTCCAGGTGGTCACCCAGCAAAACAGCTTGACGCGACAACTGATGACGTGCAGCATTAGCAGCAGCATGCCCCAGGCCATGGCGTGCACCGACTTTGGAAAGTGCCCAACTCAGGTGTCATGCACCTGCGAGCTGTTGCGCCACCAAACCACTCACCACGGTCCTCCAAAGTGATGCCTGCCTGCACCAGTGGGTTGGCCCCAGGCACCCGCTCAGCTCCTACCACCTCTACAAGACGCTGGAACGGCACGTCTGGGTGGGAGATGGTCTCAGCCACCATCTCGTGCACCTGAGAGGACACATCATCATGCATTATCATCATTACTAAATTTGTGCGGTTAAACCCGCTATGCAGAGAGGACACAACATATCCGGCGGTGGTTGACAAAGACCCCGGACACAGTTGCAGTGCTGGCTGCCCCGTGTCTGTGCTAAAGGTGCACTAGTCGCACAGCATTTGCCGTCCAGCCAGGCCCCACCTGCGCCACCAGCTGCCCAAAGGTGGCTCCCTCATTCAGGTCCACACGCATGGGCAGGATGTTGAGGAAGTAGCCGATGAGGTGCTTGGTGTCGGGGCGGCGGTTGGCGTACGAAGAGGCGATCAGCACTGACTGCTGACGCGTCCAGCGGCAGAGCATGGTGCCGTACGCGGCTAGGAAGATGGAGAACAGCGACACCTGCTGACCCTTGACCATCGCTTCCAGCTTCTCAGAGATGTCAGCAGGCAGCCTGAACAGAATGGTCTCCCCTTTGTAGGAGGCCACAGCAGGGCGTGACTTGTCGGTATGCCAATCCAGCAATGTGGGCACGCCTGCCAGCTGCGCCTTCCAGAAAGCCTCCTGCACCTGCAGCACAGCAGATCCAGGCATGGGCATCGTGCGCTTGCATCTATGTCACTGCACAGCTGGCATCATCCTGGCATGGTGGCATGTGTGATCGCATGCGGTTGCTCAAGGCAGACAGTGTTTGGCGCTGCTTGAATGTTCAATGCAGCCGCACCTGGCCCTCCTCCCCGTGCTGCAGCTGGTTCTGCCACGCAGCGAAGTCGGCATACTGGATGGGCAGTTCCGGCAGCTTGGGCTGCCTGCCCTGCTTCAGTGCATTGTATGTCTGCATAAAGGGAAAAGTGCAACCATATTGTAGGTCCTGGAGGTTGAGTGGAGTTTGCGGGGGCTCTGAAATCATACACAAACTGAAGCATGCACAACCACATGCACCGTGATGCACAACACACCAAGAAATATGCTGGTTGAAACAAAAAGGAATGTGCTGGGGGACAAATGGAAGATGCCAAGCATGACCTCACCTCACTAAACTCCTTGTAGATCAGCCCCACCGAGAACCCATCCACGGCAGCATGGTGCATCACCACCATCACCACATGGATGCTGGGCCTCACCCTGCGTGCAATGCCAGTGTTGTACAGGGATGCACCGCGACACAACGCAAGGAAATCCATACTTTTAACCACACCAGTCACCCGGAAGTAACCATACCAATCACCCGGACGTACACAGGGATCATGGGGTCGTCTGCGGCTACTGTCAAGCCTGCAAGAGAGCCGTGAACCTCAGCGCACCTGAGCACCACCAGCCGGACCATGGGGACTTTGGTGAGGTCGAACGGCGCACGGCCATACTGCATGAAGTACGGCTGTAGTGCTGCTGACAGCGCATCCTCATCATCCAATGCGCTGTCAGGCACCTCAAGCACCACATCCACCACCTTGAAAGGGACTGTCACCCGGTCCTTGGGGTGCAAGCGCAGCCGTACGTCCCCGCCCTCCCCTTCAAAGAAGGATGTGCGCAGCACCTCATGCCGGCCCACCATCACACCAAAGGCAGCGTGAAGGGTTGCGGGATCCAGTGGCCCCTCAACCTTGAACACCGTGGGCTCGTTGTAAGTGGCTGCACCCTTATCTGCACTCCACAGCGTGTACATCTGCAACTGGCTGGAGGACGCTGGGCGCGTGTCGTCGGGCCAAGACACAGGCTGGATGCCACCTGAGCCCTTGGGCGGCTGCAGCTCAATAAGTGCTGGAGCTGGAGCAGGCGCAGGAACAGCCAAAGGAGCAAGAGCAGCTGCAGGTCCAGGAGCATGCACCAGGTCCATTGCTGCCGATGCTGCAGCTGCTGAGGTGGCCACTGTGGCCAAGGCAGCAGCTGGGGCGGTGAAAGATGTGTTGATTTGCACAGCCGCGGTGGGTGTCGAGGGGATGGCAGCTGGGGTAGCGGGTGCAGCAGGTGAAGCGGCCCTGCCAGCAGTCGCTGTGCTGGTCGCAGCTGAGAGGTGAGCAGTAGCTGAGGCGACGGCATCCGGAGCTGCGGCTGCTGCTGGTGGTGGTGGGGCCATGATCTTGCGCAGGTGCTTTGCCAGCTCAGCAATCGTGGCAAACCTGTGCAGGCCAATGCCTGAACAGCAGAGGACAATGCAAAGGAGCAGCAGTGAGCTGGCGTCAAGTCCCACAAGCAGGGACGGTGTGACTGCACACGTGCGATGTCCCCTCAAAGGCGCCCGTGCCCCCACGCCGCCATGGTTCACTCGCAGTGTGCTGGGTATGACAGGCGATGAGCTGCACTGGCTGCCGCACCTTTCGAGCCCAGGCTGTACATGTCCTTCACCCGCGCAGCTGCCATGATGGCCTGGAGGGATGTACCACCCAGGCTGTAGAAGTCCATGGTCATACCGATGGGTTCACTGGGCTGCAGCACCTCCATCCACACCTGTTGCAGCGCTGCCTCCAACTCGTCACGTGGCCCCACAGGACCCTCACTTGCCTGCTGCAGCTGGCCCCAGTCGGGTGGAGGCAGCTGCTCCATGTCCACCTTGCCTGAAGAGCACAGCCACATGCAGCAAATGAGATGAGCAGGAGAGCAAGACAGCGGGAGAGCAAGAGGCGTTGGTCTGGGGGATCGTGTCCTAGGGGATGGCGACATGAGCCACACCAGCCGCAGGGAGCATGGGGGCCACTGGCTATTCTCACAGCTAGCCCTGGCCACAGCCGCTGCCAGCACACTACCACACCCACCTGTCTGCCCCATTGGCAGGGTTGAAACAAACAAACAAAGCTACTCCTGCTAACAGGGGCGGATTAAGGGGAGGCAGCGGAACAACCCCAATTTCCCGAGAAGATACACCGCGAGCCCTCACCAGTTGGCAGGGTTGCTACTGCCTGGATGAATGAGGGCACCATGACAGGCGCCAGGCGAGTGCGGCCGTGCTCCATCAGAGCTGCAATGCTCGCATCCTTGGGCACAACGTACGCCACCAGGCGCTCGACCCCTGTAGGGTCCTTGCCTGTGGTGCACAGCACATCTTTGACACCTGCAAGGGCAAAAGCACGCGTTGTGGTTTGGGAGTGGCACTGACCATGCAGTGGGCCCAGCAAGCGCTCTCTCTCCTGATAAGGTGCTGGCCATAAGTGCATGGATGTGTGCTGCTGTGCCTGTCCGTGCCCACCATACAGGTTTTGCTGACTCTCAACTGCTGACTGCATAATCACACACACACACCTGGCGCCTCCTTCAGCACCGCCTCCACCTCCCCCAGCTCGATGCGCACGCCGTTGATCTTGACCTGGCGGTCAGTGCGGCCCAGGAGCTCCAGCTCATCAGCTGGTGTCCAGCGGCCACGGTCGCCCGTGCAGTAGATCTGCTCATAGTGCTTGGCCACCTCCTTAGGGATGAGGCCGTGAGCCAGGAGGTCTCCTGAGGAGTGTGCATTGGATTGGTAATGGATAAGGGACATGGCTGAGGATGGATGCGTGCATGTGCTGGGTTGACTGATGGGACACGTGCCCACGCATGCCTTTTTTGGGGCACCAGTGCAGTGTTGCATCAACCCTCACCATGGAAGGGGTTGGGCAAGAAGTTGGAGTATGTTGCGTCCTGGTTGCTTGTGGTGCCATGCACGATGCGCACGCAACTCAGCACGATCTGGCCTGTACGCAACAGAATGAAGCACCGAGCAAGAATCAGGGGCAGTTTTTGCGTTTATTTTGAACATGGTGCAACCGCGTGCAAGAATCAGGGGGCAGTTTATGCGTTGGGTCAAAGAAACATGGTGCAACAGCGTGTGTGCCCTGATTCAAACGTGGCCATGAGGCTTCCTTATTCATCAACTCGCTCACCTGGTACCCCCATGGGTAGCAGCTGAAAATGCTCATCCACCACATAGCAGCACACGCCAGGCCCTTGTTGCACAGCAGCTTGGACCTCATGCTGCAGCAGCAGCTGGTTGATCATCTCTGGCTGGGCACGCACCTTCTGCATTGAAGGAGGCAACAGAGCAGGGCAGCACCCACAGTGTTCAGCACGGCAGGCAGGGCCCCAATATACAGCTGGCTGCACGTAGTTTGAGCTTGATTTCTGAAGAGGCCCTTGATTGCTTGACACAAAAACACATGCTAGAACTGCCGATGCACAAGCCATCCGTTATTGTCACCTGCCCTCCCCATCCAGGTCTTTGCACACACCTTTAGTTGTGCTGCAAGGTCCTGCTCCCTCATGAGGGGCAGCTTGGCCACAGGGGTGTCAGGGCTGGTCACTCCAGCCTCAATAATGGCCTGCAGAGTGCTTGCCATCTGCCTGCCCGTGGACTCCGAAAAAATGTCCTGGCTGTACTGCAGGCCCACAAGCATCTCGGTATCCTGATCGGACGACGGCTGGATGAAGCCCATGCACACGTCCACCTTGACGATGCCTATCGTGGCAATGAGCGGCTCGATGGCGCCGCGGCAGCCCTCTAGGCCGGCCATGCTGAACCAGTCTGCATTGGCAGATGAAGAGGAACGGTATGCAAGAGCATGTTTCAACACCTTTGTGGAGGTGGAATCAGGTACGGAAGACAGGGCGAAAGCAAGCCAGTGATGCACAGAGGATCCCAAACTGTGCGGACCCACTCTTCTCGTCCATTGTGATTAGCGCCTGGATCAGAGGGTTGGCTCCAGGCACGCGCTCTGCGCCCACCACCTCCACCAGACGCTGGAACGGCACGTCAGGAATGCTGATGGCCTCCTGGATGGTGTCACGCACCTGCCAGACACAGTCATGTGGCAGTGATTATATTCCTTGCTCCAGACAACTACAGCATGTCAAGCCACAACAGTCAAAGATGTGCATCGCTCCAGGCAAGCCCCGTCAATACATCGTCATGTCTCATGAAGACAGGTGTGCAGCGTGAGCACTGGTATTGAAGTGCGCGGGCGCAGTTGCCAGGGCATGCACGCACCTGCACTACCAGCTGTGCAAAGGTGAGGCCCGGGGTGGCGTCGATGCGCATGGGCAGCATGTTGAGGAAGTAGCCGATGAGGTCCTTAGTGTCAGGGCGGCGGTTCGCATAGGTCGACCCAACCAGCACGCTGTGCGTGCTGGTCCAACGTGACAGCAGCAGGCCGTAGGCTGCCAACATCACGGAGAAGACTGTGACCTGTGTGCTCCTGACCAGTGCTTGCAGGCTCTGCAGGTGGGGGACCACAAGAGGCACAAGCAACTGTGGTTGAGCGTACATCATACCATACATCATGTGCATACCATACACCACGGGCACACCATACATCATAACCGCCTGCACATGCTGCACACAGCTCAGGCATGCCTGACCAGATGTGTTGTTGGGGCTGAGTACCGGCAGCTCCCACATTAAGGTTGCATGACGTCAACTAAGCAGGACCAGTTCACATCAGCGCTGTTACGGAAACACCCACGCACCCTGTAAACCTCAGGCTTCAGGAAGAACCGCACGGTCTCCCCCCTGAAAGATGGGCTGGCGGGCCGCGGCTGGTCTGTGACAAACCCCAGCACTGTGGGGCAGCCCTGCAGCTTGGCCTTCCAGTATGCCTCCTGTGCCTTGACCACCTCGCTGCCTTGCAGCTCGTTCTGCCACGCCGCAAAGTCCGAGTACTGCGCGCACGCCACACACCACAGCCCACCTCCTCACCTCACACACCCTACCCGGCTGGTCCAGAGGTTGTACGGGTGAGCATGCAGGCTTGCAGCAGGCCACAAACCAACAAGAGGGCGGTGATGGCAGCACTCAAATCGCCGTCAATGTGTAATCTATGAGGGTGCTAGGGTCAGAGTTTAGAGTGGTCACCAACCTGGATCTTGAGGCTGTGCAGGTTGGGGGCGCGTCCCTTCTTGGCTGCGTTGTAAAACTCCGCAATCTCGCGGTACAACACTTGAACGGACCAGCCGTCGATCACGGCGTGCTGAAGTGTGAGCTGGACTGCATGCACATCGTCCCGGATCCTGCAAGGTAGGCGCGAGTATGCATGAGCACAGCCAACCATGATCACAGCAGCTGGTGTGTAAGCAACCATTCAGCAGTCAAGCTCATGACATAAACTGCTACCGCAGAGCCACCACCCAACACCAGCACCACCCGATCTGCTATACTCCACACGCCCTTGTACGACGGAAGCCAACAAGAAATCGGTGCACCTGAACACTGCCATGCGTGCAAGTGGCGGCACGTGGAAGTCAAATGGCAGGTGCCCCTCTGCAGTGAGGTGTGGCAGCAGGGCTTGCAGCAGGTCCTCTGAGCGTCCTGGCTTCAGCAGCTCGTCAGCCACACCAGGCACCTGTCATAGCACAACAGAGACAGAAGACATCTGCACCCAGCACTGGATTGGTGGTTTGAGCATGCTGACAGGACAGACACAGTAATGCCAGCTTAGCTGCGGCTGGCTTTGTCGCTTGCGCTCAGGGCTCTGAGTGCGTGCCAACACTGCGCACCCCACACCCTTTGGCCATGATAAATTGAATGGTTGCCTCTGAAGCGCCGCCTATGCTCGAGCCCGCAGCAAGGGCCTGAGCCCTCAGCCTGAGCCCTAAACCCTCACCTCAATGAGCTTGAAGGGGACAGTGAGGGAGCCTGGCGGCAGGACCTTGATGCGCGGCTGTCCGGCCTGCTCATAGAAGCGCTGCCGGAACACTTCATGCCGATCCGTGATGCGCTCAAACGCGCCACGCAGCATCTCCAGATCAAGGTCCCCATCCACCCTGAACACCAGAGGCTCGTTGTACGCGATGCCGTCTGGGTCATCCGCCCAGAGCGTGTACATTTGCAGCTGGCTGGAGGAGAGGGGCCGCATGTCATCAGGCCAGTCACGGGGTGACAGCCCATTGCCGGTTTGAGGGTCTGCACACATGCAACAGCAGCAGGCACAGGCGTCATTGCGGGCACTCTGGTGTGGATCAGGGGTCATAGGATCTGTGCTGGGCTAGCTTGTGTGCACAGACTGCACACCTGCCAGCATTGCCATGAGGTGGTCCAGAGGCAACCGGCTTTTCAGCTCTGTAGCGAGCTCCCTGATGGTGGGATACTTGTGCAGGCCAGAACCTGAGGCAGGCAAGCAAGGCCAGGAGCATTTCAGTCCAGCCTTACACTGTAATAATGAATTGTCCTGATGAAGGTGCGATCACAAGTCAAGTTGCAGCCCCCTTTACTGCGCCTACTTTCTCAGATCCACTCGTGCCAACCTAGCGCATCAACACCGTCGAGGACCTAAACCCTAAAGCCCTAAATCCTAAGGCCCCTACCCCTCACCGCCCGCTCCCATACCGTGCGCTGCCTTCGCACCTGCAGCACCCAGTGCAAACATGTCCTGCAGGCGTGCGGCAGCCATGATGGCATCCAGCGATGTGCCTCCCACAGAGTAGAAGTCAGTGTCAACTCCTAGGGGGTCCTTCCGCCCAAGCACCTGCATATATCATGGCCCACCACCAGCCCAGCAGCACAGTGCATTGGCTGTAGCGAAGACCAACGTCTGCTCCTACACTGGACTGAACCTTGGTGCAGCCATCGACCCATGTGCTGCAGCTGCCAAACACGTAGCACCTATCGCCACATGTGCCGGAGTCTCACCTCCACCCACACGTTCTGCACAGCTTCCTCAACTTGGTCCTGGGGTGCCACATACACAGCCCCTGCCTCCAGTGCACCCCAGTCAGGCTCTGGAAGCTTGTCCACGTCCACTTTGCCTGCATGTGCCCAACAAGGCGCCCATCATGCATAACCAACCCCAACATGTTCACCGACCCGCTTGTTAGGCGTATTAATAAGGTACTGGGTGAAAAAATCTGAAGTAAGGAATCTGAATATGGTGCATGCGATGTGGGGCTGGAGTGGAATGGTGTTTGTATGTTGCTGCAATGAAGACTTGCAGTTGGGAGACCCCGAGGCTGTGCCACTCTCACTGCCAGTTGGCAGCGTGGCCTGCACTATTGTCAACTAACTATAAGCATACACCGATGTATATCATACTGCCTGCCCTGCAACCGGCTCTCCATACCCGCACCTGTGCTGCCAATGGGGAACTCGGCCATCGCGACAACGACTGCCGGCACCATGGCAGCGATCATGCATGCACGGCACGCGGCTTGCACGACCGCAGGCTGTGCCGTGGCTGGGGTCACATAGCCCACCAGGCACTTCATGCCGCGGTCATTGATACACACGCGCGTGGCTGCCAACTTTACACCTGCACAACCAGGCACAGGGAGAGGGACGCCATCAGGATGCTGAGCAAACCCATAGCTGGACCAGACCCTTTGCGGCTTTCCTGCGCGTCAGAATAAGCATCTTCGTGCGTTATCCACATGGTGCTTGTAGGCATCACACCCACCCGGTGCTTTGGACATGACAACCTCCACCTCCCCCAGCTCAATGCGCACGCCGTTGATCTTGACCTGGCGGTCGATGCGGCCCATGAATTCAATGGCGCCTGCTGTGTTCCAGCGCACTAGGTCACCTGCAGGGAGGCAGCGTACAGATCGCATGGCACTTGTGCCCTCCAACGGCTCGGAGACCAGACGCAGACCCAAGTATGATGGGTGGATCCGGCACCAATGCACACCTCAAGCACCCAGACAACACGAGTACCGCCTGCTAATTGACGTGATTGTACTGCTGTGCGTGCTCATAGTGTACTGCCTCGCTGCTTGAATTGAGGGTGTACTGCCCCACACCTGTGCGGTAGACACGCTGGAAGTACAACACCATGAAGGATGGCAGCTCCAGCTCATCCACAAAGGGGTTGGGGACGAATTTGTCTGCTGTCAGGTCAGCCCTGCAAGACCAATGATCAGCACAATGGAGTGGCTACAGAGCAGGATGTCGGCAGGTTGCCAGACGTTGCTTGCATGCACTATTGCGGTGGGGCTGTGGGTTTGATGCACGTCGCCTTGCTGCGTATAACAATGCGCTGCTACCATCAGCGCCCGCGGTTTGACGCACCTGCCGATGTAGCCACTTGCCACACGTGGTCCAGAGAGCCACAGCTCACCTACCACACCCTGAGGCACCAGCTGTCCTTGGGCATCTACCACATATGCCCCCATGTTGTGGTCAGGGAAGCCTACAAGAAACAGGAAGCAGGCAAACACACCAGTGAACACGACATCAGATGGGTTTCCTAGTTGCGCTCGCAGGGTGTGTTCACTGTTTGAACGGCTGCCTGTCCACGCATGTGCTGGTGACTTCCAGCAACAGACAACAAAACACGTGCATGCAACTCACCAATGGGTATGGTGGCCACTGTCTTGAGCTCCTTCGGCTGGACGGGATAGCCGGACGCCAGCACCGTGGTCTACAAACATGCATGGAGCATGGAGCATGGATGCATGCAGCATGACCGGTTTCGAGCCAGCATTGATGCACACACTCGCAGCGCGATACACACCAGTGGCAGGCCAAAGTAAGAGCCGTCACACCTCCAACAAGGCATGAACCACGGGTCTGCTCACCTCTGTGGGGCCATACACATTGGAGCAACGGCAACCTGGAGCAATGCGTATCAGGTCCTCCATCAGGCCAGGTGCCACCACCTCCCCACCTAGCTGCACTTGCCGCAGGCTGGCCAGGCCCTGGGGACGTTTGCTGGACAACAGGAACTTGACCATCGAGGGAACGCTGAACCAGACGCTGACCTTGCGCTCTGAGATGCAGTCCGTGAGATGCTCCGCATCCTGGGCAGCAACAATCAGTGAAAATCAGGGTGGGTCACAGGCAGACGCAGGCTGCGGCCACTGCCCTGGCAGCAAGGACCAGGCAGGGCTGCTGCCACCACACCATGGCGCAGGCAAACATGCCAAGGCGCGCGCTGAGCATGTAACCCCAGGTATGGTGGGTATGGTGTATGAAGATGCGGCCTGTTGGTGAAACCCTGCACATACCAGGTGGCCCCCAGGACGGGGCATGACGAACGCGCCGCCTGCCACCAGCATCGTCCATGTGTGCATGACATGGCCATCAAAGTTGATGGAGCTGGTCAGCATGGACACATCCTGTGGTTGCACTAACAGCCCATGTGACCATCATTGTGGAGACATGGACCATCATCATTGCATAGGCAAGTGCTGCACCAGTGCTGCGTAACGCTGATAGAAACCACACAAAGCACAAGCACACAGCTCCTGAGTGCAGACCCAGCACCCGGCACCACCCAACATGAAGGCTGTACAACAAAACATGTGACAGCCAGGAGAGCCAGCACAGAGCCCTCACACCGTATGGAGAGCTGGACGGCACGGACCTTGTGAGTGACACCAAAGATGTTGTTGTAGCAGGCGACAAAGTCGGTGAGGCACTCATGCCGGATCATGACACCCTTGGGGCGCCCCGTAGAGCCAGAGGTGAAGATGATGTATGCGAGGGAGGTGCGGTCAAGGCTGACCAGGGGCCGGGTCCTGAGCAGCGCTGCCGTAGCAGGGTCAGCCCAGAACTCCTCCATCACCACCAGCGAGACGGCCACCTGCTTGCCCTGCTGAGCAAGCAGCGAGCGGGCAAGGCCCACGTTGTGCGCCTGCACCAGGACCACCGCGGCACAAGCGTCCTCCACCATGCCCGCCAGTCTGTCCACCGGGTAGGTGGGGTCCAGGCCCAAGTAGCAGCCGCCTGCCTTGTGCGCGGCCAGCATGCCAATGGGCAGGTCGCAACTGCGCTCCAGCATGAGACCCACAGGCACATCGCGGGCCACACCCAGAGAGGCAAGCTTGTGGGCCAGCTGGTTGGCACGCGCGTCCAGCTCTCCATATGTCATGGTTGCTGTGGTCCCCTCATACACAGCCGGTGCGCCAGGGCTGGCGGCGGCCTACAGCAGCAAGGGATGAAACGAGGGATATTATGTGAGGCAGGTGGTGCGTGCTTCAGCTCAGCAAGGGACGACCATTGGTGAGCACGTGCAGGGTGTACACTTACTGCAGGTACACCATGCATCACACACGTTGCACGAGTGCAGTCATGGCAGGTACCTGCTTCTCGAAGGAAACGACAGCTGGTTCCAGCTTGAAGTACTCTGGGCGCAGCTTCCCAGCCAGCCCGTTGAGCAGGTGGGCACGGTGCTTGGGAGGCACGATGCCCAGCTTGCCCACCTCAGCAGTTGGGTCATCGGTGACCGACTCTGCGTGAGCCACGGTCACACGGCAAGCAGTACAGGCGGTGCAGTTGCGCAGGGCGAGGAAGAGAACAAGGTCAAAACGCATGAGCCCCAGACACAGCAAGGTGCAAGCCCGCCCATGGCCTCCACCATAGACCAGGACACTGGGGGGTGGGAGAACTTCTCACACACAAGCGCGACCCATGCAGCGAGCGCTGCAAGCATGACCACGCAAACACGCACCGAGCAACGTGGTGAAGCAGTCAAACATGCGCTGCATGGTGGCCTGGTCAAACAGGTCGGCTGAGTACTCCAACCGGGCCTCATACCCTCCGCCTGCCCGGGCAGTCAGTGCCAGGCTAACGTCCACCTTGGAGGCTCCCAGGTCAGCCCTGTCAGGCACAGGTGCGTCATGGAGATGCCAGAAGGGCCGTTTCTGTTTTAGCTGAACAGAAACATAGGAGTTCAGTGTACAACAGTACACATCAACCCTGGCTCCTGTGATGTGTAGTGTAACTTATTCTTGCAAAACTCTCCAGTGAACACACCATCATATGGAACGTGCTGGAGCACAGAGGCAAGGCACAGAGACAAGGCAAACACACGGTGCTATGCAGCCAGCCAGCCACAAGCCAGCCACACACTCAGCTGCTGTCCATAACGTACATGTAGGATGTGTACCCAGCTGCGGGCCCAACCGGCACCATGCCGTCCCCCTCGGCAATCTGCTCGTTCATGGAGAACAGCACTTGGAATACGGGGTTCACGCCACGCGAGCGCGGTGCCCCAACCGCCTCAACCACCTGCTGGAAGGACACCTGCAGTACAGGGAGAGCACCAGCAGTACATGTGAGCACTACAAGGAGTTGGGTTCAGGGTTTTGAGACTTGTAAATCCATGGGGTCATTGTCTAGATTTTGTGCATGAGCTCCACACAGCTCGGAGAACCCGCTGGCAACATGCCATGACCCTGCACCAGCTGCTGGCAGCCTATGTCAGCTCCGCCCTGGGTTTCCGCCACAGCACTCAGGGCCGTCGATTGAAAACCAACGCAGTTGTATGACCAGCACCAGGACCACCACCACCACCCTGCAATTATTCAACTACGCCCATGGGGCGTTCTCGTACATTGCATTAAACGCACCGTGCTGTGCTCGATGGCTCCCAGCACGGCACGCTGCACGTGGTCCACCACCTCTGCAAACGTGGTGCCGGGGCCGAATGTGGTGCGCACCGCCACGCTGTTGATGAAGTACCCGATGAGCCCCTGATGCAGCAGGGTTGAGAAAGGCAAATGCTCAGGGAAGAGAGGGGAGGCGTCCAGACACTCTACACTTTTTGAGGCACATGGTGATTACCGGGCTGTGAAGCACTGCCTGCCATACACAGCCCCAGTCAGGGGCGGTGTACATGTGCACAATACGTGGGGTTGTAACGTCTAGACACGCACAAAGAAAGCAGGCTCATCTTACCTGTGTCTCAGTCACATCACGGGATGCCACGGGCATGCCCACTATGATGTCTTCCTGCCCGCTGAAGCGCAGCAGCAGGGTCTGCATTGCTGCCATCAGGGTGCTGCACGCAAGAAAAGCGTAAGTAAGCAAGTAACTAAATAAGCAAGCAAGAAAAGCGAACGATGCCTCACGGTCGCCAACATATTGACAGGATCGAGCATGTGAATGGGGCACATGTGCGGCCATTACAAGCAAGGCAGCGTGCCTGCATTTATTGGATAATCTGCTACACAGGCAGTCAACACAGAGCTTGTCAAAGCACACCTGAACATCGTGGCCTTGAGCTTGCGAGCAGCCGCTTGCAGCCGGCTGACCAAGGTTGGGGCTAGCAGGAACTGCATGCTAGCGCCACCACGCACAGGCTCAGAAGGCCGCGGACGATCAGTCGGCAGCTGCAGGACTGGCGGCACACCAATCAGTACCTGCGCACAGGACGGCCGCCAGAAATCTGCTACGCTGCAGCCACACCTCTCGTGATGCAGTACAGCGCAGCAACTCCGTCATGCGGGCCCGCAGACAGGGCACAACACAGATGCGAACACAGGGTGCAGCCTTCCATCTCAAGTACTTGTCAAAGCCCCTCAATGCGCAAGCTATGATGATGTGCTGATGTGGATGATGTGTGATAATTTTTCTCACCTGCTTCCAGTATCCCAATTCACGCTCCAAGACATCACCCTGGGACACTTGCTCTGCCTGCCAGGCCGCAAAGTCCCAGTACTGGATGGGAGGGGGCGGTGGGAGGGACCCACCCATAGTTAGCATCGTGTAGGCAGCACTCAGCTCGTGAAGCAGCACCTGCGGTGTACACCGGAGACAGATCAGGGCAAGAGGGCAGTGCGTTGCTAGCCAGGCCAAAGTGAATAATGCAAACTACCCTGGTACACACCAACGAAGCCTGCACCAGACCCACGTTTGCCACGGCAGCATGACAGCATGGTAAGGAGTGCAGCATCTATCTTGCGTGCTGTGACATGCCGAAACCCTAAACCTAAACCCTAAACTCTACACAGATGGTGTCCACCCACCGTGCTGCTCCAACCATCCGTCACCGCATGATGGGCAGTGACCTGCAGGTATGCAGCTGCTCCTGCTGCACTTGGCTCTGCCAATGTGAACAGCGTGGCGCGCACCAGCGGCGGCTGCTCCAGGTCAAATGGGGCCTGCAGGCAAATGCACAGCACAGCAAGCGGAGGAGCGTTGGCCATGCAGCGCATGCAAGCGAGATGCTGCCACACCAGGTTCTATGGTCAGCCCACCGAAGAAGGACCATAGAAGCTGGTGTGGCACAAGGCAAGGAGCCAGCACCAAGGCCAGAAAGCAGGTCTAAGTGCAAGCGGCACCGAGACAGGCAGAAACGCAATGTGCATTCAGCTGCCTGTCAGCCATGCCTCACTTGTGCCTCAGCATTCACAGCGGCTTGGAGCTCGGCTGTGGTGGTAGGCACCGTGCACAGGGGCACCTCAAACTCGTCCTCTGGGACCACCCAGGCCTTGGCCTTTTTTGTGTCGGGATCCACCTTGTAGTGCATGCGCAGCACCTCGTGGCGGGACACTAGGATCTCCAGCGCGCGCTGCAGTACACGTGGCTTGATCTGGCCGCGCAGCTCCACTGTCAGGGGCACGTTGTACAGCGCGGACTTGCCCTGTAGCCTAAACAGGATCCACCTGAGGGGGAGGCAGAGGACCAGTGATGCGTACGCGAACAGCAATCAGCTGTCATGAGGTGGTCATCATGTGCTGGTTGCCCAGCTTCAGGTTCAGGGTTTTAGGGTTCAGGGGTTTAGGGTTTAGGGTTTTAGATACTGCTGCCACAGCACACGAGAGCATGCGCCACCAGCAACCAGCTCACATTTGCTCCTGGTTCAGCGAGAGTGGCCGGCTGCGGCTTTCTGGGTCCCACACACGTGCAGGGATTGTCCGCTCCTCTGCCGCCATCTCAACGGCCTTGTGGTCAGATTTGGCCAGGGCGTTGCCTGTTCTGGCAACGGCGTCTCCTGTTCTGGCAACCACAAGAGTGGCGATGGCAGTGACGTCATTGGAGCTCCCTGACCCTGAGCCTTGATCAGATCCTGAGTCTTGATCAGACCCTGGAGATGGGCAGCGGGGGCCCTGACCACAAACGCTTGCTTCCAGCAGTGCACCGCTTGGGGCAGTGACTCCCTGGGCGATGAGCGCTGCCGCGGCTGTGCGGATCGTGCGGTGCATGTGGAGGAAGGTGCCTGCACCCACAACGACCATCAACAACCACAGCAGTGTTTTTCCTGCATTTGCTCGTTTGTTTGCCTGACCACCCGCCTGCACCCAGCCCATCGCTCATTCACTCTGCACCTACTCCGACTCGCACACCAACACACCTGGCAGCAACCTCCCCCAACCCTGTCTGTGCAGCCCGTCGCATGTGCAAACATCCAGAGCACCCACCTGGCAATGAGGCGGGCAGTTTGAGCACCCTGCGCAGAGCAGCAGTGACCTTGAGCCCAATGAGTGAGGTCCCCCCCATGCCAAAGAAGTCTGACTCCACACTCGGGGGACTGCTCATGCCCAGCACCTGCCGCCACACATCCTGCACCACTGCCTCCACCTCAGTGGAGGGTGGCACATACTGCAAGCAAAAAGGGGATGGAGGTAGTGGGTATGGATCGTGCATAAAGCCATGTGCACAATGTGCACAGCGTTGATGAAGCATGCTTGCCAGTTTGCTCGTTGTGTCATTTGTATGCGCCTGCATGTCATGTGTGTGTCATTCAAACCACAGTGCATCCGTGCAATGCAGCACCCCCACCTCTGCATGTGCCAGGTTCAGGTCCGGCTCCGGCAGCTGCCCAAAGTCAAGCTTGCCTGCATGGCACGATGCGCATGACATGCAAGCGCAATCAGTACACTGCAGGCACCATGCCTTAAGCAGCCGCAACGGGCCTAGTGGCACCAAAACCCAAGCACAACCAGGCACGTAATTCTTAGCACAACTGCGACGTATTGCTTACAGAGATGCAGGTACTAGCTTCTCACAACCGCCACGACCCGCAGCTAGTGGCGCATCTCACCATTTGCATTGAGGGGCAGATGCGAAAGGGCCATGATGACCTGCAGGAATACATGCACGTATGGCACAAAATCCAGAATCTCAACGAGTTCCTCCTCAATGAGTCCTTCTCCCCGTGATGGGCGTTTTAGATTGCACCATGCTGTACCTTCCACTGCACTTCTGCCGCACGTCACACTCTTCTTGGCGCACATTGGCGTGGCTGTGTGCTTATCGCAACGCAGCTTAGCCCAGCAGCTGGGAAGGCCCCACAAGAGCCACCAGCCCAGCACAACACAGAAACACAGGGGCAGGGGTTGGTCAGTGCACTCACGTCTGGGCACATGGCACTGGCCAGCTTTGCACGGCACAGGTCCAGGACGGGTGCAACCGGCTGCTCTGGGGTGATGTACCTGGCTCACAGGAAGCACAGGCACGGCACATGTGAAGGAAGCTGGCAAGGAGGTCATGTTACGTGACTCAAGGACCACAACCCTCACCGGCCCATTACCAGGAGAACCTACAAAGAGTCCAATGCCATACATCAGTGACCGCCAGGCTAGGGTGATCCTGCATCAGATCTTCTTTCGCGCAGTGTGGCTGTTGAGGACCACGCACCCAATCAGGTGCTTGTTCCCCGCCTTGTCAGTGTACACACGCGCCACTGCCTGCTGCACACCTGCATCACATGCCCCCCCACACACCACAGTGACAGGGTAAACATCAACCCTGTCACTGGTATCATTTGTATGGCGAGAGCAGGTTGGGTCAAGGCACGCCGCACAATTGCAGAGCAGGTGCAGTCAAGTGAAGCGAGGCCAAGTTGGCCCTGACCATTCTTCACTGGCTTATCAAGGCCCCATTGCCAAGTCTGGCATGGAAGACATCAGGGCAGACAGCAACAAGTGAAAAAGAAAAAGCACCCACCTGGCGCCTGCTCCATCACAGCCTCCACCTCCCCCAGCTCCAGACGCACACCATTGATCTTGACCTGGCGGTCGATACGGCCTAGGTACTCCAGCTGGCCTGCTGTATTCCAGCGCACCAGGTCGCCTGTCTTGTACAGCTTGGTGTACAGCCTTGGGTCTGCCACGTCTTTTTCAACCAGGGGCAGGAAATGGTTGTCGATGAGCGCAGCAGATGTGAGGTCTGGGCGGTTGATATAGCCGCTCGTCACCCGGGGCCCTGACAGCAGCAGCTGGCCTGCGAAGGAAGCAAGCACCATAGTGGGGGCCTGATCAGTGTTGCCTGGACAGGGATAGCAGACTTCACATTATGTCATGTCAGCACCTTCATGATGTGCTTTGAGACGCAGATGCAAGGTGCTCCTTGTCAAGTTATTTTCAACCCTGTGTTGGCTGCAACCATGTTTCATATGCGCCATTGCTCACAACTTGTTCCCTTAGTACGTGTGCACCTGCTGTGCGCTGACTATGGTGTCCTCTAATGCTGTGATATGAGCAGCCTGGGGCTGCAAGGTGTTGGATGATCACTGCACGCAGCACATGCAGCTATCCTAACCCTAAACCTTAAAACCCTGAAACCCCAACCCTAAACCCTACAGAGCCGGCTTGCACACGACCAGCTCAGCGTCCACACCTGGGATGCCTGGTGGTACCAGGCGCAGCCGATCATCCACCACGAACGCCCGGAAGTTCTCATGCACACATCCCATGGGAACCGAGTCAGCTCCTGCATGGAAAACATGGCTGGTGGCCAGCACCGTGGCTTCTGTAGGACCGTACCCGTTCACCAGCTGTACGGATGCCCGGGACTCGGCAGCCTGAGGTTGAGCGCAGGTACTCGTGCGCTCAAGGTCAAGTCAAACTTCAGATGCCCGTGCTGGGCCCAACAAGGCATGCAAGCCCTAAAGCGTGTCCCCACATGCACAGGTTGCACCACATGGAAAGCTTCTCAGCTGACATGCATGATGCTGTGCTGACATGCAGTCTTAGCACCTTGGCATATATCTTGTTGCCGAGCTCGCAGGACCACCCTTCCCCGCCCAGCTGTAGCTGCAGCAGCCTGCAAGGGCACCAAGGCAAACAACACACAGGCTTCAATGCGCAGAGGTATGGCGAGGTTGGCGTGGGGCGGTGCAAAGCCCAGTGGGTTGCAACAAACAAACAACCGTATATTTACACAGGCTGGCAGCCGCAGATGAAGGCTTGTGTACGATGGGGAACATTGTCAAAGACACAAACATTTACCTGGTGGGAGCAAAGGGGAGTGTGGCAGTCTGGAGGTAGGCAGAGAACAAGGACGGCACCGCAAACCAGTTGGTCACTCCTGCATACAGTGTTGTGTATACAACTGGTGGAGTCACGTTCGTCTTGTGACCCATTCTCAAGCCAACCCATCCTCCTGCCCACAGGTACTTAAGCTCAACCAGGATCTGCTCAGCTCAAAAGATGCTGCTGCACACAGCCCGAAGCCTTGTGCAACACACCCTTGGTGTTCACAAGAGAGAAGACAGCGTCCGGGTCCAGCTGCTGCTTCTCTGGCACCAGCACTGTCCGGCCCCCGACCAGCAGCATCGCGTGCAGGTTGCTGAACTGGATGTCGAAAGAAATGAGGCAGCTGACCAGGCCGACGTCGTCCTTGGTGCACCCGTTCGTGGCCGCCCACATCGTCACAAAGTCAGTAATTGCCCGCTGGGAAATCATGACGCCCTTGGGACGGCCAGTAGAGCCTGAGGTGAACATGACGTAGGCCATGTCCTCGTACGTGCAACGCGGCGGTCCTAAATTGGCACCTGGCAGCTGCTTGGCGCGGCCGGCCCAGAAAGCATCCAGGTCGATCACGGACAGCTGCTGCAGGGGCCCCAAGGCCTCCGCCGCAGCACGAGCCTTGACCACGTTGGCGGCTGGGGTGAGGATGACTTTGGCACCGGCATCCTGCATCATGCTCACCAAGCGGTCGACTGGTAGAG
The DNA here is from genome assembly GCA_004335575.1 of Haematococcus sp. NG2. NCBI lineage: Eukaryota > Viridiplantae > Chlorophyta > Chlorophyceae > Chlamydomonadales > Haematococcaceae > Haematococcus > Haematococcus sp. NG2. The sequence continues at coordinate 52,738 of QAXD01000036.1, read as the reverse complement.
CATCCGACATAGGCATCCATGCGCCCCCGGCCTTGTGCACAGCCACCCCTGTCACCACGTAGTCAACCGAGCGGTCCATGAGCAGGCCCACCACAGAGCCTGCTGACACACCATGTACCACCACCAGCTCATGTGCCAGCTGGTTGGCACGCACGTTCAGCTGCAGAGGCAGTGGAGCAGGACACAACCACACCCGTGTTGAGGTGTGTTCCCATGACTCGTCGCTCATCGGCAGGGGCAGCAGGAGGTTGCTGCTGCATGCCGGCAGCACAGGCATGCTGCATGGTGGTGTGCGTTTGCTTCGTGTACGCGCAGACAGCATAGCCATATCATATGTCCAAATGCCTTGTGCACCTCACACCTCTGCATACGTGAGCTCCTTGCCGTCCGCGTCAACTGCCACAGCAGTGGGCTGGGACTCAGCAAACGCCTCCACCGCCTGAGTGCATTCATCAGCAACATGACCAAGCCGCAGCCATGTGACGCTAAGGATGTCATGTCATGCTTAAGTACAAAGCCAAGTTGGGTCACATCGAGCTTGGTCTGGTCCAGTTTGTGCACGTGTGGCGCCGAACAGTCCATCATCAGCAATTCATATACTCGATGCTCATCACTGTCCAGCTGAACCCTAGTGGAATTGGAACCTCAGTTAAGAAATGCTCGAGCAGCGGTGTACCAGGACCTCAAGACCTCACCTGGTGGATCATGCGACCGTTGTAGAACTCGGGTCTGATGGCCGGCTGGTATGTGTGCAACAGCGTGTCCATGTCAGACGATGACACGCATGGCACGTCAGCCAGCAGCATGTGTGGGTCAGACGCCACTGCCTCCAACATCACCTGTGTAACAGCATACATTCGTGATCCCCAAGCTGAGAGCACCATACTACATCCCGCTTGACTTTACGTCCTGGTTAGGTCTTGGATCAGGAACAAGAGTAAACTTGCAAGCTGCCTTGGTAGAACACTGGCATGCTGACGGTGCAGGCACAAAGAGCCGGGAACGCCCTTGGCTACATCTGGCCCTGAATCAACATAAACGCACACTGCCCACAGCGCAGCTGCACACCTGCATGCTACGGGCCAGGCACTCAATGGTGGAGCGCAGGAAGATGTCTGTGGAGAACTCCAGTGTGCAGTACGTCTTGCCCTCCCTCGGGGTGTACTCATAGATCAGGTCAAACTTGGCGCTGGCGTTCTCCAGCACAGCAGGGGGGCAGGGCTGTGAGATGCCCTCCAGGCGGAGCTCTGGGAACCAGTCTACAAAACCATAAGCATGCAAGCAGAGGCCACACTTGAACAGCCAGGGGCAGCAGTTGACAGACTGGTGCAGGCCGCAGGTATGCTGGTGCAGCTCAACAAGCTGATCATCCCACTGTCACAGCAGGTTACACTGTGGCCGACCCCTGCCAAGGGTCCACTTACCCTCCTGGTGCATGGTCATGGCCGCCTGCACCAGCGGGTTGTAGTTGGGCTCGCGCGGTGCCCCCACAGCCTCCACCACGCGTTGGAAAGGCAGGTCCGCGTGCGCGATCGCGCCCTGCACTGTCTCACGCACCTTCCCCAGCAGCTCCTGGAAGCTCATGCCGGGGCTGGCAGTGGTGCGCAGGGTGAGAATGTTGAGGAAGTAGCCGATGAGGCCGCGCGTCTGGCCTGGACGGTACCCAAAAGTCTGCCCCACCAGCACATCCTCCTGCCGTGTGATGCGCGCCAGCAGGCACTTGTACAGCGCCAGGTGGAACTGATGCAGCGTGCAGTGTGCGGCGGCGCACACGGCCTTGACCTTGGATGTCACCTCTGTGAACGTGAGCAAGAGTAGGGCGACGGTGGTTCTTGCGCATACCTGTGCAGTAGGCCCCCAGCCCCCAGCCCCAGGCAAGAGCCGCCATGCCATGGCCCCTGCAACTGGGCATGCTTTTTCACACATACATCACCTCCTTCATAACCTCACTGCCGGTACGTTAGGTCCTGTCCCAGGTTAGGCCCCGCACAAGCCTGCACGGCAGCTGCCCGCTTCAGAGATGTTCGCACCTTCAAAGATGGTGAAACGCACGATGTCGCCCCGCATGGACGAGCGCAAGGGCCGCGGATTGTCAGCAGGCCAGTCCATGAGCATGGGCGCGCCACGCAGCTGCTCCGTCCACCACGCCACCTCCTGCTGCATCCGGGCAGAGCTCAGCTGCTCGGCCTGCCACTTGGCAAAGTCGCCGTACCTGTGGGCGGCAGTGAACAGTTGCCAGAGCTTGGGGATATGTTGTATGAGGTCACGCTTAATACTTTAGTGAGGCCCAGCCCTGTGGGGCTGGCGGCCAGTGGCTCATTCTATACACACGCGAGGCCCTGAGAAGTTGCAAGGCTGCACAGACAAGTGCAAGTGCGAGAACAACAACGCAGCCGTAACAGCATCCAGGTACCACCCACTGGATGGGCAGGGAGGGTGGGCTGAACACAGGCGGCTCGCCGCGCACTGCTGCACGGTATGCGAGCGCAAATTCTGGCCAGAAGGTGCCCATGGACACCCCATCCACGATTGCGTGGTGCATGGTGAACAGCAGGGTGCTTGGGGCACCCAGGCAGTGCACCAGGTGCACGCGCATCTGAGGTGCAATGCCGAGGTCAAACGCCACCCCTGAGTGGGCCGTGATGTAGGCCTTGGCTTCTTCTGCAGAGCCGAAGGAGGCCTCCAGCACCGGCACGCTCAGCGTGCACTGGGGTGCAATCTTGTGCACAATGGCACCGCCGGGCGCCTCCACGTATGCACCACGCAACACTTCATGCCGGTCCAAAATGTGTCCCAGGGCGGTGCGCAGCGCAGCAACGTTGAGGGACCCATCCACGCTCAGCAACATGTTCTCATTGTCTGCAGGCACATCGCAGGTGATCCGCTCCTTGTTCCAGAACAGCCAGAACAGCATTAGGTTGGGCGTGTGGCTGCAGCATACCAGCGCTCGTGCCTCATGCAAAGCAGCAGCCAGGCACGCCGATTGCGCCTAACAGCAGCAGTAGCAGCAGCTGCCAGGGCTGTGTCCTGTGCAGTTGCACGCCTAGGCATTGTGAACGCAATGCCATTCTTACAGTTGGAGAACTCGCCATCCTGTAGCCGTGAAATCGTGTACATCTGCAGCTGCGCAAAGGAGAGTGGCCTCGTGTCATCAGCCCACTGGTTAGCTGGGATGGCGACGCCACCATCCAGCTGCAGCCCTTGCCCTGATGCAGCAACCATGCCTGCAGCCGCCCCGTCCTGAGCCTTCTGGGACAGATGCGACATGAAGGCTGAAGTCATGGAAGGGGACGGTGGGGTGGACATGCCACGGATGGCATCCGCCATCTGCCGGATCGTCGTCTTGTCCTGCGGGCATCAGATGTATGCAAGCTCGGGTGCCTCAGCCACCTCCGGGAGCTTCCGCACGGCATTTGTCACCTCACAGGTGTGTGCGCAGAATGCCAGGTCACAAGCTCAAATCGCCCACACTTTGAGCTGCAGTGTGACATGGTCAGCTGCTTTCTTTCAGGTTTAGGGTTTAGGGTTTGGGGTTTACAGTAACCTGCATGACCTCTGACCAGCTGCACCAACCTGCAGCATGGGTGGCTGTGGGCCCAGTAGCAGCCCAGTCTTGAGCTGCTCAGTGGCCATCATCGTTAACAGGGAGGTGGCTCCCAAGGCAAACAAGTTGCTGGTGCAGGAGGGAGGCGCCTCCAGCTGCAGCAGCTGCTGCCACAGCGCCTGCAGGGGAACACAAGTTCCACCGGCAGTGCTCATCTTCCTCAAGATCTGGACCTCCCGCTTTAAGGCACTCAGTGCCACCACACCCCACAGCGTGCTCTCTGTCACACAATGACGATGCAAATCTGATGTGATCCCAAACATGTACCAGTACAGTTTCAGTTCTCCTGATGGCCCCAGCCCCCCATACTCCATGCAAATGGCCAGGGGATGAAAGCAGTGGCGCAGGCAGGCAGCTGCTGCTACACAGGACCACAAGGCAGAGCCGCGTGGAGCACCTACCTGCACAGCCGCCTCCAGATCATCTCCAGGGGGATCGTATGGCTCCCCCTCAGCTCCGTCTCTGACACCCCATGCAGGCTGTGGCAGACGCTTGTCATCCACCTGGGCGCACAAGGTGGCAAGGCAGGGTTTAGGGCTTAGGGTTTAGGGTTTGGGGTTTAGAATCTAGGATTTGGGGTGTAGGGTTTGGGGTTGGGTTTGGGGTTTAGGGTTGGGTTGTAGGGTTGAAGTTGAGGGGCTCACAAGCCAGAGTTTGAGAGGGCTCGGCGCTCAGGGTCGCGGGAGGGTGGAGTAGCGAGTCAATGGACTCAGCTGAATCACAGGGACTGTCGAACACTTGCTGCTCTGGGAGGTTACGCCTGGCAGACAGACAGACAGACAGACAGACATACGGCAGCCCCACACGGCGGTGGTGCAGTAGGCATCCAGTCACGCCGTCATAGAATGTAAACGAAGTGAATACCGGTAAGAAGTATGCGTCAGCAACGTACCTTGCCGTTGTTGGTGAGGGGCACCTCATCCAGCAGCATCACAGCAGAGGGTACCATGGCAGGGTGCAGTGTGCTGCGGCAGTGCGCTTGGATGGCCTTAGCCGACAAGGATGCAGGGGAGATGTAAGCCACCAAACGTGCAGCCCCGCTCTTGTCTTTCACCGCCTTGCACACACACATCTTCACACCTGCGGTGAATCATGCCAGGTGTCAGCCGCGCCATCCATCAACCCTGCAGGGCCCTGCTCTTGCAACACACCGAGGGTACAGCCACATCGCCCTGCAAACAACGCATGGCAAGTGCCGTGATCAACACAGGATGTGGCTGCACTGTGCACGTACCCTCGATGCTGGCAATCACAACCTCCACCTCCCCCAGCTCAATGCGCACGCCGTTGACCTTGACCTGGCGGTCCATACGTCCCAGGTACTGGATGTTGCCATCAGGCAGCCGCACAGCCTGGTCGCCTGAGGATACAGGAGCGAAACAGCAGTCTTTCTTTTGAAAGGAAAGGCCCTTCGTCCATGATGAGGTGCGCATGTGCCATGGACAGTAGGAGGTACATGAAGCACGGCACATCCCAGCCCGTTCTCCTGCTAGAGTTGAGGATTTAGGAGTTGCGCTCCAGCACCTATCTAACATTGCCTCAATCAGTTTGCTGTCACAGCAACCAATCATATACTGCCATGTACTGCCATGTACTGCCTCTCACCTGTACGGTATGCACGCTGGTAGTAGCTGCGCAGCTCTGCAGGCAACGCGTCCTTCACATCTTCATAGAATGGGTTCGTGATGAACTTCTCAGCAGTCAGCTCCGGCCGGTTCAAGTAGCCTGCAGCAGTGGAGCAAGGGGGGACATGGACACACTTCCAGGGTCAGCACTGCACTGGAGCACTGCAAAGAATGACCTGCCACCACTCTCCTGCAAATTCGGCAGGCCACAATTCTTCTGCACAGGCCAGAGGTCTCAGGGGCGGCACCGTGGGTTCAACTGCGCGAAGCCATGGAATGCTGCTGCCGCTCGGCTGCTGCGGCTGCTGCTCTGCTGTGTGACACGAGCCCACCTGTAGCCAAGCGTGGCCCAGACACCAGCAGCTCGCCTGGTGTGTCATGGGGGCACAGGGCCAGGGTGGCTGGGTCCACGATGTAGCAGTGCACATTGGCCTCAGGTAAGCCCAGGGGGATGACCTTGTCACCGGGGTTTGCCTGCAACGCACAGCACACACAGCACAGCACACACGGCATGGCACACCCAGAGCAGCAGCACTTGTTGGCCACCAGTGTTGGCCACCACGTGTGGGAACATCCAGATTCCCATGCACCATGCGCGCATGTGATGCAGAGAGCAATCTGACCTCAGCAAACCCATGTGCATGGTAACCCTGTGCCCTGCGGGGCTGTTGCGTCCCCGCAGCTCCAGCAGCGGTCCACCTACCAGGTAGCCGATGCAGCTGATCGTGGATTCAGTGGGACCGTACAGGTTCCAGATGCGGGTGTTGGGCAGAGCCTCACGCACGGCCTGTACCAGGCTGGGCAGCACAGCCTCGCCGCCAATCTGAAGGTTGCGCATGTAGGGTGCACACTCCCGGAAACGTGGGCTCTTGACAAGGAGGGACATGAGGGAGGGCACGTTGAGCCATGTGGTCACCCGGTGCTTCGTGATGGTGTCAATCACATGGTCCTACACCAACATGTTGACATGCAGTAAGTTACTGGCCATGGCAAGGTGAGCTGGAACATCGGTGGGTTGCTGCATGGCAGGTTACACCAGTTCACTCAAACCCGCCCCGAGTATGAACGCAGGACATGGACCATGTGACAGAGTTAAGGTCTGTGTGATTGCTTGCTGACTTACAGAATCGGTGTGCCCACCAGGCACAGTGATGGCGCACGCAGCACCAGAGCACAAGGGGCAGTAGATCTGCACGTGGTTCACATGATGCAAGCAGCATGGTTAGCAGAGATCCTCAGCGGTGCCAGACTCCCGAATGATGCCCATCGGCATGATGACAGCATGCATTGTGCATTGTGGAAGCTTGCGTGCAAAGGACCATGCGCACCAGCATGGCATGCGGGTCGAAGGAGATGGAGATGGTGAGCAGCCAGTGGTCAGTTGCTGTGAGCTCGTATGCAGTCTGGCAGTTGCGCACGAAGTCTGCAAAGCTCTCATGCTTGATCATCACGCCCTTCGGCTTTCCTGCATCACAGCAGCAGAGCAGCACATGACTTATCATCAGCTGCAAAGGGGCCACGCACTCTGCACACTAGGGCTGTCCATGACAGCAAGGTGCCCTCACAACCTGTCCCATGTAAAGATATGGCACGCACCTCTACGCCATGAAAAACACAACAAGGTTTCATTTGTTGATGCCTGCCCATTCATCCCGAGTCAATCAACATCGTTCACGTCAGGCACCGCAGCAACAAAGCCCAGTAAATGACTCATTGGGTTGAGTGTCATGTAAACGATTTCGTCATTGTCAAAACTTGAGGACATCATTGCTGTTTTGGCAGCAGCTGCTCTGGCGAAAACCCGACCTTTTGTGCGTGCCAAGACGTGCAGCATTTTGATGGGTGCTTTGTGACCATATGAGTATGTGATGACCTGGACCGTCCAACTCCTCACCATCCTCTTGAACGCAACAAATTTCTCACCAGTGGAGCCGGAGGTGTAGATGATGTAGCACAGGCTCTGTGGGGACACCAGCACGCCCAGGTTCTCGGTGCTAAAGGTGGCAGCAGCAGGCGCTGGTGCATGGAAGAAGGTCTCCACATCTAGGGAGACAGCCGAGCACAGGCCTGCAGCGGCCAAAAGCTGCTGGAGCCGCTCTGCATTGTGTGCCTGCAGGCAGGCAGGTGCAGCATGGCAGCATAGGGTGTGTGGGCACAGGCGACGTCACTTGGCTTCATTATGTCTTTCTGCCACAGCACAACTGGTGTACGCTGGCAGCCTGGTGCAGCACGCAGCGGCGCATGCAAGACGAGGGTTGGTGGCACGAGATGGCACACAGTCACACACCTGAACCAGCACAACTGGTGTTGCCGCATCCTCCAGTGTACCACCCACGCGATCATCCGGCAGTGCTGCAGAGGATCATTTGGCATGTGCACCGTGGTACGTGTTGCAGAGCAGCATGAACTGCTGCATCAGTATGCTGGGCCGTAGCACAGCCCAGTGTCATGCAGGTTGATAGGAAGGCGTGTCACAGCATTGTTCTTTATGGCTTGCCGAACCACTCAGTCCTCAGCGTATGACAGAAGAAGTTGCTATAGCTCGGCTGCAATTGTGTACAGTCTAATGCCCCATGCCCACCTGGGTCAATCGGCAGGTATGCAGCACCCGTCTTGTGCACAGCAACTATGGAGATGACCAGCTCGCAGGAGCGATCCAGCAGGAGGCCGACCACCTGCATTGCACATGTATACCCAGCAGGGTGTGAGACTGCACCTCAACATGCATCTCCAGTCCAGAACCTCCTGCAAGGCAAAACAACACATGCATTGCAACTGCAGCTGTGGGCGGCATTCCCCACGCTGCAGGCTGGCATCAAGCAGCAGCAACAGCAGCAGCAGCAGAAGCGGAAGCAGAAGTGGAAGCAGCAGCAGCAGCAGCAGCAGCAGCAGCAGCAGCAGAAGCAACAGAGGCGTAAGCACGATCCCAGATAGCGCACCTGTCCAGCTCCCACACCAAGAGCCACCAGCTGCCGTGCCAGTTGGTTTGCGCGTGCGTTGACCTGCCATGAGCGAGGGCGCACCATGTGTTCACAGGCACAGCCGCATTGTAGCGTGGCCCCAGAGTGCTGCGCAAGCCGCACCCAGATCGATGCTGCTTCATGCACACCGCTTGTTGCTTGCAAGAAAGGCCGGCACAACACCAGCGGACGGATCCTGCGGCATGTGCCACATGAACTCACCTCCGCATACACGAGCGCTTCGTCGTCATAAAAGAGGCAGGGGTTGGAGGGGCATGCGGCTGCCCACTGCTCAAACATGCCCACGCAGGTTGCTTGCCCAGCAACATAGTCTGCGCGGGCGATGCCTTGGAACTGCAAGGGGTGTGGTGCCGCCATGCCTTGTCCAGGTACTAAGCTTAAGAGGCCCTTGGTCCGTCACCACCTCAGCGTGTGGCCATTTGCATGAACAGTGCCTGCATGGAACTGCTGGTTGTGCAGTTGGCGAGTCAGCAGCATGTAAAACGGGCGGCAGCAGTGCATACATGCAGCATGTGTAAGCACATGTATGCCCAACCTTGGACATGACACATGACGACATGGCATAAGATGAGTGCCGCAACCAGCTGGACGGGCATCGCATCTTGCAAGACCAGTCTCGTGCCCGACCTGCCCATGCAGATACTGTGAGTGAACCCGTCCTCGGGCCCGTGGCTCTCAATGTGCTCACTACTATGCTTGAGACCTATTCTAATTCATCCCGCACATCAAATGCCGGCGGAGGTTGGCTTGTGTCTGCGGGCTGTATACCAGTTTCAACTGATGTCCCCGCAGAAGTTATTCGTGTCCCTACCAGCTGCACTATGAAGCATCTAGTGACTGCAGGCATCTGCGTGCACCACCAATACTGCACAGCCTGGAACCAATACTGCACAGCCTGGCTGCATGCTGTGCTGCCATCCGCGTCACGATGGATCCCTGCAAACCTTACTCGTGCACTCACAGAGCACTGGGTTGTCATCGCCGATGGGGTTTGCCAAGCACCTGCGACGAAGTACTCAACCAGTAGTTCGTTTTGCAAGCACACACTTGCAGTACCATACGTGCAACTGCGCAACAAACAGCACAGAATGCACTTCCATTTTACCGAATGTGAGTGAGTGATGTTGCAACGAGGCACTGAACAGTCTCATTCGTCACCGCAGCAGGTTAAGCCGTGCTTTAAGTGCCTAGAGCTTGCAATGTGCAGCCATGCTAATCTCCTTTAAGAGCCCATTTGCTTGCCCGTGGGCGCTTTTTGCTTTCACATGGGGCATAAAGCTCATGTGGGTGTGTGAAAGGGACCTTGAACCAATGGACACCACAAGCTTACTGCTCGTGGTGTACTGCCCACAGCATCAATCTGCATCTGCCTCAGTATCTGCCCATTTTGCTGCAAAAAGGCACACAAACGTCACCAAATATGGACTGTGCCAGAAGGCTGCAGCGCGCTGGCCATGGGCTGTGCCCTGCCATCACATGCCATGTGCCGTTTGGCGGCACACTCAGACCGGACATGTCAGAGGGTGTTCATGACTGTCGAACCCTGCTCAACTGCGTACTCAACAGTTGCCAGTATTTCTTGCAAGCGAGCTGGGACTGGGACTGGGACTGGCGACTGGGACACATGTACCATTCAAAAGCGCCACCTG
>QAXD01000036.1:20220-32699 GCA_004335575.1 Haematococcus sp. NG2 | reverse complement strand
TACGGCCGCTGCCGCTGCTGCTGCCGCTCCCGCTGCTGGCGCTGCTGCTGTCACTCCCGCCGCTGGCGCTGCTGCTGTCGCTCCCGCCGCTGACGCTGCTTGCGCTGCTCATGCTGCTGGCGTGCCGTGCTGTACATGCCGTTTGCCTCGAGCTGTGTACAGCAATGCACGGGGCAGCAAAAGCAATGCATAGTCATAATAAAAAAGGTCTGCGTATTGGCATGCTGTGCAACTTGCCTCCATAGCTGGGGCGCACTGCTCCCAGTTGATGACCAGCTGCAGGCCTGAGCTGCAGCACTGCATGCTTGCAGGCCACTCTGAGGCATTCCGCAGATGACGCTGGCGGTGCGACTGAAGCTTGTGCACAGCTGCCAGGCAAACGGCCCAAACCTAGCCAGGCAGGCCATTGCAATCCACGCGACTTGCGTGTATCAAGATCTTGTAAACAAACTTGCGCTCAAAAGTTAACCATCCATGTATACAAAATCAATAGGGCGCGCCGCGTGGGCGCGACGCGTAAAGACAGTCGATTGCGTCATGATGGCATTCTTGAGTTAGGGTTGAGTCACGACTCCACATGGTGCCTGCACATGGCAAGCTGGGACATCCCCATGCCCACTCCCTAGTTGCTTTGCTGACTTTGACAGCATGGCTCAACAGCTGCAGTGGATGGTGCGCTTCAGCCTTGGCCATATTGGTAACACAGCCAGAACGTCTGTGCTGGATGACCTTGCACCACCAACTGTGGCACTAGCCCTGATGCACCAGTTGTGATACAAAGGCTGAATTCACGGCAGCGGGTGGTGGTTTGGACATGCCACGAATGGCATCTAACATGTGCCGGACGGACGGTTCAACACGTGCGCGCGTGTATCCTGCCAAGTCAAGCCCTCGCACGGCTCACGCGTTGAGCTGCAGTGTGCCCAGATGAGCTGCCAAAACCTTAAATTTTGAGTTACACCATGCAACCAACAGCTGCACTGACCTGCAGCCTGGATGACTGCCGGCCAGCAGCGGCATCCCCGCATCCTTGCCCTGAACACTGCCCTGTGCAGCCTTCGCTTCCAGCCACCAGCCCCTACCAGCAGCTCGCCTGCCCCGCACCACACCAGATGCAGGGCGTCAATAAATGTGGGCCTGCTCCCAGGTCCCGGATGTGCCCGGATGTGCCGAGGTCCCGGATGTGCCGACCCACCACCCCATGCATTCATCTGGCTCCCCTGCCTTAGACCCACCCTGATCTCTAGCACTCAAAGCTCCTCGTCAACAGTGCCACTGGCATTGGAGGTTGCCAAAGCCTGGATGTGGTAGTGCTGTGAGGCACCCTCCCATAGGAACCACTGCAGCCGCTGCACCAGCTGCCGTGCACGCTTGGAGCTGGCAGCCCATGGGGCCTGTGTACACAGGAAAATTTGTGTGATGTGAGCCGTGTGAGAACCAAACTCGAGCACACGTCTAGCTGCAGCTGCCACTGGTGCTTAATCACAGGCGCTGGCCAGCACGCCCACCTACACACGCCTTCCGCATTCCCCGTGGTTCTATCATAGATGTATTCTGGCTTCACAGCGTGGTACATTTCGCATGCACACCTGCAGACGGTGCTGCAGCAGTTGCTCCAGCTCCGCCCGCAGCCCCATGACTGCATCTGCATGTGATGGAGGCAGAGACACGTGCAGCACACCATGAAACATCCCCAGCTGCACAGCCGCAGCTGCGTCCTGCGCTGCCTGCTCCGTGCGTGACGCGCCTCCTGGAGCATTGTCGCCCTGGCTGTCAGAGCTCTGAAAACTGGGGGCTTGATGGCTGCCATTGTTGTTGTGGCGGTGGATGCGTTCCAAGTCCCCGGCAAACAGCAGCACTGCTGCGTCGCTCACAGGTGTAGTGCCCTCCAGGAAGACTGAGCCACCGTGCTCACCCAGGTGCTGCATCTTGATCTGCAGCAAGGGCAGCCAAGGCAAGGCAGCGCCCCTATATATAGGTTAGGGTTTAGGGTTAGATCTCAGGGTTCAGGGTTTGGGTTGAGGGTCACCCCTTTTACCTAGCCTAACCATCAAGCTAGCCTAAACCCTAAACCCGTTAATTGAGCATCTCCCATCATGCCCGCAATCCACTGCGCCATGAGAGGCACTGCACCAACGATCCAACAAGCATGTGAGCCGTACAAAGGTAGCCTGTCACACATTGTACTGCCGCTTCACACCTTGCTGCTGTACACCAGCCAGCGGTACGGCACCCATGGGGCCTCCATGCTCTCACTGCCCAGCTTACCAACAGCGTTGGTCACCAGGCTGTTTTTGGCAACTTGCACTGCGCCGTCCACTACCGTGCGCACCTGCGCAGCACGCACTTGTCAATGCTTAGCAGTGAGGTGCGGGCTGCACGGTGCAGTGGCATGTCAAGGGAACAGCAGAGTCCATGTGTGATCTGGCAGTTTGATGTGCAACTGAGACGCCCATGTGAAGTGCCTCATGCCCCACACCCGCACCTGGTGACATCAGATGCGTGTGTGCAGTTGAGGTGTGCAGTTGAGACAGCACAGGACAGTACAAGAAGCTGCTCACAAACTCGAGCCGTCGCGAACTTGCACTTGCACCACAGCACAGCGTACCTGCAGCGTGTGGCGGCTAGAGGTGGATGACCGCTGGAGGACAGGCTCCAAGATCTTTTTCCTCTTCTTTGACCGCATCAGCTGCACCAGCGCCACTTGAGGGTACAGGCCCGACACCAGCACCCCCTTGAACAGCTCCCCAGCCCACGCATTCCTGCTGGCTGCGTGGATTGCGTCTTGCAGCGCAGGGCCACGCAGCAGGACCGGCTGCAGGGCGAAGCTCATGCCATCGGGTGCTGAAGGTGCTGGTTGCTTCTCCTGCTGTCCCGGCTGTGCACCATTGCCAGCGTGCCGAGAGCGCAAGTCAGCCACATCGACGTCACCAAACCATCCAGCTGCCTCCAAGGCCTGGGCCTCAGCTGCATCTGCTCCTGCTCCTGCTGCTGGCGCTGCAGGGTGGCTGGTTGGAACATCCAATGATGCTGTGGCACCTGGGCGTGTTGGTGCTGCAGCTGCTGGTATGGTCTGTAGGAGCCCGCTGTCAGCCAGCACCTCTGCCAGCTGGGTGCGCAGCTTGTGGATGCTGGCCAGGGTCTGCGTCCCCATTTGGAACCGCTCGCACAGGTCATCAACGTGCCACCTGTATCTGTGGCGCCGCTGCCGGAAACCATACCCGCTGTAGTAAGACTCATCACGGTCGAGCTGCTGTGCACGCTCGTATGCCCTGAACGCCAACGCAGCTGCCAAGTGGTCACTGCAGGGGTCGCCCCTGCCCTGTGCAGCAGCCAGGGCTGCCCGCTCCTCCAGAGCCTGCTCCAATGCACGCTCATCCACAAAGCTGCAGCGGAACAGCTCACGGCCACACGCAGCAGCTGCTGCAATGGTCAGCACCGGGTCCAGCACTCTGCAGACCAATGGCCGAGCGAAACCCACAGGAGCCCAATTCAATGGAGCACAGCCAGCCGGATTGAGACAGCCAGGGCCACGGCCCGTGAGAGGTGGGACAGGTGACATGCACAATTTTGCACATGCAGAGAGGATAACCCGACGGCTGCAGCAGGTGCTTGGCAGTGGATTGGTTTGCAACTCAAAAGAGGCTTCTTTTGGTTACCTCTGTCAGAATGGAATACTCCTGAATGGGGTAACCATTTAGGCTGCAGCGCATTTGATCGCAGCTCAAACGCACCCCAAAACAGTGCCCATGACGAGCAGCTTCCCCATGTGTGGATCCAAGGGCAGCTGTGCGAGATACTCGCCCAGAGCCGTCAGCTCCCAGGCCTTGGTGTGGGAACTGTGCTGGGTGATGTGCGCTGGGTGATGTGAGCTCGGTGCTGGGTGACCCCCATCGCCGCTGCTTGCAGCTGGTTGCTGCGTCGCGCGGATGGCTCCCAAGTCCTGCAGATTGGCATACAAATGAACAATTCAACGTGTGGTCATGTGCATGGCGGCGTGTTGAGAACCGCGTAGGATGCAAGCTGCAGCACTGCATCAGCTGCAGTAGCACACGCCACAGCTGCAAGGCTGCGCCGGGAAGGCCCATACAGTTCGTCCTCACACCTGCAGCAGGGATAGAGCCTTGCGAATGGTGTGTGGGTTTGGGGGGTCCATAGCACGAGCCAGGAAGTCAGCCGGGTCTGTGGGCACAAGTGAACAACGCACGCTGTGAGCAGCACCGCACATGATGTTGTGGACACAACGCGCAATGGCTGCACCATCAAAAGCTGCAGAGAAGCACAGATACACGATGCAGGGCAGTCTTCGATAACTAAACGTCCGTCCCAGAGATAATTGCAAGTCCTTCCCAGCGCTCGATCCCAGCGGCTGGGTCCACATGTGCACACCTCCTAGCCGCAGGTGCAGGATCTGCAGGCACAGCTCCTCCAGCTGCGTGCGCTGCAGCTCAGGCACATCATGGTCGCGCATGTGGCGCTCCAGGAAGGGGCGCGGGTACAGGCGGTAGCACACGCCAGGGCGCACACGGCCCGCCCGACCCCTGCGGGTGTGCATCATCATTTCATCCAGTTATGATGAAGTTTGAACATCACAGGTCATCATGCGTTATCAGGTGCTGATTCTGACCAAAGTAGGGAACGCAAAATGCACCGAAGCATCCCATAGATGCCTGAGGAGACCCTGCCCATCGTCCACGCCTACGGGTGTTCCAGGCCTGAACCCTGAAGGCCTCCAGAACACACCTGCGCTGCTTAGCGGACGCCTTGCTGATCCACGTCAGCCCCAGCACAGGCAGGTTGTTGACCGCATCAAACGTGCGCTGGCGTGCGCGGCCCGAGTCCACCACATACACCACATCTGGGATGGTGATGGACGTCTCTGCGATGTTGGTTGCCAGCACCACTTTGCGCGCCCCATCCGGGGGGCTCTGAAACGCCAGCTGCTGCTCCGGCATGGTGAGTACAGAGTGCACAGGAACCACCCACATGCCGCCCACCACCTGGGGTGGGGGCAGCACCGGCTGCGGCTTGCGTGACTGCCTCCCAGCAGGCGTTTGGCCCGAAGCACCTGGTGCTGCTGCCTCCCCTCCTGATGCTGCACCTTTGGGCCCACCCATGGTGGCTGAGGTGTTTGCAGCAGCCTGGTGTTTTGCAGCCGCAGGTGGCGGTGGGTGTGGTCTCTTCAGGCTGCTCAGCTCTGCTGCCTTTTGGGCACCAAGCTGCTGGCCTGGGGCTGGGGTGGGCTTGGTCAGAAGAGAACTTGCCAGGGTCTGCTTGATGGGGTTGAGCTTAGGAACGGACTCTCCAGACACAGCTGTGGCAGCTGTGCTTGCCGTGGCCTTCTCTGCTGCAGTAGCGGTAGCAGTAGCCGCGGCTGCTGCCGCCTTGCGTGCGGCTGGCGGAACCCACCTGCTGCCCATCAAGTTCTGCCACTCTGCCTGCTCACAGGTCAGCAGCGTGTGAACTGCGCGGATCTCATCCCAGCCAGGCAGGATCACAAGCACCGCGCCATCCAGGGGATGAGCTGCATGAAGGTGGCGCACAGTGGCTGCCACCAGGAATGGGTCCACCTGCACATGCCCAGCCACCAAGGATGAGCCCATGAACTCACAACACCCTGCACACAGAAGCTCATCTCGTGCTGCACCCATGCTGCGGCGGACCCACGCACGCTACAGGAGCCAAGCGCTGCTGCAGTTCCCTCGCTCGGCCGCACCTTGTTCCTCTTCTGGCTGACCGTCCAGCCATGCAGGTTCTTGATAACGTCCGCACTGGCGCCCGGAAAGTCAGATGGGGCCACCAGGTAATGGTTGCCAAACACGTCCCGCACCCCCTTGGCAGCAGAGTCCTCCGTGGCAAGAGCTGTTTCACTCACTGCTTCACGTCTGCGTGAGGGCAGCTGCATGCTACCTCCAAGAGGTGCCCCAGGCTGCTGGTTGGCTGCAGCCTTTCGGGCCTGGTCATCCAGCTCCCGCTGCCTGCGTCGCAGCCGCTGCAGCGCGAACTTGCGCTGTTGCTCTGCGTGCAGGAGCACAACAACAGTGCAGCCGAGGCACAGCCCTGGTTCAGATCTGCCTGCTGCCTGCACCTGGAAAGGCCAGAGGCATGCGCGTGAGCATCCAGCGTCGATCACAAGCGATCACAAGTTGATCACAAGCACAGGCATACATGACCTGCGGTGGCGCAGCACCAGCTTCGATGTTGTACCGCCGCACGTGCAGCTGTATGTGCTGGGCTGCACGCACCTGTGTGAATGTTGTACTCGCTTTGGGCCAGGAAATCCTCCAGGTACAGGTCCTCCACCTGTCAGCACCAAACACCATTCCGCATCATTGGCTTTGCCCCAGGCTGCGCAAGGCAGCTGCTGAATGGTGTGCACAGCTCACATGGAGTGCTTGCTGCCATGGTTATGCTACATGCTTACATTGAACGATGGGTGCAGCTTCAGCGCGCACAGCATGGCCACGTCTAGTTGTGAACCAATAGCTGGCTCTCTGCTTCATTCTGTCAGGCTCCGGCAAGCAGCTGCAAGCTGTCATACGCCGCTGGTGGGGTATGCACGGTCACGTCTGCAGCAAGCTTGGATGGAAATGAAGAAAAGAAATGGAAAGAGATGGAAATGGAATGAAAAATAGAAAAAATGTTAACAATGGAAAAGAGATCGAGAAAAGAGATGGAGAGCACCTAAAGCTTACCTCAAACGTGCGCCCTGGCATGGCCACATGAGGTGCCCCGGCCCAATACTGGGATAGACGCTCTGCATCCAGTGTGGCACTCATGAGAATGACACGCAGGCCCGGGCGCCTGTGCGTACAATGTGGGGGCGCGCAGGGCCAGGGCAGAAGGTGTGCAAACTGGCAGCTGTACCAGAACATAAGGTGACAGGTGGATCGAAGGGTCCCATTGTCGTAGTGCGGTGGGCAACCCTAACGAAAGGCATGCGAACAAACCCCAGTTGGGCCTCTGCGCACTGTTGCCTAGCCGCAGGCTGACCAGCAGTCCAGAGTTTGGGAAATCCCAGTCAAACCCCGACTTTGCCAGTAGTTCCTTGAGGGCGATCATCAGGAAGTCCGTGTTGATGTGGCGCTCATGCACCTGTGCCATTCCATGAACAATGCCAAAAGCAAACTCAATGAACAGTGCCAAGAGTACACTCAATGAACAGTGCCAAAAGCAAACTCAATGAACAGTGCCAAGAGTAAACTCAATGAACAGTGCCGAAAGTACACTCAATGATCAGTGCCAAAAGTTAACTCAATGATCATTGCCAAGAGTACACTCAATGAACAGTGCCGAAAGTACACTCAATGAACAGTGCCAAAGTGAACCCAATGAACAGTCCAAAACAAATCGAAATATAGATTGAAGGCCTGGCCCAAACCATGAGCGTGTCAGGCAGCGGCCGCACAGCAAACAAGCAGGGTGCAGGGTGGTGCGGCGACATAGGCTAGCTTAGATGTAGGGTCAGGGGCACAAGACTTGCGTGCATGTGCACTGATGAGGGCAGTGGCAGGCCCACCTCATCAATGATGACATGTGTGATGTCCTCCAGATCTGGGTCCACCAGCAGCCGTCTCAGGATGATGCCAGCTGTACAGAAGGTCAGGCGCGTCCGCTTCGATGCTGCTCGCTCGTTCCGGACATGACCCATGCACCAGCACAGGGCGCAGCCACAGCTCGATGCGTGGAGTTCACGGGTTCTGCAGTGACAACATCCCCAATCTAGGCCCTAATCCTTGTCCGCTTATCTGCGCCTGAAAATGCTTGTGTCTTGCGTATATGTGTAATAAACAGTATACAGCATATGTTCCATGTACATGTCACTTGATCTGCCCACAGGCGAGTTCCCCAGCTATGTACTTATCCTCTGCCCCTCACCTTGAAGCCCACCACGTCTCCTAGCTTCTCACACCGCTCTTCCGCCACTCGCCGGGCGAGTGAGATGGCAGATATGCGGCGCGGCTGCGTGACCACAATGGACACGTCACCACCCTTGCCCTTGGAGATTGCGTCCTCCAGAATGAACTGGGGCACCTGGGTGGACTTGCCACTGCCTGTCTCACCTGCTTACATTCAAAGAACAAAGCTGCGCTCATCCAGCGCCTTCGGAACCCCAGGGCTAGCGAACACCAGCCATACGCCACCCTGTGTACTGTGTGGCAGATCACGTCACATCAACCACACCACGCAACATCACACATGCACCCACCGGACACTATGACCACCTGGTGCTGCTGCAGTGTTTGCAGCACTTGGTCACGGAAGGCAGCCACTGGGAGGCTTGCACGTGCAGCTGCCATTTTCCTACAGAGATGTTTGACGCAGCATGCGAGCAGGAATGTGAGCAGGTGATCTCTTCATTGGCAGTGGCATCGTCCCATGCACGGAGTGTGTATGACCACCTGCGTGAAGCAAGCGTGATGTACAGCCCAGCATGCCTGGCACCGACTGTCTTCACCTGGTAGCAGAGTGCCAACAGGTTTTAACCCGGGCAAGCACCACCTTGATGGCATCAGCCACTAAGTCACTGCCCAGGCCCCCCTAAACCCTAAACCCTAAACCCCTAAACCCCAGACCCTAAACCCTAAACATGTACCTGAAATGAGGAGTGAGTGCTCGTTCCTTCGCCTGCCGCTTCAGCTCCCAGCACAGCCTCTGATGCGCGAACTTGACCGCCTTTGCGTTACGCCTCTGCTGCATCCGCTGCCGGCGCAGGGCCATCTGCTCCGCCTGGATTTGTGCCTGCGTGTAACCCTGCAGCTCACCGGTCCCATCCCCTGCCTCATCCTCCTCAGCATCCCCAACGTCTGCTGCCCCCAAGTAGCTGTCTTCCTCTGAGCCCCACCAAGCCAGAGCCAGCTGTTCGTCCATGTCTTGCAGCCAAGTTGGGTCATCCTGATACTGGCTGCTATCCGGCAAGTCGTCCATGTAACCCCCTGCATTCCATGGCTCCCATGTATCCTGTGCCTTGTCATTGCCCGTGTACCAGCCTGACTGGTGACTGCTTGCAGACTGACCCCAGGCATCCTCCTCCTCCCCCTCTGGTTCATCCTCACGAGCTGGTGCAGGCTGTGTGACTGCAGCCGTGCGTGCCCGCAGCGCCTGCATAAGACACACGCACCATCGATGGAGTGCGATGTGGGATGGGAAGCAGCACGTGCGAACAGCACAGTCGGTGCAGCCCCACACAACACTTGGCAGCAGAGGAGGAGACAGCAAAGGCGCAGGGTAGCATTCCAGAGATAAATCTTGTTGCAGGCTCAACGATACTTGTTACGCATCAACAGGATGCCCAGCATGTTTGCACCGGTGCCACACATGCCTGCTTCAGCCCGTCTTGGCTCCACCCAGAGGCAGCAGTCAGGGCATCAGCAGTGAAGGACATTTGCAGGAGTTCTGCCAGGACTGGATCAAACTCGGGCCTGAAGGCGGATGTGAGAGCAGCCTGGGATGTATGGTAAGCATGCTCCAGCAGAGCTTGCAGGCAGGCGTACAGGCGCAACATGCAAGGGAAGGGGTATGTGCACGGAGCTGGGACGCAAAGAGAAGACGTGCAGGCTTACCTGTACAGCGGCAAAGGCTCAGTGCTGATGACCAGGTACCTGTGAGAAGTGTGCAGTACAATGTACACAAACATCGTAGTGCAGCACATGTTGCTGAACTGCAGGGCAGCTGCAGCGTGTGCTTGCACGTTGCAAGCAACCCATCGTAATGGTCACAAAGAAACAGGTGCAAGGGAACGTTACATTGGGATGCAGCACGAAAGCAACAGGGGATGCATGTATTTGTGGGACAATGGCATGGATGGGCACGTACTGGTTGCAGAAGATCTTCATGTGCAGGCCTCGTTCCTTAGCCGTTTTCACCATCACCTTCTTTAGCTCTGATGATGTGCTGGCAAGCCTGCGGGGATGGTTGGGTTGACGGTACTCCGTAAGAATCGACGATGCATTGCTGGCAGTCAAAGCACACAGGTTGGACAAGTGTTCCGTGCGCTGTGCGACTTCATACATGCGCGCTTGGCAGCTCATCCACCTTTGCTTGCATACCATCATGTGCAGTCACGGATTCCCAGAGCCCTTGTTGTATGCATGCACAGTTCATCGCCACACCATCGTACCTACCTGAAGATGGCTTCCTGGCCTGGCAGTAGCTGCACTGCTGCTAGCACTTCAAGTGCATCAAAACTGTGCAGCGGCTGCAGGGCTCCTGACCAAGTGATGCAGTCAGGCCAGGAGCCGATGGGCGCACCAGCACCTTTGTCACGCTCTGCCTCCCCCAAACTAATGTGCACAGCGGTGCCATCCTCGGAGGTGACTTTGCTGCAGGGACACGCAGCGTCACACCCGACAAAGCGAAACCTGCCATCATAGTGTGGTGCTAGAGTTCGTTGGCTTTGGCTTTGGCGTTGGCTGGGGAGAGTTGTATGCTCGGCCATACATTTGTTGACAACATGTTGTGCTGGGCCAAAGGCCATGGACACTGGCCGGAGACATGTGTGCTTGCAAACAACCAGCGCACAGCAGCAGCACAAAGCTATCACAGAGCCTGAGTTTGCCCCACGTCTCACGTTGTGAAACCTCGTGCCTTCGCCAGCTGCATCAGCGCCGTGCGCGGCACAGGCTCTGTTGCATCCCTGACAGTCACCGTCTTGCACACGCCACACCAGATGCCACTGAGCATGTCATTGGCCTTCTGCACGTCCAGCTGCCCGCTGTGCTGTGCCAAGTCGGAGAAACCAAGGACTACATGTTGTTTTAAACCGCCAGCAGCCCCCTGCATCGTGCCCTGTGCATCTGAGTCTGAGCCAGGAGCGCTACGAGCTTCCAGCTGGCTGCTGGCTGCAGGTGCCCCAGGAGCACCAGGCCCCAGGCCATCGTCTACTGGAGGGTCCTGCTTGCCTGCCCTGGGCATGACCGGCCCTGATGCCGCTGCGGCCCTCAAAGCACCTCTTGCCGCATGAAGGTGTGGCAGGAGAGCTGGCCGTTGCATAAGCTCCTTCAACCCGGAGCTAGTGCCAGGTACAGGCCCATATGTTATCACCTGTTCCAAGACCCACAGGGGCATCCAAGCCAAGTGGGCACTGCCTGCGTCAGGCTCACCTGCATGTTAGCACAGCAGTCAACTTTCTTGACATGTGACAACATTGGAAACATGCCGTCACAGCTGCATGCTGTGCAGCCAGACGCATGGGGAAGGCAGGGGAAACGCACATGGAAAAGAAGGCAGCTCATACCGCTCCATGAGTTGCTTGTGATGGGTGGCAGGTGCCTGGTGAGGGTATGATCAGCGGGCAGCTGTGCCGCAATGAGGACATTTGACCCAGGTCCAAACCTGCAAGACAAGCAAGATGCAAGTGGTGTGACTTTGCGGATTGCACAACGAAAAACGCTGTCTGGCACTGGCTTTCACCGCTGGCTTGGAAGAGCGATGCTCCATCCATATGAGCATCCATGTCAGCTTGATTGAGCTGTGCATGAGCCGAATATTGCTCTACAATGCAGGCTGCGGCCTTGCCATGCTGAGTGCCAGTGGCCACTCAAGCTCCAGCATCCCTGGATGACTTACTGAATAAATTTACAGTCAGTCAGCGCTGATATGACCTCGGCAGTGAGCCAGCGCGTTCCCTCCTTGAACACATCTCCCGCAGTCATGTGGGCCGTCTCTGCTTCACCTGGATGCACAAGCGTGCAACAGGGGAGCTGCTTGGATGTGAGGCATTCCCGCCACTGTATACATACATGCAGAGCTGATGCCAGTCACGTGGCCCGGCAGTGGCAGATTTCGGAATGGCTCACGCACCAGGGAAACTCCAAGCCCTGCCCTTGTGGACAACGAGTGCAAACAGCTCATCGAATGCCTTGCTGTAGCAGTACACGCAGAGACCTGCCACCCAAGGTTCGAACAGCACACATGTTCATGGCATGCATGTGGGTAGTGGTAGCACCCTCTTGAGTGCCCACAAAAAGCACCTCCCCTCCATGTTGCTTCTCCACTTACTCTGTTTGTCACGATGCACCATGGCACAGAACATGCATGACATGGACAGCGACAGATGCGGCTTAGATCAAGCCCATACCTGCGGCTTTGACAGCGACAACTTGTGCTTGGCTGGCCTTTTCGCCATGTGAACCTAACGACTTGATCAGCCGGTGTTGGATCGCAAGTGGTTGCATGCGAATTGCATTGCCTGGAGGAAAACGGGGCACTCTGCCTGCTGCAGCCCGCTGCCCAGGCAGACCCCGGCGCAGCATACTGCCTCAGTGCAATTACAGCTAGAGCTGATGTGGAGCCCATCATCCTGCACCGCAGTAATGCTTGTTCGTGAGCCGTGAATATCCGTGAAGGAGCCTAAGCCCTAACCACCACGAGCAAGCCATGCACAGCACAAACAGCGCTTTCTCTGCCAACTGCGTCACCACGTATGCAGGCCTGGACTTTCCTTACGCCTGACACGCCCGTGCATACTGTGGTGCTGG
>QAXD01000036.1:0-20042 GCA_004335575.1 Haematococcus sp. NG2 | reverse complement strand
TGAGGTCACTGTTCCCTTTAAAGTCACGCCTTATGGCGTTCCTTCACTTCACTTCACTGTGGAGTGTGTTTATTTGTTGCACTGCAAGTCTGGTGGTATGGTGCGAAAGCTCGTTACCTATGCTCTCGTCGCATCGTCAGCAACCAGCATTTTGACTTACAGGCTCTTGGCACCGTAATAGCATCTACGTTTTGTTCCGATGTTGCTGAAAACCGCATAGTTCATGGGTATTTCAAGTCAACAGATATCGATAGAGCAGCAACTTATCCAAACAGGAGCCGCAACTTAAGTTTGCTGCTTAACTTGAGTCTGCGCAGCCATCAGCTCTTGCAAGGCTGACTGGTACGCGTCCCGCTGTGCCGCCCACCACGCCATGCGGCGTGGCCGAGCTGCATGCTGCGGCAGGGGCTCTGACAGCTTCGCAGCCAGCGCCATAGCAGCAGGCCTTGTCATCACCACTGCGCCGTGCTTGAGAAGGTGGTATACAGTGACCTGTGGCGCGCATGCGGTGGGGCGACGTGAACAAGGTGGTGTGAGACAGAAAACATGAACATGAGAGAGCTGTACACACTCAGGCACTGCTACCACGTGCCCAGACTATGCACTTGTCAACAGTCCCCCATCTCAGAGCATGGCCGTACATGGGTCGCTATGCAGTGCGCATGTACGTGGGGAGACATGCCGTCCGCAGCGCACATTGTAACCCCCACAACATATACACACATTTCAAACACACACCTGCATACACCTGCCATCACTCTGCACACCCTGGGCCTCACCTGCTGCCAAGGCATGATGGAGACATTCGGCAGGTTGCCTGCCCCGTGCCTCAACGCCTCCCCGCCATCTGCAGCCGTCTCCCCGCTGTCCACCAGCAGTACACTTTTGTACGGTACGCCCTGCAGCAGGCTGTCCAGCAGCTGCTTGGTGCGCTTGGTTTTAACCCGGCCGGTTGCTGGATCTGCTGGGGGCACCAGGGAGTCCACAAGGACGAGTCGACCCTCGTTGGCACGCGCTGAGAGGGCACACTTGTAGCCCATCAGCTGGATTGACATGGGAAGCTTGTGTGCGTGTGAGCGGGGACGAGGCCCATGCACCACACCACCGCCCTTCCACAGGGGAGAGCGGATGGAGCCGTGACGTGCCCGCCCCGTGCCCTTTTGAGGCCACGGCTTGCGCCCGCCACCCGACACCTCTGATCGCGTCTTTGCCTTGTGCGTGCCCTGCTGCCACATCGCGCGCAGCCAGCGCACGACGCGCTGCAGGATGTCTATGCGCACTGGCACGTTGAAGATGGTGCCTGGCAGCGCCTGCACTCCTTGTGGGTCCCCGCCCATGCTGAACACAATGGCCTCCCTGTCTTGGTAGTACTCCGGCTGCACTGGGTACCGGACCGTAAGCGGCCCGCTAGGAGCTGTTGGTGGAAATGGTGACGGCGCTGCCTGTTGAGACGATGGCGCTGCTGACTTTGGGGACCGTGCTGCCTGGATTAACGATCTGACGCTGCCATCGGCTTGCGTGACTGCTGGCATGGTAGAATGAGGCGCTAGGCTGGCTATTGATGGCCCGCACGCAAAGCCCCGGAACAGAGGAGGGTGACTACTTGCAATGATCAGCGAACTGACATGGCTAACAGTGTTGCGTAAACCTGATGTCACCGTGTGGCTAGTGGAGGCTGATGCAGACAAGCTACATGAGCATGCTTCACACACGGCCCCTAAGAGCCTCTCAGCTATCTGTCTACGCATGGTTTTACGTATGCACAACGGAGAACTGGCACGATGTTTTGCCTGTCCTGGTGTAACCTGAATGATTTAGGTCCGTATTGCTCGCGGGCGAGATGCTGAGAGCGCTGTGATGACTAGTTAGAGTAGATCAATCAGTTCCAAAGTCAGGATGTAGCTGCAGGATGCTGCAATCCCAATCCAAGCCAGGAGCACGACCATCTGCCGCAGGCAGGCCCACCAGGACCCACAGGAGGGCTCACACAGCTGCCTTTGGGCCCCGGGAGCACCCCAGCACAGCACAGCAGTGCAGCACCGCAGAGTCCACATGGCACATGCAATCGCCTGGTCGCATGCTGCCCAGGCATGAGCGGGAGGCAGCACCAGCAGTGGCATGTCCACAAACAGCGGTACATGGCTCTACTGTTGATGAGGACCAGCGTCTTGCTCCAATGCAGCCAATACAGGCGCTTGAAGCCAACAAGGGCGCTACGCCAACGCGCACCAGGCTCAGCAGGCGCAGCGTGCATGCTGCAGCTGTTGCCGCGCTTGTGTCCAGCTACTTTGCACCACCCCCGCTGCTGCAGCCTGGGGGTCGCCCAACCGGTGCGGCCCAAGCACTCAGCAGCGATTCGTGCAGAGAGTTGTACCGTGACTACCTCACTCCTCCTCTGGATTACTCCAAACGAGGGCCGATGTCCGTGGCCAGATTGCCTCGACTGGAGCAAGTGTGCACGTCCTGCTTCGGCTCATGTGAGCGCTCAGGCTGGGCAGCAGGCCTTGAGCGTGATGTGCTGCCGGACTAGTAGAATGGTCCAGAACTCAATGTCCGAAATAGACGAGATCCCACTTGTGGGCGTAATTATCCATGTACATGCAGGCGCCGGTACCAGTTGCCTCATGCGCATTCATGTGACATACCCCAAGGGGGGCCTGGCCTTGGGTCTGGGACCTCCCTACCCTTTGGCCATCATCACTGCGGGGTTCCTGCTGGCATCGGAGCAGTACCGATCATATGCCGACCACCTTGCAAGCTGGGGTGAGTTGGGATCGATAGGGAAGCTGCGCATATCATGCGCGGCCTGGTTCTGCCTTGTCTGCTGGCCTGTCCCATAACTGCATGGAGGTGTCAGGTATCGTACACCACTGGCTGCATACCTTGCGGCTGTTTTAATTCATCACCACACGCTGCGCAGGGTATACTGTGCTGTTGTATGACAAGCTGGAGACTGTCAGCGATGTGCTGGATGATGTGACGAGCGTGCGTGCGCTGAGGCAGCTGATCGACTGGGCAAGCTATGATGCCCTGCTGAGACGCATTGCAGACACGAGGCGGTGTGTGAGCTGGCGTGTGTCTGGGGTTGTGCATTGTGCAGACAGGGTTGCATGTCTGGTAGCGGCAGCTGCAGGCAGGGGGTGGCCATGCAGACGGATACCACATACGTCAGGTTTGGTTGGGTACATGAAACATGATCCAGCCAGGTGTACTGCTGTCAGCGCGGTGCCTGTACTGCGTACTGCTTCGTACTGCAGGGTGTACCTCGTGGGCCACTCGCGTGGTGGCAAGCTGTCTACTCTGGCGGCAGTCAAGGACCCTCGGGTGGCAGCTGTGTGCCTGTTGGACCCAGTAAGAGCTGGCCTGGTCCTTGTGGCACATGTTGTGTGTTCTTTTCACATGTTGTGCGTACTTTGCCTGTGTTGCTGCACGCTGCAGGGATCACAGGCCCAAGCATGCGTGTGTTGTGCCTCCTCCGCTCGCATGATGCCAGCGGCCTCGGCCTCAGTTGGCTGGTCCCTGGCAAGACGCGGCCTCCGATTTCATCACGCATCGCACCTGCAGGTGGACAACACTGTGTATGCACCACTGGCCCCCGGGTTCCCATCCGCCATTGCTGCACTGGACAAGGAGGGGCAGGAATGGGAGGCTGCACGCGTGCGACCACCCTCCCCAGCAGCCGCTCGCTACGGAGATGCCCAGCTCCAATCCAGTGGCAGTGGGCCATATGGAGGGGATGACACACCCACCACAGCAGGCACCTCTTGGCCTGGGGATATCATCACATCGCCAGGGGTTAGCAGTAGCAGTGGCGGCAGCAGCACGCGCGTCGTGAAGCTGCCACCCCGGCCCCCCGTGCCCCTTGCAGTGGTGGGGTCAGGCCAGGGCAGCGAGTGTGCACCACGCGGCTCCAACTACCCCCAGTTCTTTGATGCAGCACATGGACCTGCCTGGGAGGTGGCCATCCAGGAAGCGGGACACTTTGAGTACCTGGACAACCCGTCGGTCATCCAAAAGGCGCTGTGCCCGGCAGGCCCTGCCCCCGAAGCAAACGTCCGGCGCGTGGCACAGGTGTGGGATCACCATCTACTTGATCCTGTGCTTACTGCACATGTTTGTGGCAAGCTGAGTATGATCATCTCTGTGCAAGGATCAAACATCCAACAGGGCGTAATGAATGGCGTCACAGGCTCCAGCAGCAATGCTGCTGGTCCGAGCAAGGATACTGCTTGTGGGAACCAGCCGGTGCTCATAATGTTTTTCCTGCTTTGGCGCTGACTGTTGATTGCACAGCAGCTGAGTGAGCACATCGCCTGCGCAAAACCCTGCACGGTTTTGGAAATACAATGCACACGCAGGCGGTCATGGTGGCGTGGGCTGAAGTCATGGTGCGCGGTCATGGGCGGGATTTCCTCGACCCAGCTGGTCAATCTGTTTACCCTGAAGCCTGCCTGCAGCGGGACGAGCAGGACGCAGCTGCTGCCGGCAGCGGCAGGGGCAGCAGCAGGAGCGGCAAGGCAGGCAGCCGGTTTGCTGATGTGGCAGACCGCACTGCAGACCTTGTGAATGATGGGCGGCTGGACCGGTCTAGCCGGCTGCCCCCCATATGGGCGGCTGTTGAACAGGCACTGGGGATTGGGCTGAGTGGAGAGGCCATGGCCCGACCCATCCCCAACGCTCCACAGCCACCGCCTGCAACAGCTTACACAGGGCCAGCAACGCAGCCTCTGCTGCTTGGACCAGCCAGCCTGGGGAGCACATCGGGCATGCAAGCCCAGGCAGGCTTGGTTCATGGTGTGAGTCCAGAGCCAGCCTGGCTCCTGGTGGACCCTCCTGCTGCCATGTCTGCTGCCGCTGCTGCTGCTTTGCCAACCAGTGACAGTGTAGCAGCAGCAGCCGAAGGGCCACGAACCCCAACAGCAGCGCCTGCATCTGCTTCACCATCTGTCTACGAATCAGGCCACAGCAACGCAGCAGACAGCGAGATGAGTGCTGCAGAACCCAGCGCCTCACATAGTAGTGGAGGGAGGACTGAGACAAATAGCCCACAGCTGCAGGATGGGGTGCGAGTGCAGCGACTGAGTGTGGCGTCAACACTGCCTGCATCATTGGATTCACTGATGTCACGAGTGAGGTATGATATTGGTGGCGCGCTGGAGCTGGTCACTCGGTACAAGCACTTTGGGCAGTAGTTGGGCAAGAGATCAGTGAGAGGTTAGAGCAGGTCAGAAGTGATGGGCTGCTCATAGCCGCTTCATCGATGGCATGCAGGCAAATGAGATCAGCTGCACGTGTGCGTGATCTGAGATATGCAGCCGGACGCTTGTGCAATCACAGCACTATTTACTAATTATTTGATGGTACGAATGCCGGACACATAAGGAATGACGTACACGGAGGGCTGCTGCGCAAGCATCATGAGTGCTAGCTGCTTCACGGCTGTGTGCCGGAGTGTCACACTATGTGTCAAGGAACCGGTGCTGCTGATGCCGTCAGAGGAATGCAAAGGGCTGCAGAGTAACATGTGAAGTTCTGTTCAGAGAGCTGCACAACGCCAGGCATCAGGCTGCAGTCTATCAAGTACAACAATGAGAACGTTGGGCCGTTGGAATCTCGCGCGTCCTGGCGTGGGCGAGCGTGTTCAGACCCCACTTGGTCTAAGAAATCGAGGTTGACTGCCAGTATAGATGATCGCGCAGTTTACCAATGTCGTTTATCGCACGAAATAAGTACGGTTAGTGGAAGTCTTGCAGACGTGCAGGATTGTTGTGAGAATGAAAGCTGCGGTCTTCTAAGAATGCGAGTGGAACAAGGGCAGAAACCCTAGTCCTCTGCCAAACTGCATCACCCTGCAGGTGCCTGCAGTAGCCTCAGCTCTGCTCGGCATGGCAGTGCCACCGGACACAGCATGCAGGCTGTGCTCCACCACTTGACACAGCCCTGCCCGCGGCAGGCCATGCACAGGCAGCGCACACCTCGGGCATCACATGCACCACAGCGCATGGGCGGGATGCTACAGCCATCACAGCGCCCCAAAGGCCTGCCAGCTGGGCAGCCCATCCGCATCCTCGACCCTGGCAGTTACAGTCAACGTGTGTTGGATTCATTCAAAGCCAGGTCGCCTGCGTATGACGCCACGCAGATGCACCGGCAGCTTGCAGATGCTGTGATTGGCGCTATGCAGCTTCAGGCCGGCCAGCGTGTGTTGGATCTCGCATGTGGCACGGGGCATGCTGCCAGGCGGGCAGCAGCTGCAGTCGGGCCGACGGGCTGTGTCCTGGGCGTGGACATCTCACCAGAGATGTTGGCGTTGGTCAGTACATATGTCCTGAAGCATATCCCCGTATCTACGTAGTATGTATAGGAGCATATGAGCCTATACATATCCTACTCCACGAGCCTTTATGTATCCATCATACTGCTGATGTTGTGTGCCCTGTTGAGCCCACGCTGGCTTGGAAGCGCAGCATCAGAATGCCACGGCATGTCAAGACATGGTTCCACGCCTTATCTCCACTGGCCATGGTCACATCCAGGACACGTGCAACTGACAATGCCTGTGTGCAGGCCGCAGCCAAGGCCACCCCTGGTGGGGCATGTACCATAGAGTATGAATGTGCAGATGCAGAACTGTTTGAGCCCCCGAGCAGCATCCTGCCACTGGATGCAATCGTGTGCTGTAGGTGGGTGGCATACTTCTTGTGCACCGCACGCTGTTGTGCCGTTGTTGCTGTTGGCTCCAGCCTTGGTGCTGTTGCACCAAGCAAGCATGAGCCCCAGTTGGCCCATCTGGTGCTTGCAATCACGTTGCAAGCCAGAATGTCCACCGGTGGCCTCAAGTCTGGCTGGCTGCAGTACATAACACTTACGAACTGCCGTGCTCCTCCCACTCTGCAGCTCCTTACCCTTCATGCGCGATGTTCCAGCAATGGCAGCACGTTGCTGCTCGTGGCTGCGGCCAGGCGGGTGCTTGGGCTTCAACACGCCATTGGTGTGTGCATGAGGACACACGTGGAGCCAGGGCATACGTCGTGTGGTTAGCTGGTTACAGATGCACAGCACACGCTGTCCTCGATGCTCCTCAGCACAAGCTGTGTGCACAAAAGGGGTCACCCCATCACCCCCTCTCATCCCACGCCATTGATCTGCCACTGGGTTCTATGCCATTATCGTTCCCAGGGTCATCCCCTGGAGCGTGCAGCTGCTGTGCTGGCACCACTGCTTGTGCAGAAGCATCCAGGCATCCCACAGATTGGCCTGGTGGATCCTGCCTTGTCCTCTGTCGATGCCATCATCGTGATGCTGCGCCAGAGTGGCTTCGCACATGTCAAGGTGGGTGCTGTGGTCCCGTGCACTGCACAGCTGATATGCGGTACTCGTTTCACCACAAGCCATATGGATGTTTGGCTTATGACTGTCAGGCTCCGGCATGCAGAAACATCTGTGAAACGCCGTGTTATTATTATTATTACCACAAGCCTGGTTCCAAACACGTGAGCGCGATGCAAACGTGGCGCTGCTGATGCGGCGTTTCTGCTGGTACACACAAATGCACCGCTGTTGCGCGCAGGTGTATGAAACAAGGGAGCCTGGGCGGCTAGGAAAAGAGGAAGTGCCTGGGTATGCTGCGCGTATGTGGAGTAGTGTGCAAAACAATGTGTGGGCTCCCGTGTCGGCCCTTGGACTATCAGAGCTGCAGGTATGTGAGCCGTTCAGGCTGACACCACTGTGCAGGAGACCTGCTTGGATTGCACCGCTTGCCTCATTGAGCAACAGCCGTGCCATCTGCCACTGTGCGGTATGTGGATTGTGTGCCCAGGTGGCTGCTCTCGAGGAGCCATTCAAAGAAGTGCTGTCGCGGGAGCTGCTGGCCAACATATGCCCAGGGGGAATGGATGTGGATGTGAGCTATGCATCCTTGGTTGTGGTGGCTACCAAGGGGGTGTAGAAGTGCTGCTGCTATGCTGCATGTCGTCAGGGGAGGGCGATGCAACCACGATGTCAGAGGGCTGTTGCGGGCGGCGGCAGCGGCCAGGCACCTGGCTGCAAAGGGGGTGTGTTTACCGCCCAAGGCATACTGTACCACGCACATTGAGTCATTTGTACAGCGCTGGCACCAAAGAACCTTTGCATATGACCTGGCGGTGATCTGAGATCACGCGATAGGGAGGGTTAGGTAAAACAAGAGAGAGCGCATGACGAATGCCATCGCATGAACAGACCCGCTATCGCTGGGCATCACTGGGCACCTCCAGCAAAAGTGTGTGATGCTTCCATTTCCTTGCCTGCTGTACACCAGCCGGTTCAAAATTATGTTCTGAGGGAAACGTCGTGCAGACGAGGGGCGCCAGCCCAGGACGAATGGCGAACTGGGCGCCTCAAGAAGCTGGGCTCCTTCAAATTTGCCAAATATTAGGAGAGCTACAAACTGGGAAGAACCAGGCCCAGGTATGAACAGCGGCCGCAAAATCAAATGCGCAATGTCTGCGGTCCCTTTCCGCAGTGCTTCAATTGCGTCACAGCCATAACCATAGCCACAGGTGGCTTCTAGCAGCTTGGAGCCGGCGTTTGGTGATCTTGGTCCTGGTACCTGGCCTTGACCGCAGATCCTGCAACAGCTTGAGCATTATCGTCAGTATCCCGACTTTAATGCGTACCTAGCATTTGTGTTCGCAAAGGCGGAGCAAGTGCCATTGGAGGTGCGTCTTGCATGAGTGCATGGCAGGGACAATAGGGCATGCATGGGCCCCTCCAAGTAGGGAGCAGCGTACAACTCATCAAGCCCAACCACGTGTTTTGGTTGTGGCGTCATGTAAGCCACCCATGCTGTTCTGCTCAGGTGAAAAGTGCTGGTTGGAGCAGCATTAATGCGTTGCAGAACAGCATCCTGCCGTTGATGTGTCACTGTGTACAGCGTCCATACGTATGTGACCAATGGTCTCTTTAAACCCATCTGGCTTCCATTGCACCTGTTGGATGCATGTAACATGCGCAGATTCGGCAGAGTGCTGGCCTCTTGCTGAAAAACAACCTCAAAACACAGTACACAGCCACCAGTCCGCAGCTTCAACGATTCATCAAGGTACGTGTGAAGCTCTCGGGTCTCCAACACATTAACTTGTACACTGTGACAGGCAGAAAGTTGCTGTGCATGCTGTTGCACATCAGCTGGCCTGCAGTACACTCCTAGCCACATTGTGGCACCACCTTGCCCAAGCGCTGCCATTCATGGAGCATGCTGTTCACCTTCGACTGCGCCGCACGCCCCTGGTCTGCACAGGACGCCCTCACTGGCTTGATCGCCTCGCCACAGCGGCCGCTGCGCACAACCGCCGGCTCATGTATCTCAGCCATAGCTGCAGCATCTGGGCTTGGGGAGTGGCCCGAGCTTGTTGCAGCGCTGGTGGCATGCCTTGGGTCAGCAGATGCGGCAGGTCTGGATGGAGCACTCGGGACGCTGTACATGGTGCGTGCATATCCAGGGGGCCCGAGTCGGGGCATGGAATGGCAGCACATGAGCGGGCAGGGCAGGGCTGGGCGCAGGGGGTGAGGCGAGGAGAGGCAGTGCGGGTGGAAGGGAGGGGGGCTGGGGGTTTGCTATCTGCAGCATTGTTGCTGCAGTGCCGCTGTGAGCTGATCCGCATGCTGTACGTATTGCACCTTGGCCACGCGCCTGGGCACAGCCATTAAATTTTGTGATGTGCCGTCACATGCGGGGTGCACTGCCTTCCTACTCTTGCTGGTTCTGCTGACCCGACCCGCAGATCATCGAGGACTCACCCATCCAGATGGAGGCGGGCGTGGCAAGCGCAGGCGGCAAGTCCACCTCAGCCCTGCTAGTGCCGCCGCTCATGGTTCTGCTGCGCAGCCAGGTGTGAGGGTGGGGCACATGATGCACCCCTGCAAAGAGCAGTGCAATATGGGTGGCTGTTGTGGTGGTCGTTTGTGAACAGGTACTGGCAGAGCCAGGCGATGCAGCAACGAACGTCTGCATGTTGTTGGAATGCGCGCACTGGCATGCAGGTGGCAGACGTCCGGCGACAGGCAGCGGCATGCCTGAACCTCATGGCGCGGGACATGCCTTCAGGCCTCATACCGCAGCTGGATGAGTGAGTGCACACAAGGCGGTTCAGGCAGCTTGGGGTGGGCAAGGACAAGCAATAAGCATCAGCATGGTGTGGACGAGGGCAAGCACCAAGCAGCGGGGCACAGCAATCTTGCATCACTCTCACGTTCTGTGGCGCTCTGTTCCGTCCCGGCTCCTTGTGCACTAGCAACTGAACAACAACGCTGAACAACGATGCCTGTTGTGTTCTGCACTTGTGCTGCGCACGCAGGTACTTGCAGTCTCTGTTTGCACTCGCACACGACGCTGTGCCAGCCGTGCGGCGGGAGGTTGTGGTGGGGCTGGTGCAGCTGCTGACCGTGCAACCTGACCGCCTGCAGCCGTTTCTGTACCAGGTCATTGAGTACATGCTGCAGTCCAATGAAGCTGAGGATGAGAGTGTGGCGCTTGAGGTGAGGCACACGGCCCCAAGGATTGAAAATCTTGTGGTTCGCTGAACAAAGCACCCCAGTGCCAACAGCTGCCGAGGGCCTTGCTGACCCATTGGCACGTGTGTCTGGTGCGCTGGCTGCGTACGTCAGCATGATGCCTATTTTTGGATATGTCATACCGGTATCACTTGTCTATCACTCATATGATGACATGTGTCATGTGTTGACCTGTGTCCCCGCACATGGGGTGTGATTATTTGTGTGATTATGCAGAGCTGCGAGTTCTGGATGGCGTTCTGTGAGGCGCGGTTGGAGCCAGAGCTGCTGCGGCCTTTCCTGCCGCGGCTCATCCCTGTGCTCATGAAGAACATGGTGGGTGGAGGGGGCGAGGGCGAGATGCGCGTGGTGCTGTGGCTGTGGAAGGGGCGGCGCGTTGTTGTGGCGGTACTCGAAAGGCACATTTTTCCTGGGGCCTGCATATGCAGCAGGCAGCAGTCGGCCGAGCACCTGGTGGTTGCGTGTTGTTGGACTGCTTGATGGCCCGACTGGCTGTCAAACCCGGATGTTGTCCATGGCCTGCTCAAACCCCGCTCTTGTCCATGCCCTGCTTGGGCAGGTGTTTGAGGAGCACGACGATGAGGTTCAGGAGGCGGAGGCAGAGGAGGTGGCTGCAGCACGGACTGACCGTGCCCAGGACTTGAAGCCCCTGCATCACAAGACCGCCAAGGAGCACGGGGCGGTCCCAGGCAGCACAGGTACTGGTGGGTGGTGCCTGATTGGAGTGGCGTTCTGGACTTGTGTGCAAAGCAAAGCACAGCTGGCCCTCAGATGGTGTGTAGTCACCGTGTGGACGAACATGTGTGCCAGTGTGCCTTGCGCTGCATCTGCACACGCGCACAATGGGCTGCGTTTGGAGGCTTTTCGTCACGCCGCCGCTGCTGGTGAGGCTTACAGATCATGCTCTCAAGCTCAAATCGTACGCCCCGCCCTCATGCCCATTTGCAGCTGGCGACAGTGATGATGGCGATGATGAGGACGATGACGAAGCGGTATCGCGGTGGAACCTACGCAAATGCTCCGCCGCTGGCCTTGACCGGCTCGCAGTCGTGTACGGCGACGAGCTGCTGCCGCTGCTCATGCCGATCGTGGAGCAGCGGCTACAGAACGAAGACTGGCGCGCACGGGAATCTGCGATCCTGGCCCTGGGTGCCATCTCAGAGGGCTGTCATGCAGGCCTCCTACCCTACATGAGCAGCATGGTGCAGATGCTGCTGCCCAAGCTGCGCGACCCCCGGCCCCTTGTGCGCGTCATCACTTGCTGGTCGCTCTCCCGCTACTCCTACTGGCTGCTGGCGGGTGCTCAGGAGGCAGCGAATGCGGGCACGGCAGCAGCTGGCACAGCTCCAGGTGTCAGCGGGGCAGCACCTGCTGCAGCAGCCACATCCACGCTGGGGCCTGTGGTGGAGGGGTTAGCGATGTGTGTGCGCGACCGCAACAGGTGCGGAACAGGACGGCTGCACTTTTGAGGTGGTTGCGCGCTGGCACAGCGGGGCTGCTCACACCACAGCGGGTCTCTGCCATGCGGCTGTTGCCTGGGCCCCTCGCAACTGTTGGTCGTCACAGGGTCACGAGCTTCACTGCAGGCACTGCACACAGGCATGCTGTGTGCTGCTCCTAAACCCTAGATCCTAAGCCCTAAACCCTAACAATGTGCCGCACACAGGTTTGTCCAGGATGCGGCATGCAGTGCGTTTGCGACATTGTGTGAGACAGTGGGGCAAGAGGAGGCAGTGGATGTGATTGCTGCCTACATCCGGGTGAGTGGCTTGCATACATGCATGCTTTCATGACATGCTGTCCGCTTGCGAGGGCCACTGCACGCCGTCCGAGCCATACTTTCAGCGGATGTTCGATCCACTGGTGCGCTTGACGTTTCCTGGCTGCCGATCGCTTCCTGCTGCTGCTGTATGGCTGCAGCCAATGGTGGAGGTGCTGGCGTGGGCCATCTCAACGTACGGCCGGCGCAACCTGCGCTTGGCATGCGATGCAACGTGTATGCTAGTGGACGTGAGTGGAACCATGACCTGTGTCACAAACTGCACCAGCGGTGCTGCCTGCGCCTTGGGATGCACAGCACCAGTGACGCAGGGAGCCATGTGCTCTGCTGTTTGTTCACCATGATGGGGCTACCGTCCGTTCCCTGTTCCTCCTGCCTGCCTGCTGCCTTACCCTGTGCCGTCGCACGTCACCCTAAACCCTTATCCCCAAACCCTAAACCCGTACACCCTAAATCCTAAACCCGCAGGCGGCCCAGACCTACCTAGCGGACCCCTCTCTCATTGCACTGCTCGTGCCACCGCTCGGCTCACGGCTGGCAGCACTGCAGCCACACGAGCGTGAGATGCTGCCGCTGCTGGAGTGCTGCACCTCGGTGAGCATTCACCAATGAATAAGAAATGATATACAGCCCCTGCACTGGTTGCCAGCACATGTTGAGCCTCACTTGGACGTCCTGACACATCATCTAGCTGCCACTGCAAGGCCGCCCCTTTGAGTTGGGGCTGATCCAGGCATGGCGATGTTGGCCAGGCCTACTGTACATGAGGTGTTACACTCTTGCTTGGCTCCTGATGCAGCTTCTGCACACTGCTGACATCAGTGTCATGGCTTCACCGTGCACGTGCATGCACACTCACGCACGCAGCTGTCCGCGGGGGCGGGGCGGAACATTGACCAATTTGCGCCAGGGCTGTTTGAGGCGGCGCTGCACATCATCAGCTTCCAGCTCAACCTGCGTGCGCAGCAGGTGTGCGCCTTGGTTTCATACAACCCTCCAGCGAGGTTAACCACACGGCACAAGTTGTGCTCAGTGTTAGCCTGCTGATTAACAACATGGCAATCGCGGCACACGCTGTGCATGTATCTGACCCCTTGCTGAACCCATCCATCCCCTGCCCACCCATCCCCTTGTACTCCACCCATCCATAAGCTAATCCACCTTCTCCACCTGCTCACCTTGGTGCTGCCTCTGGGCGATTGTGCACTGCGCAGGCTGCTGCACCCGCTGGGACAGAGGCACCTCATGAGTACGACCGTGAGCTGCACGTCTGCGCGCTGGATCTCATCAGCGGGCTAGCTGAGGCACTGGGCGCAAGCATGGACCCCCTGGTTGGGCCCTCAGGCCTTATGCAGGTGGGGTGCCACTCTCTTACAAATTGCCTTTTGTGGCGCACACACGTCGCTGGCGATATGGTGCAGCGCTGCGCACAGATGCCTAGTTGGTGAAGCACCGCGCCCAGACTGTATCCAGTATCCCCATGCCCTGCGCCCGCGGACCTCCCGCACGGACTGCACGCACCACTCCTGCCTGCGCATGCCTTCTACTCCATAGCAACATCGCCCGCGGCCGGGCAGGGAAGGAACCATGTGCCCGTGCCCAGCCTAGCCATCAGGACTGCCATATCCCATGCACGCAGCACGCCTCCCTGCACTTGCGTTGTATCTTTGTGGCCACAGGTTGTGGTGGCTGCGTGCTGCGACGAGGCAGCGGATGTTCGGCAATCTGGCTTCGCGATCGTGGGAGACCTATGCAAGGGCTGTGTGTCGCACGTGGCACCACGCACGCAAGAGCTGGTCAGTGCAGCACTCAACAGCCTGAGCCCAGAGCTTCTGGGTCAGCCGCGCGCGTATGGCATGGTGAGTGTCTGCCCTCGTGTGTGTGAGGCCATGGGTGCATGTGTGGGTGAATGGTGGAAACATACCCCGTGGAAACATCCTCCGCAAACATCCTCCCCTCCCATCACATCACCAGCACTCCCACTTGCCGCACCTCCTCCATCACCCTCCCCCCCTCCTTTTTGGGGTGGGAGCATAATTGCCGCATACCGCGGTATGAGAAACGCCTTCGCACCGTTCATATGCGGCCAGGTGACACCACGGCTGGAACTCGTGTTTGCATGGACTTGCATTGCCCATTTGTCATTGCAGCCCTTGGGCAACTATACACAGCATCACAAGGCAGTGCCTACTGTTCCGCCCATTGCTGTTGATTTTCAGTGTTCTCCAATCCTTACATGCTGACACGCCATGCCCCCGCTGATCAACAGCAAGCATCCCACTGGCTTCACGCACTGGCATTCTATTTTCAACCCACTATGCAGCTTGCAGTTGCTTCGAGCGCATCAAGCCTTGCGTTAGTTCGAGCCCGTGATCGCACCCTTGCAAGAACTGCTGATGGCGTACTGTCACGAACCAATGTTGGGGTGATGCAGGGCACCATTGTGAAGGCCGCGAACAACGCATGCTGGGCTATCGGGGAGCTGGTCATCAAACTCCCCCCTGCCAGCGTGCAGCCCTGGGCAGAGGCAACTGCCGAGCGGCTGGCAGGGATCTTGGCTGGCATGTCACGAGCACCACGGGGTTTGGCGGACAATGCAGCCATCACGCTAGGCAGGCTGGCCATGGTGTGCCCGCAGCAGCTGGCCCCCCACCTGCCCCATTTCTGCGCCCCCTGGTGCCAGGTGAGCCTCTGAGTGGATGGCCCAGCGAGTCGAGGGCTCTGTGTATGTGTGCTTGGGGTGCTCCCCGTGCTGGTGCATGTGCTGGCCGGCAGAAGCAACATGCAGTGTGCTGCGCCCCCTGTGCCTTTGCTCTCCTGCCCAGCGCATGCGCATGCACATGGGCTGACACATGGGCTGCTGCGACCCACCATACACTTACCGCGCATCTCTACCAGATGTTTGGGCACATAACCAACCTCTGAGGGCGCATAACACACCTGACACCTCTTGAGGGCCTGCGTCCGGAACCCCCCGCACACAGGCGCTGCGGAACATCCGTGATGACGTGGAGAAGGAGCATGCATTCACGGGGCTGTGCGCACTGCTGCGGCTCAACCCCGCGCCCGCGATGCCCCCGGGGCCCGGCTGGGCTGCGCTGGCCGCGGCTGTGGCGTCCTGGCGCAACGTGGCCAGTGCGGCGCTCAAGGGGCAGATGGTGCAAGTGATGCAGGCGTACAAGCAGAGCCTGACTGGGCAGGGCACATGGCAGGCGGCACTGTCCTCACTGGAAGCTCCTGTGGCTCAGAAGCTGTGCAGCCTGTGCGAGCTGTGAGGGGTCAAGGTCCAAGGTCCGAGGCAAGGGTGGTGCTGGGGGGGCAAAGCGCACACACAGCGCACACACAGCGCGCCTGTGGCACATTGTGGGATGTATGCCGGGCGCAGCACGCATGCAGCTGCACTGCACGCGCTTTACCAGCATGCAGTGCATGCCGCGGGACCAGGCACAGGTGCACGCTGGGTTGAGCACAGCTCTGGTGCACAGTGGAGGTGGGCAGTGGGACACGTGTCAGCAACTAGGTGCTGGGTCGGCAGCAATCACAGCAGTAGTACAGCAGACTAACACGGTAGCATTGACAGCAGCGGGGTGATGGCAGGCGGATTTGCATGGGGTGAGGAACGGTCTGACGATGCATGTACGTGGGGTGTTTATCAGCGCGTGCGAGCATGTGGGCGCAGCAAGCCATATGCATGAAATCACTTTGAGTGCACCCCTGCAGGCGCAGGCATGTTTTGATCAGGCCATGGGCGACGGGTTGGCCTTAGTAACACATGGTCTCTCATGCACCTGTTTTGTGGTGATCTCAGGTGTTTGGCTAGGGTGTTTTGTCAGCAGAGCATGCAGTGTATGAGTAGGACCCTTTGATCTTTTATTCTGGTTAGGACTTTCCTCAGGGCGCATTTTGTGTGATGAGCGAAGCGCGTGGCATGGTGTAGCACATGTTGCGAATGTGGCTGTGGGCAGCCGCATGCCATTCCCTCCACGGCTGCACACCCAGCAGTGCCAGGCGTTTGAGGCATGCGCGTGATGTGCAGGCTTCCGGCTGGTGGGGTGCACGGGCCTAAAAGGGTGCTCGTGCTTGGGTGGCTGAGCATGTGAGCCTGACACCCAGGAGGTAGGGGCTGACAACTTCTGCCCCCCGTGTTTTTTGTGTGCACAGCATGGCAGAGAAGATTATGTGTCGTACACATCCTTAGCTCTGAACTCCAGCTTCACTCTAGGTTGTGTTGCTGTGCTTACGGGTGACGGGGCCTCTTCTTGCCCATTGGTATTTCTGACCCCATTGATGCAATGTCTAGGGGGCACCGTACACCGAACCTTAGGCTGCGTAAGTGTGTGATCAGGGCCAGCGTTCATCTGTGGTAGCAGCATGCCACATGGCCTACCGTTGCATTCCATGTGCCACATTTCAGCTGAGGAGCTATCTTGCAGGGCAAGCGTTGTAAGCGCAACAGCAAGTGGAGAAATCAGTCTTTACAGTTCTGAGGCTAGCGCACCCCAGCTGGTTTGCGCGTGTGCGCAGCAGCATATCTCTTCAGTTGGTCCTGGTGCTCCCGCCATTGAAACTCCGTCTGGGAAAACTTGCCTCAATCCCCCATACGGAATGCATCCCAGCATGCCGCGGCACATATGCTCAGCATGCAACTGTGCACGCAGCCCCTGCCTCCCCATCCCAAGCTGCACTTGTTCGAAGCGCCCAGTGCACGCCTGACTGCAAGGCCAGCCACCCCATACAAAACTGCACGCCGCTGCCGCGTGCATGGGGTTCTCGGCCGTCCCATACTCTCGCCCCCCCTGTAACCCCCCCCCCAAAAAAAAAACCGCTTACGATGCCAGCCAGCCAGCGGCCTTCACTGGCAGGCAAGCATCCAGTGCAGGCCAAGCGCTGGCGGTGTGATGTGCACCGCGGTAACCTAGCCGCGTCATCAGTCCGCTAGTGCGCTGCTCTATCCCTAGCTGCTTGTCGTCGGCCCCTGGTCAGCGCCGAATGCCCCGCCTGCTGAACAAAGCCAGCCGCTCAGCCGCGTGACACAGTGCTAGAGCCACTCAGCGGTGATGCGGGCCGCTTAGTAGCGGCAGAAAGTGATGTGGCGCAGCACATTGTCCTCTGACCCGGCCTCAGGATTGGACAGCAGCTGCTGGATGGTGCGCGCGGTCTGGCGCTTGGCAGCGTAGGTGTACAGCACGTAGATGCCCTCCCAGTACCTGGAACAGGAAGCATGACGAGGCGCAGTCAGGGCCAGTGTTGCCAGGATAAGCAGCCGCTGCACAGCGCTGCACAAGTCCCTCATGCAATGCCCTGGATGCTGGTGCTTCACGATGACATATGCCCCTCAAGCTTGTCAGGGCATACAGCTGCTGTTGCTGCCGGATGTCCTTCGTTTACAAGCAGCATGCATCCTTGCATGGGTATCATGTGTACGCATGCATGCATGCCACAGATACCCAGGTTTCTTGCTATAAGTATGAATGCCACCACTGTGCATGACATGCAGAGCACATGATGCCAGTGCACACATGAAACACTCACTGCTTGATGGGGTATGCCATCCGAGCACCACGGACCAGGGCGTTGATGTTTTGGCACTCCTCCTTGTTAAGGAACGCCTCAAACTTGGCCAGCTCGCGGTCGCTGCGCAGGGAAACGCAGTTGTTTGCGGCGGCTTCAGCCTTGCCCACAGTCCACATCTGACCACAAAAAGAAGACAGAGCATCACCCACCGGTCCTCATCGCTCAGCACAGGCTTCAGGATCATCATGGTCTCGTACCTGGAAAATCCGAGCCACACGCCATGCACGTCAATGCCATGCAGGTTCAACAAACGTGGGTGTGCCACTCCATACAGCCTGAAAATAGCAACAAATTTACCAGTGGTAGCCCTTGGGGAGCTTCAGCAGCTCAGCCTGGGCAGCCTCATCCATGCCCACCACCAAAGCCTCATCGTCCAGCACCTGACGTGCAGAACATCGAAGACTGTATTATTCTGCAACCAGGGACTGAAACTGTGCACTGGGCTCCAGACCACCACATGGCTGCATGATGAAGACCTGGCCCACTGACCTGCGCTGCACGGGCCACAACCACGCGGCTCTGACGCTGGGACTGGGCGGAGCCGTTCTTGAAAGCCACAGCCCGGGCAATCGACTGGCGAACAGGAGCGAGCTTGGTGCCGGCACGGGCGCCACCGGCCACGCTGCTCTTCTGCAGGAGGGCCATTTTCGCTAACTGACTACGGTGTGCGCAGAGAGCTGAATGAATTTTGAAGTGTGGTTACAAGTGTGGTGAGGTCCATTCACATCCTATTCACTTCCTGATGGTCATGCTGCTTCGCAATCATCCAGCTCCCTCATAAACTCACTGTGCCCAGGCCCTGGTGGGTAAGTAAGTATCCACAACCCCAGATGAGGTGACGTGAGGCACGCAAGCAATCATGTCAGCCTGGCACCATTGGGCACGAGCGATCATGCTAACAACAGCTGGCATCTCACCAACATCCACACGCCAGTCTGGCACGATGCCGCCACAGCCTGCTGTGTGCAGCACCATGCAGCACAGTGCGCATGCTGCAGCGAGCTGCAGATCCATCAATGCGTGCTTCACCGTGCGCGTCAGCCGTGCCTGCCTACCTCCTCACCACAATTCACGTACATCTTCCTGCCCCTCACAGTTCCCGTTGGCCACAAGTACCTGGTTCTCATCTGTATGCAGTTGTCTTACTGATGTACAACAGCACCAACAGCATACCATTCTACACACACCGTCCCGAGCCCCTCCCATACCTGCCCCCTACACATACCATATAATAAAACACACACACTTACATAACCCCCTTAACACACAGCATTATATTGTACTGAGCCTGTGTTGTCAGTGGGCAGCTGCTTTGGCATTTGGGGCAAAGGGACCTAGGTAGAGGGTAGAGGGTGTTACACTTGAGAGAGCACGACAGGGACCGAGGTGGCTGTAGCA
Organism: Haematococcus sp. NG2; assembly: GCA_004335575.1. Classification (NCBI taxonomy): domain Eukaryota; kingdom Viridiplantae; phylum Chlorophyta; class Chlorophyceae; order Chlamydomonadales; family Haematococcaceae; genus Haematococcus; species Haematococcus sp. NG2. Next base: position 736 of record QAXD01000036.1, on the reverse strand, counting down.
CGTGTGGCAGCACTATGCACAGATGGCAGTGCGCGTTCGCATAAGTGCAACGCAGACCAGACCGACATTACATTCAAGTAGCAAGCAGCAGCCCAAACATAGTGCGATGCAGCCACTGCATCAGACCCACTCAGTCATCCCAAAATGTCTTGACTAGCGGGCAGCTCCGAATCCATCTATCTTTCGTCACAAGCCTGCAGCCCAGATGCTTTCAACCTCGCCCTGCACCTTTTGGAACCTGGTCCTGCCTACTGAGGAGCTGCAGCAGCTGCTGCTTCACCGCACCAGCACCCGCACCCGCACCCGCACCCGCACCGGCAGCCGGCCAGGAGGAGGGGCGAGTATACGGACCCTGAGTACAAGGCCACAGTCACAATGAGAAGTGTTGTGCGTTGCAATGACCTATGAGCCATGGGCGTTTAGAGGCATCCCCAGTGCATGCAGGCTACACAGGAGTGCGGTTGGTTTTCACTGGCGACTAAAAGACTTGCTCAGGGACGATTGCCAAGTCTCCTATAACGCTGCTCGTGGACGAGGCATCAACCTCGCGTTCCACGAAATCCCGAAGGGATGAAGTGCTAGGAGGACGAATCACTCAAAGTGAGAGGGGGAAAAAGGGGGCCGGGGGGACGCCAGTTGACCACCCCCTGGCAGGGTAGAAGTGAGAGCCACTCTTACACAGAGCCTCCGCGAATAAAAACTAGATAGCCGGCATCATCGCGTTCAAGCGGTCAAC
>QAXD01000035.1:205485-223694 GCA_004335575.1 Haematococcus sp. NG2 | reverse complement strand
CCCCCCGCCCCCGCAGCGCCCCGGCCCAGCACCCCCGCACCGCCCGACATAGAGGACCCTGACGCCCCTGGGCTACCAAAGCTGCCGCTGCTGCTGCTGCTCCCGGGCTCTGGCCCTGTCTCCAGCCCAGCGGCTGAAAGGGGGGAGGGGGAGGGGGAGGGGGAGAAGGCGGCAGGCAGCGCGTGCGCGTCCTGCAGCAGGCTGAGGGTGGTGGCGGCTGTGTGCGTGGGCGGGTGCGCGCGGGGGCGCTCGACCACCAGCAGCCGGTTACCCCCCGGCTCCCAGCTGTAGTGGTCGCGCTCATGCAGCGCCACCTGCCGCACGCAACCCACGCGCAGGTTCAGGCCGTGTGTGGGCTTAGGGGTTGGGGTTTTGAGGATAAGGGTCAGGGTTCAGGGTTCAGGGTTGGGGCGGCGGTTGCAAGGGCAGGAAGTTCAGGGTTTGGGGTTCAGAGTTCAAGAGCTCAAGGCTCGGGGGTGGAGGCTCAGGGTGATGGCGGTTGCAAGGGTAAATTAGGCACTGTGTTTAGGGCGCAGGGTTTTGAGGGTGTGGGGACCATTGGTGTGACATGCGACTGGCAATGCAAGCAACACTGTGCGCGCAGGTTTCAGGGGTCAGGGTTTAGTCCTTAGGGGTTAGGCGCCTAGGGTATGGTATGTGTGCGCGTGTGTGTATTCGTAGGGTTTGTCATAGGGTGTGTTCTGGTATACTCCTTCATATGTGCACCAAGCAGTTTAAGCTGTGATATGCTATTGTTGTGTGGTGCTACACATACTATGACTACTCATACACTGTTTGTACACTGTTAGTTACTCATACACTGTTTGTACACTGTTTGTACACAGACTATGACTACTCATACACTGTTTGTACACCCCCTGCACGCACCTTGAACTCCAGTGCCCCATGCCAGCCAGGCTCCAGCTCCACCTCAGCTGTCCAGCGGTGGTTGCTGTGCCATGTCATGCGCGCAGCCTGCGCATGGGCAGCCAATCCGAATCACCGCTTCCATCCATGTGCAGGGTTGTGGCCGCATGGAGTTTGGCCGCATGGGGTGGCAGCATGCAAGCATGCCGGCGGCTGAATGGCCCACGCCACAGTGCCCCCTCCCAGATCACCATGCGCGGCCATGGCACGGTGTCCAAAGCTGCGCTGCAGCACCTGGACAAAGCAGCATGTGGCTGAGGGCGCTGTGCGTGCAGGCTGCGGGCAGCAAGCTGTGCATGTGCGCAACATTGCAAGCGCGAGTACGGATGGGAACTCTCACCTTCTCTGGATCCCAGGACCCCAGAGCCGGCACGCTGCCGATGAGCACCAGCTGCTGCCCGGGCGACGTCACGAACTCCGGCACAATGAATCGCACGCGCACTGCCACCGGCTTGGGCGCGCCCTTTGGGGCTGTGCTGCTGATTTGGGCTGATTCTCTGCGCAGGACAGCGTGCCCGTTACCAGCTCCCACGCTGCCCGCTGCAAGGCCTCCCGGTGGTGCGGCCACAGCGCTGCCGCTGCCCGATGAAGCAGGACTGCTGATGGCGCCCTCAGCCCAGGGCGCCAGTGATGACCTCCCTGCTCTGCCCCCACCTCGATTATGCCGCGCTAGGTGCCACTGCGAGCGCATCAACAAATTGAAGAACGACGTTGGTTGGGAAAAGCCGCAGCTGAAAGTTCCATTACGCATGTTTGAGTAGCTTTTCATGAGGGGCAATGCGAGCGCACATCTTCGCTCCAGCAGCACACTCACCCTGCTGCCAGGCGCTGTCAGGGGGCTGCGGGGCCCTGGCACAAATGGGTTTCCCCGTGCTGCAGCAGGCGAAGCCCCGGCCGCCTGGCTGACCCTGGCCTCCATCCCGATGCTGTTCTATATTCAATGCAACCCTGCAAGCCAGCTTCTTCAAGTGGGGACTTGCTCCACGTTCATGGTGAATGCCCCCTCTGCTGTCCTCGGGACCTCTAAATATGTTACAGCTGCCGTGTAAAATGTTATCCTGTGGCGTCAGGGTTGCAGCATCGCTGGGGCCCCAAAATTGCAGGAGGAAGCTGCCAGAGAGAGCTTCTCTTTGTTTAAACTACAACAGCCTTTTGTTATGCACGTCGAGATGGACGACCTGCTTACCAACGTGAAGATATTTATTACTTGTGTTGTGGAGTGTAAGGCGTGGGAGGAGTCAGAAGCCGCATGCTGCGCTTGCAATTTATACAGGATATAGCACGCGAAGACCGCTGTGCCACAATGCGGCGCAGAGTGCACAGCCTGAATCAGATATTTTCCGCGCTTTTATGCGTGATGATGTGGAAAGGAATATGCTGCAGGCTTGCAAACAGCGATGCAGATGAGCCCCGACACGACCCGCTACGATGGCCTGCACGGGAGTAGGCCTTTCCCGTATGCAAGGCCAGCACCATGCATCAGCGCTTGGTCAAGGTGAGGTAAGGACGACAGCTGCGTGGGTGGCAACGCTCAGATCACGTCGGACAGCGTGGCATGTGTTCCGAAAAAGGTCTGTGTCTTCACACCCACTTCCTGAGAACTCCAGCAGCACACAGCCGAGCGCATGCAAGCACGCCCCGACCATCCCGCCCCACACGCCACCTGCCCTGTGCGCACACGCACTTCTCCCGCCCTGAGGCGGCTAGACAGCCACCAGGCAGCACTGCGTGCACCCTGGGCTACACCTCCATTGTATGTCCCGTCATCATTACATCCTTGCGTGGCTGCTGCCCCCCATGCACCAGCCCGGGCTGTGCAGCTGTTCCGTTGTTCAGCCGGGTAGCTGTTCAGCTGCTGTTCTGCTGATAAGCTGTTCTGTTGTTCAGCTCTTCTCCTACTCAGCTGTCATGCTGTTCTGCTGGTTCTGCTCTGTGGCTGTGTGCTGTGCAGCACCCGCCCACCGTGCGCTCGGTGCTGTGCGCAGTCCACACACAAATGCACCACACACATCCAAGTCAGAAGACCAGCATTGGCTGCCCTCCATAGCCCCTATCGGCGGCGTAATCATGTTGGGTTCAAAAGTCGACGTGGATGCGCGCACGCGTGATGGCCGCGAGAGGGATCTCAAACGTCATCTCGCGCTGCCGCTTGGACAGCTTGCGGCCCTTGACGGGTGCGTTGGCGCGCACGTCTGCCAGGTGCCACCGCGTCACCCCCGCCGCCTCATCCACGCCCGCCAGCTGCAGCACCTGCGCGCCGCATGTCACACACACAGCCAGCCGCACGTTCCTGCCCACGGATCCGCAGCGGCAGGCCTGCCCATGCCGCACCCGTACCGACCGTTTCTGCAGTACTGTACTGCCCGTGCCGCCCGCTCCCTCTTTACAGCCTGCTCCCCCTGTACAACCCTGTGCTGCCCGCACCACCCGCGCTGCCCATGCCGCGCCCTACCCCTGTACTGCCTGTACCGCGCCCTTGCTCTGTACTGCCTGTAACGCACCTGTACCGCGGCGGTACCGTCCGGCCCCGCGGTGTGCTCCACCCGCAGCGGCAGCGACCCGAAGCGCGCCAGGTCCTGGGGCAGGCGCAGGGTGCGGTCAGCACCTGGCGAGGACACCTGTGCGTCGCAGTCGAGTGCAGTTGCACCGCACTCGTGAAACGCATATGAGCACGCACATCCTTCACAATCTTGCGCACAACACGAGCCTGCTCCTCACGCTGCCTTCTGCTCTGCGGCACAATCATGGCATGCCGACATATTCAAGTGGGGCTCGCAGCACCGCACTCACCAGACATGATCATACAGGGCATACTCATGCGGGGCTCTAGCTCATGATCACGCACATCAGAAATCATGTGCATGCGTGCACCCTGTATGGAACTTCCATGCACCTCTGCCGCTCTCATGCACTGCCAGGCACTATGAGGACCTCACACGCGCGCACCTCCAGTGACACCTGCCCCGCAGCTTCCGTGCCCATTGCAGCCTCGAGCTCCAGGAACAGCATCCTGCAGCGTGCGGGTGTAGGGCTTGGCTGCTTGGGGAAGTTGGGATTTGATGTTTGTGGGAGGTTAGGTTTCAGCGTAAGGCTCTAGGGGGTTTACAGGGGTCAAGGGGTTTGGGGGTTGAGGTATGTGCCCACGACAGCTTGAGAAACCTGTACCTCCCCATGACGGCCTGAAAAACATGAACCCTGCATCTCCACTGAGCTTCAACACTGACCTTTGACCCCTGGAGAAACCAAAGGTTCAACAACACCAAAACCCTACTTCCTGAGCCTCAAGCCAGGCCCCACACCCCCCACCTGGAGAACTTTTCAATGTCGTCAATCGAGGGGGAGCCGTACGCGTCATCCAGACGGTCAAGCCGGATGTCCAGCTTCTGCTGCCCAGGGATGGCCCTGGTGCGTGTGACAAGAGTGGGCCACACATTTTTGGATGTGTACTGTTTAGCGTTCATGGTTTCAGCGTTGGGGTTCAGGGCTTGGGGTTCAGGGTTCAGGGTTTGGGCTCAAGCCTTTAGGGTTTGGGACATGACGTATGCATGTGCATCACGTTGCTGTACATGGGCGCTGTACAAGCGCTTCCATGGAGCCACACACAGCGTGGTACATGGACGCTGTAGTTGCCGTACCACGCACCTGAACACGTACAGCTCCAGCTGGGACATGGCAGGTGCAGCCAACACCTTGCGTGCCGCCCCTAGCGCTGCCTCTGCCCAGCTCTGTCCCCCTGTGTTCACCCCGGGAGCCGTCTCCTCCACCTCCAGCCCCAGCCCATCCTCCTCCCCCTCCCCCCACTCCTCCTCCTCGTCATCCAGGAACCCATCCTCCTCCCCCTCCTCCCCCTCCTCAAACTCGGCCAGCTCATCTTCGTCCACCTCAAACACCACCTCCTCCCCGTCCTCCCACTCCTCCTCCCCCTCGGCAGCCGCCGCGGCAGCGGGGCCCGCCTTCCCGGGGGCGGCGGGTGCCCCAGGGGCAGCGGGGTTCCCGGGCGCAGCGGGTGCGGGCTGGTCGGCTGCTGCGCGTCCGCCCCGCGCTTGCCCTTGCCTTCAGCCTTGCCCTTGGCCGCCGCGCACGTCACGGCATGGCGGGCGGTGCGGCCACTGCTGTGCATGGTCGTGCTGCCGCAGCGCATGGCCATGTACGAGTGTGTGGGGGCTGTGCTGGTGGCTGTGCTGGGGCTGGGGGGACACGGTGGGCCGCGCGCGCGGCTGGGGGTGTACAGAGCTGCCACATGGGCTGGTGCGGCGTGTGACCCTGGCACCCCTGCATCAGGGAGGGCAGCAGGCACATGGGGATCAACGGTGTAAGCCTGCATGCCATGGGCGGCCCTCGCACGGCACCATGCACGGCAGCACGCATGTGGCCACAAAGGCACAGAGCCTGCAGCACTGGTGCTTGTCACACATGCAGGCATGTGTGTGGTCCCAACCACTTTGCAGCGCGCACTTGTCTGCACGCCTGCGCGCTGCACTGATGTGGATGCAAGCATCACAGGCTTGCAGACTGTTCTCCAGGTGCTTTGTATATGGAATGGATCTAAGGCAATTGAAAACGTCTTTCGAGAAAGAATGCCAGCGCAGACACAAACCGATTGACATGAGCCAGTGTGAGGAGCATGTCTGAGCTAGCTGCTTCGTACAAGGAGAGGAAGAGGATTGGCTTTTTATCATTAGCGCAAGGCATAGACGACACCCTGGTGCAAGCTACCGACTGCCCGAGCGAATTCAATTGATGCTGCATAAAAATGTTTGATTGGTATTTTAAGTAAATCTATAGGAAACTCAGAGGAACCATCTTGACCGTGCTGGGAAGAGAAGACTTGACGCCGTTGCCCACACCATGGCGCGGCAAGATCCATTTTATATTATTCGTGGAGAAGTTACTGACTCTGTGAGTGCTCGTGGGTGGGCCCAAATTTTGGGCAGCTTCTTGTTGGACCCCATACGTGCTGACCCGCCAAAACCTTTCGTGGGCATGCCTGCGCAGCTCAATGAGGTGCAGCAGAAGATGTCCCGCTTCCATGGCCTGTCACAGACAAACCCTGAGCGCAAGGACATCGCAAGACAGGTCGACACAGACTGCAACAGCATAATATGGCAGGTGCGTGGAGAGCCGGCATCGGTTGGAACGCATCTGCGCGTGCTGTGGGCTGATTCCTCCCATGTGCTGTACCTGCGTGCAGTTGAACGAGCTCAATTCAGCCGTGGACGTGGCAGCAGGGGATCCAGCACGCTTCAATTTAACCACGGAGGAACTGAACTCGCGGCGAAAATGGATCGAAAACACACGGAGACAGGTGAGCAAGCTGTGCCCATGCTGCGCCATGCGAGATACATGCGCCATGTGCGCATGCACAGCACGTGCATTCGTTGCTGCTGCACTTGTGCACCAGCCAGCCCCACGCACTCCTCACCAGTTGCAGCTGGACTGGCTACAAGTAGCAGCTGGTGCGCTGGGCAGGGTGATCACCCCATCATGGGTATTCTTGGGTGATGACTGATGAATGATGAGCGATCACGGCCCTCAGCAACACCTGCTGGAACACTGCACCACCTTGGACCGCCGCCACTTTGAACGCATGGCCAGCACAAGCATTGCCAGGCACAAGCATATTCCTTAACGCACCGCCGCTTGGAAGCATGTGCCATCCTAAATGAGGGGCCACATGTAATGAACACCGCAACACATGGCTGCGAATGATGCATATGCTGCACATGATGCATATGGCTGCCACCATGCATCACTGCCGCCCTAGATCACAGCCGCCCTGTACTTGTGGCACTGCCCCCTTGGATCACAGCCACCCTTGTGACACCCTCCTCTCGGCACAACCTTCACGTGCCCCTCAGCACAGGCCTCACACACGCAGCCACCTCTGACAGCATTACCACAGCCCTGAGCCTTGACACATCCATCCACACGCACACCCTGCACACAGGTCGGAGGCATCAAGGAGACATTGAAGACGGCGACAGCAGCGCCAGCACTGCCGCCGCAGGAGAGCAAGTTCACCAAGGCGAACGACGCCTTCCTGGGCAATGAGTACGAGAAGCAGCAGCTGATCATCAAGTGCGTGGGATGAGGGGGTCAGGGCTGAGGGGTTACGGATGCATGGCTTGGTGGACATGGGCATCTGCGCGGGGGTGGGATATGTACAACTGTTTTGTGATACCGTACTGCTTTTTCAGCCTGGTTTTGTTTCCCCCAGTGCAAAACCTGGCGGGAGTTACTTACCCCAGTGGCGGCCCAGAAATGGGGCGGCAGTGGGGGATAAGAGGGTGGTGGGTGGTGGAGGTGGGGGCAGGCCATGTGGGGTCCATTTGGGCTTGCAGCACAGGGTTGAGGGTGAGTGGAAGGGGTGTGGTGTCAGCAAGGCTTGTGGTCAGGGTCTGCGGATACCAGGCAGCACGTGCCACTGTAGGTCGTAGCACATGGTGCGAGTACTGTATGATGTGCATGCAGTACTCGCACCATGTGCTACGACCTACAGTGCACTGCCATACCGCATGAAGCAACATCACGTCTGAACGAATGTGCACATTGTGCAGCTACAAAAACCCTTGTTTTCCTTTGAGGGCAATTCAAGGACAGTTGTGCTGCTCCGCGGTACCGCAGGAAGCCAGACCAGGGCCTGAAATGAGTTCAGTTCGCATGCTTGCTCCGACACTCTTCTACCGTAGTCTGCATGCCATGCCCAGCACTCCATTGCAAAAACAAAACCTAATTCCTAAAACCCCAAACCCTGACGCTTAGATCATGTACCCTTTCGTTATCCACCATTTGCACTGCGGCGCAGGAAGCAGGACCAGGACCTGGAGGATGTGGAGCAGGCGGTGACGCGCATCGGCCGCATCGCGCGCCAAGTCGGGGACGAGCTCAACACGCATGTGGGTGGGGCGGCCGCGGCCGTACACTATGTATTTTTTCATGCTATTTACATAAAATACTTCTTAGTGCGGTATTTTTACTATTGTTGCCTCCGATTGACAACTGATAGTTGTTGCTACATGTAGGCCATACAGTTTTGGACGCACGTGTGTGGGGGGCGGTCTTACCAGTTTCACTCTTGTTCACGCGTTTCGCGCTTTTCCTACCAGCATGCAACAGAACGCCTGTGATCGCCTGGCCCAGTGATTTTCTTTGACACTTGGCGGCTTTGGATTTGCCCCCAAACCCCTGGGCACTCTCAGCTAAACGCCGCCCACCCTCAGCTAAACCCTAAACCCTCACCACCCACCCTCGCTCAGCTAAACCCTGAACCCTAACTGCTCCCCCACAGGAGCGGCTGCTGAATGAGCTGGACGCTGACGTGGACACCACCCACAGCCGGCTGAAGGCAACCAGCAAGAAGGTGCAGGACCTCATCCGCAAGTCGGGCTCCAACACGCAGCTGGGCATCATCGTGTTCCTCATCGTCGTGCTCGTCGTCCTCGCCGTCTTTGCCTTCCACTGACGCTGGGGGCTCGGGGCTTTTTGGGGGCTCGGGGCGTGGGTGTTTCGGGGCGTGGGGGTTTGGATCCTTAACCACCCTGAACTGGCCGTGGGGGGCTTGGGGGTTTTGAACCCTCACTAACCCTGAACTGGCCGTGGGCGGCTTGTGCGTTTTCATCAGGGCTGGGAGTGCAGGGTTCATCAGGGCTGTGGTGCACAGACCTGACCCGTCTCAGCCCTACACCTGCCAAACCCTAGCCCTTGCTTTAGGGTTTAGGGTCGAGCCCTCGCGGTGTTTGTTTGTGTTCAACTGACGTGCGAACTGGTGGGGTGCTTGCACTCAATTGAGGCGGTCGATGGACATGGCCGCACGCATGTGGCTCAGGGTTCAGGGGTTGGGGTTTTTTGGTCTGAGGAAGGGTTCAGGGGCCCTTGACCTCCCAGAGCTTAGTTTGGAGGAGGTTGAAAGGACCGCAAACCCTCCACCCCTGAGCAGTGTGCTTGCGTCCCGCCCGGGCATATGGGCTCTTGTACTGCCGATGTGTCACCGGTGTACTGCTGATGTGTCACCGGTGTACTGCTGGCGTACTGCGCATGTGCTGCAGGTGTACTGCTGGTGTGCTGCTGGTGTGCCACTTGTGTGCTGCTGGTGTGTCACCGGTGTGCTGCTGGTGCCAGCTCAGCGGGGCACACGCCCCCCTGCCCCCTGGGTTGCAGGCCTTGCAGCACGCGTTGGGGCCCAACTGCAACAGCGCACCGCTTGTATCCTGTTTGGCTGCTGTTTGATGTGCAGGTACAGGTGCTGCCGCTCCCAATGGTCTCTCCTGAATTCTTTGGGTCGATCCATATTTTGTTTGCCGGTCCTGGTGTGGTGTCAGTGGAAACCCTAAACCACAAGGCAGTGTCTGTATTCCGCACGGGTTTGGAACTGACGGGCAGCGCGCTGTGTCATGTATGCATGCCGGTGGGGGCTGGGTGAAATGATTCAAGTGAGTAATGGCGCTGGTGCATGGCCATGTGGTTGGTGGGTGCACAGCTGGTGCAGCAGCAGCTGCTGCGTGTGAAAGACGAGCCTTGGACGCGGGCGACACACGTGTAGTGCATATGTAATGCATGTGTAATGCACATGTGGGTGGTGCAAGCCATCATCAGCCTGCCAGGCACAGCACCTACTGTGACCATGCGCCACCATGGCCATGCACTTCCAGCATGTCAGAAGATGCAGGCAGCGCGACCATAACCTGCGCAAACACATGTGAATATGGTGCAGAAGCCGCAGGCACCAGCCAAGGCAGGTGAGCTATTTTGCCTGTTTTATGTTATGGCACGGAACATGGCATGCACACAGATCATGGTGTTGTACTAGGTCGGCCAACACTGACAGCCCCCAGCCGCCACATGTTGCAAATTGATCATGCGCTTGTATGTGCACCCACTAACAGCTTCCATAACCTTGGCTGAGTGTAATACTGGTGTGGTCTTGTACTGCCAGGTGGGGATGCGGTACAGCAGTACGTTTCCACCCGGCTGCTTGGCAACACATCCCAGCACCAGCACCAGCACCACCATCATGCGCCCTGCGCTCGTGGGCGGGCCTGCCCCGTACAGAAGCTGTATGTACGGCATCGCAGTACAACTACTCATCAATCACAACTCCTGTACTACGCTTGGCTGCCGTGCGGTTCGCCACTTCTAAGCCATTTGGTCAAGTGCGACCACACAACACGACATCAGCGTATCACTGGTGCCAGCTGCTTGTCGGAGTCTGACACACTCAACTACTATTGGATCATTGCTGATCCATCAACCGCTCAGCAACTGATGCGTTCAGGGTTCACAGATGTAAACATGGTCTGTGATGTGCTTGTGTCACGAGCATCAGACGCAACGTCAGACATGGAGCAAAAGCATAACACGCCACGTGATGGGGCAAGCATGGCAAGCAGCTCATGCCTTGCAGTACAAGTTGTGCCATTGCACAGTTTCCACAACGGCACAAACTTAACCTCACGCTGAAAGCTGTGACATGTTGCTGTGGTGTTATGGTTTCACAACATGGTGCAATGAGGGTCTTGCGCATCTTACAAGGCATGCGCCGCGGCAGGCAATTGCTTGCTCACTAGTCTATCTGTCCACAAAATGGGTGACAGCAGTTCTCATACAATGTTGTCAACTTTGTGACCTGTTGTTGTTCCGTTGATTCTCAGCCGCACTGCATGAGCCCCCGTACTGCCTCATGTGATGCGTCATCACGCGGCATCACACCGCTCCGTACTGCGCTGTGCTGGGGTGAAATGTACCACAATGTCCTGCATCACGCTGTTTTGTACCGTTCTGTACTATGCTACATAACACTCTACTGTACCGCAAAACTGTACTGCACTCCGCCGTGCATTGTACTGCACCGTTCTGTACTGTGCCGCGCTGTGTGTGACCACCCCATAGTATACCTCAGCAGTGTACATACTCCAGGGCAGGCCTGGGCTGTCCAGGACAGGGAACACACATGCTGCAGCAGCTGAAGGCCGGCATGCTATAGCTACAGTGGCCAGAGGGCCAGCTGCACAAGGCAACAGTGGCAAGTACTACTGGTAATCTCTAGATACTCTCTTGCATGGTTTGTTTCATCATCGACACCTCCGACGGGTCGTGCTGATGCGTCCGGCAAATCTCATGGTGTGCCTGCCTTCTGCAGCGCCTTGAGTGTTGACCCTGGTGGGATTTGAACCCAGTGCCTCGTTCATCTGGAGCACTCCCCATTTTGATTTGAACTCAGTACCTGGTTCATCTTGAGCATTTTTTCTACAGCGCCGCAGCAGCCGCCCCAAGCCACATGGCCACTGCCAGTGCCCCCGGGTCTGGGACGCCCCCCGCAACTGCGCTAGGCACGTAGGAGGCACGCCCTGCAGCCGCAGCCTGCACAGCAGCATGCACACCCACAGCATGTCAGCAGGGTGCTTGGCATGACGCAAGAGTGTCATGTAGAATCCTGCCTGGATGTCTCTGGAGTGCGTGTGTGCGTGCCTGTCGTCCAGCCTAATTAGCACCCATTAGCATAACAGAGCAGTGCCGCAGCGCAGTGCCTGTGTGTGCCCTGTGTGGCAGCGTATGCATGCTCTGAGATCAGCTGTACGTGCGTGGACGGCCGGTGGCATGTGAGAGGTTCATCATTTGAGACATGTGTGAGGTTCATCATCTGAAGGCCGGAATGCATGAGGCTCATCAACTCAGAGCCCATGTAAGCGTCACCAACTGAGAGCCAGCAGGAGCTGCATCAACCAAACGGCAGCCAGCACGAGGTTCATGCATGCACCAACTTGCAGCCAAATCCTGAAACCCTAAACCCTAAATCCATGAGGCAGCAGCTGCAAGTCAGGCGCACCATGGTGCGTGTGGCTTCTGCCCCAGCAGCAGCAGCTGCCGCAGCGGCAGCGGCCGCGTCCTTCGGGCTTGCACCTGTGCGTGAATGATGATGACCCGAGGGTTAAGGGTTTAGGCATATCTGGCTGGATGACCCACGGACGACGGAGGCGGCGTGAAGCCCTGAAACCATTCACCCCACGCGCCAACCCTACGCGCCAACGTGATGCGACCAGCGTGTGGGTGGCGTGTTATGCATCAGCCTCAGGTTGTGTGACCAACATGTGACGTGTTATATATATGTGATGAAGAATGCGTGGCGTCTTGCGCCGCACGGCGTGTTCAATGCCGGACCAGCCGACCAACACACGACGTGTTGTATGCACACATTCGTTACACAGGCACCCTGAACATTCGTCGCAGCACCCACCGCGCGCCGCCGACGCCTCCAGCGCGTCCGCAGCCTGGGTTAGGGTTAGGGTTTAAGGATCAAAGGGTTTAGGGTTTATGTTATATGCCATTAGGGTTTAAACACCCACCGCGCGCCGCCGCCGCCTCGAGAGCGTCCGCAGCCGGGACCAGCGCGTCCAGCATCGTCCTGCACCCCGCACGCGCGCCCCCGTACTTCATCACCGCCTCCACGCCCGCCCGCAGCGCCCCCGCCCACTGCGCCACCCCCGCGCACCCCGCCCGCAGCGCGCCTGCGGTTGCGGGAAGTGCAACCAACACATCGGATGTTCGGTGTGACACCATCATGCATGCTATCATCAGCACAGCAGACGTGCAATGTGACACAATCATGCGTCACCATTATCAATCCATGGTTTCGCGCGCGTTCATGACCCCGCGGCAACCACGCTTACCGGGCGCACAGCAGACGTGCAACGTGACGTGTGTGACCCACACGTGTCACACATGTCTCACACATAATGTGTTTCCCACATGTGTGCGACATGGTGCCAAAGTGCGGCTGCCTACACCCTAAAACCCTACACCCTAAAACCCTCAATCCCTTACACCGAACCCCGTCCAGTCCGTCACACCATGACCATATCCGTCTCACCATGACCATATTCGTCACACCAACCCCCATCGCACCTGGCATCCACGGTCAGCCCGACGTCGTACAGCGCCCCGCTCATAGGGTTCAGTTTTTACGGGTTTAGGGTTCTAGGGTTTTGGGGTTTACCTCACCTGCCGCGGCCGTCAGCGCGACATCGTACAGCGCCCCGCTCGTACCGCCCACCGCGCCCCGCACGCTGCGCGCGACCGCCGCCAACGCAGCAGCAGCATCTCCCGCAGGAATGGCCCCTGCAGCCAGGTCCCTCAGGATGGCTTGGGCCCCATGCGCCACCGTGTCCCCGCAGTCGCCGTCGCCCACCTGGCCAGTCAGTCCAGTCAGTCCAGCGAGCCCAGTCAGCCCAGTCAGCCCAGTCAGTCCACATGCATAAACCCAGTCAGTCCACACAAACCCCATTCAGTCGCCATCGCCCACCTGGTCAGCCTAGTCGGCACACATATACACACAGCAGTCAGCCCAGTCAGCCCACATACGTGCACCCCAGCCAGTCCGGTAGCATTGCTGTTCAAGGCCTCTCTTGGGACCAGGGTAACAGGATTCAGGGTTACAGGGGGCAGAGGGCAGAGTCTTAGCGTTTCGGGTTATAGGGTTGAAGGGTCTAAAGGTTTGGGATGTAGGGGGTACTGCGCCCGCCCACAGCAGGCGCTAGCTGTTTGCCACACAGGTATGGGTTAGTGTTTAGTGTTTAGTATTTAGTGTTTAGGGTTCAGGCCCCACCTTGGCATCCAGCTCGTTCAGCTGCTTTTAGTGACTAGGGTTTATGGTTTATGGTTCAGGATCTAGGGTTTAGTGTTGAGGGTTAAGGGTTTAGGGTGTAAGCCCCACCTTGGCATCCAGCTCGTTCGTCAGCTCCTGTGCCAGGGTAGGACTTTAGGGTTTAGGGTTGCAGGACTATGGGGTTTAGGGTAATCTCTAAACCCTGAAACCCTGAACCTTAAAACCCTAAAGGCAAGCATATATCTCAGCCCCACGCACCTTTGCATCCAGCTCGTTCAGCTGCTGTGCAGCGCCCACCAGCGCTTCAGCCGCAGCCGTTAGCGCAGCCACGGAGATGGGGCCTGCGCCACTGCTGGCGCTCAAACTGGGTGTGGCAGGGTCATCATGCAGCAGGCCTGCGGGGTGCCGCGGATAGAAGCCAAGTGGTTGAGGATGTGTGATGTGTGATGGGGGATGTGTGATGGGGGATGGGTGATGGGTGACTGCATGTGTGTATGTGCATATTACAGCAACCCATATTTATACACTCTGCACATGTTCTACTAGGTAAATGACTATGGGATATATGTTATCCACTATGGTACATGTGGCCAATCCCACGCACCGGCAGGCAGCGCCACAGGGGGGGTGTCAGAGATGAGGCCGCTGACATTGGGCCAGCCAGGCGCCCCCACAGGCAGGTCCAGTGCGGCCAGCACTTCTTGAGCTGCCGCCTGCTCTGTGGGCAGCCGCATCAGCGTGAGGCTCACACCTGCGCGCACGCACGCGTCAGCAGGGTGCACATACTGAAACAAACGTTTTTTAGGGTGTAGGGTTTGAGGGTTTAGGGTGTAGGGTTTTAGGGTGTAGGGTTTTGGGTTTTGTGAGTGTGAGGCTCACACCTGCAAGTACGATTCAGCAGGGTGCACGCACTGATACAGATAAACCAACTGGTTAGTTTTTAAGATGTAGGTTTTAGAGTTTTAGGGTTTGGGGGTTTGTGAGTGTGAGGCTCACACCTGCACGTACACCTCAGCAGGGCGCCCAGTCTGCACACACTGAAACGAGCAAACGCACTGAAACAAACACGCTGAAACAAACACCCTGGAACAAACAAACCAAAACAAACACACTGAAACAAACACACCAAAATAAACACGCTGGTGTGAGGGGCTTGCACACCTGCCATGTCCAGCGACGTCATGAAGGGCCCCGCCCAGCAGCGTGCCACATGCACCTTGAGCTGGTCACGCAGGTGCCTCACAGCCTCACGCACCACGCACGCCACCTCCTGCAAAAGGAGTGAGAATGGTGAGGTTCACGCTTATCTTCACGCTTATGTTCATGTGTATAAGATGCTTTCGTTTCTGTTTCGCGCACCACGCACCACGCACGCCACCTCCTGCATGCATGTCATGTTCATGTTGAGGCTCACGCTTATGTTCACGCCCGTGCCATAGCACGCATCCAAGTGACCTTGAGAGGCCTTAAGAGGACACACTGCTGTTATGTTTGTGTTATGCTTTCGTCTCTATCTGTTCCTGTTTCTGCTCCTGTTTACAGTACTACTGTTTATGTTCCTGTTCCTGTTTCTGTTTATGCTCCTGTTCCTGTTCTTGTTTTTACTGTTGATGCTCCTGCTTATGTTATTATGCATTACTACTACCAGCACCCTCTTTGTAGGGTCTAGGGTTTAGGGTCTTAGGGTTTTAGGGTTGCTGCTCACCAGCAGTGTCGTGGCCCCCAGGTTGTACCACCCACCGTGTCCTCCTGTTCATATGCTCCTGTTCATCTTCCTGTTTCTGTGACTGTTCCTAGTATTTATTATTCTATTACTGCTACTAATAATAACACGGCGTTTTACAGATGTTTCTGCATGCCGGAGATTCTATTACTGTTTGTATTATTTATTACTCTTATCTCACCAGCGGCGTCGTCGCCCCCAGGTTGTTCACCAGCAGTACCACGCTCTCCCCCGGCTGCAGGGTGAAGAAGGGCGACGCGGCCAGGTGCTGCAGCATGCGGCCCACCAGCTCTGACGCGCGCAGCACGGGCAGCTTCTGGTGCCCCGGCTCACCTGCGCACGAAAACAAGAACATTTTTCCTCAATTTGCTGAAGAAAGGAAGCGCACCAGCCTTTTCCCTCGCGTTGCTGAAGGAAAGGAAACGATCGGTATATACATACTCTACATACATCTCGATATTCTGGTGCCCCGGCTCACCTGCGCACGCGAAAACAAACAGGGTTTAGACGTTTTAAACCCCTCAACCTTCAACCCTAAACCCTGAACATTTTTCCTCAGTTTCCCGAAGAACAGGAAGCGCACCAGCCTTTTTCCTCATGTTGCTCAGTGACAAGCAGTGCAGAGTAACAACCCATGTGGGATGACTTGACGAGACGATAAATGAGGACCCTAAACCCTAAACCCTTAAACCCTTAAACCCTACACCCTACAACTTAAAACCCTAGAACCCTAAAACTCTAAAACCCTAAACCTCAAACCCTAAACGCTAAACCCTGAAACCCTAAAACCCCCAAACCCTAAACCCTACCATGGATGCCCAGGCCCAGCTCCATCTCCCCCTCCTGCAGCCGGTCAGAGGGGGCCTTGCCCGGCAGCGTGCACACGCGCAGCGCGCAGCCCAGGGTGGCCAGGGAGTCAGCCGCGCGTTGGGCCACCTCCACAACCTTGGACAGCGGGGCGCCCGCCGCGGCGGCGGCGCCTGCGATCTGCAGCAAGTTTCAAGGCAATGCGATCTGCAGTATGTTTCAAGGCAACGTGATCTGCAGTATGTTTCAAGGCAACGTGATCTACAGCACGTTTAATAATTACA
Source organism: Haematococcus sp. NG2 (assembly GCA_004335575.1). Classification (NCBI taxonomy): domain Eukaryota; kingdom Viridiplantae; phylum Chlorophyta; class Chlorophyceae; order Chlamydomonadales; family Haematococcaceae; genus Haematococcus; species Haematococcus sp. NG2. Next base: position 207,355 of record QAXD01000035.1, on the reverse strand, counting down.
CCTACGGTATATAAGACGCCGTTGATAAGCAAGATTACGCTATGGATAAGGATACAATGTTTCAAGACGGCTGCTGTGCCTGCAATCTGCAGCATAATGACAACAACACGGCGTTTCACAGATGTTGCTGCATGCCGGAACGATCTGCAGCATGTTCAACACTAGTGCGCCATAGGATAGAGATGAGGATACCACAGGTCTACCAGCACAGGCATGCATGTTGTCAGCTCAGAGTGTGCCCAAGGCTGCCTGCTGGGTGTGTGGATGTGCAGCTGCTGCAGCTGCAAAAGAGTCATTTCTGTTGTGCTTCAGGTTTAGGGCTCAGGGCTTGGGGCTTAGGGTTTAGGGTTCAGGGTTCAGGGTTTAGGGCTCAGGGTGTAGGGTTCAGGGTTCTAAACCCTAAAGGTTCTCACCTTGTGCACCAGGACAGTGCCTGCCAGGCCACGGCGGCCAGCCAGACCCGGGTTGTCAATAGCCACGTCCTCACCCACCACAACCATCTCCACCTGCATTGCAACGGTTTGGGGTTTAGGGTGTCAGGGTTTAGGGTTTAGGGTTTAGGGTTTAGGGCCACGTCCTCAGCAGCCACAATCATCTCCACACATGTTGTGTGTCCCCACCCCCCACACAATGATCTCAGCCTACACTGAGATCATTATACTTACTTTACTTACGTGGCTCCAGCAAGTAAGCAGATGAAAGCTGTGACACGGCGCTGTTATGTTACGGCATGTTGGGCGATGTGGCTGCTGCAGATCACACACTGCAACTGCGGGGGGCTGAGGCCTGAGCAGAGCCAACATGAACACACCACACACAGACATGCTGTGCCCCCGCGGACTCATTGCAGTCCCATTCCATACAAGCAGCATGTAGCGGGCGGATGATGGAGGCGGGTCCATCTCGGACGCAGCAGCTCAGGCTTGGTCAGCAGGCACACACTCGTACAGCGCCCCGCTCATGCCGCCCACTCACACGGCCGCACGGGGATGCCCGCCCCTGCCTTGGCACGCTCCGCCAGTATGTACAAACACATGGTATACATATACAGTATAGTATAAGTATAGTTTATATCCTGTATATACAGGACATATATATTTACTCTGCCTCACCGGGATGCCGGCCTCCGCCTTGGCCCGCTCGGCCGCGATGCCAAAGTGCAGCCGGTCGCCCGTGTAGTTCTTCACGATGAGCAGCACGCCCCGCGGGCCGCCCACCGCCTTGATGGCCGCGAGCACGGCTTCTGCGGACGGCGACGCGAAGACCTCGCCGCACACGGCCGCGCTCAGCATGCCCCCGCCCACGTACCCCGCGTGCGCGGGCTCGTGGCCGCTGCCGCCGCCTGCATGCACGTACACCAGCAACATACGCATACGTATGGGGCAGTACAACACGTTTGTGGTGGCAGTACAGTGGAGTACAGTGGCAGTACGGTTGAGTACAGTGGATTAGTGGCAGTAGTGGGCAGGCTCGTGGCCGCTGCCCCATGTACTGCCACTGTACTGCCGCTGTACTGCCCAACTGTGGTGCACACAGCGCACATGCATCTGGCTGCACATGCGCACATGTATCTCCTCGCACACGATGCATGTGGATGACCCATGAGACGTGGCAGCACAGTAGCAGTACAGTGGAGCACACGCAACCAGTCAGGCCTTTGGTGTGAGGGCCTGTGTACTGCATGCTGTGCTGCAGGGTACTCCAGCTGCAGGCTGCTGGCAACTGCAGGCGACTGTGGCAATATGAGTCGGTGCAGCATGCATGCAAGGTGGGGGTAGTGTGAGTGCGCGCGCGCGCGCGCGTGTGTGTCGGTGTCGGTGGGGCACTTTCCTTGTGTGTGGAAGGGGGGGAAACTTTTCCCCCCACCCGG
>QAXD01000035.1:141162-154150 GCA_004335575.1 Haematococcus sp. NG2 | reverse complement strand
GCCCCTGCCGCCCCTGCTGCTGCTGCTGCTGCTGCGGGCGCGGGTGCGGGGGCACTGCTGCCGGCCGCCGCTGTCTGCGCCGGTCCCCCCACCACCTTGTCCCTTCCCCCCTCCTTCTCCTCAGTCACGCGCCGCGACTCGGCGTAGTACTCTGCGCAGTGCACACGCAGCGCCTTTTAGGGTGTTTTAGGGTTAGGGTTTAGGGTTTATGGTCTAGGGTTTCGGTGAACATGTCGGGGTATGTAGTGTTACGAGTTAGCAGAGAGGGCATGCCGCGAAGTGCTCTGCACAGCGCACACGCAGCGCGCGGCACGCCAGGGTTCAGGGTTGTAGGGGTTAGGATTTAGGGGTTTAGGATTTAGGGTTGTTGATGTGGAGATGTGGAGCGTCCGGAATCGCCTGCGCGTGGCCCGGCCTCAATGCTTTTCTGAGTGTGCTAACTACCGCTCGGGCTGTCCGCTCGGGCTGTCCCCTCAATCCACGCCCGTTAGTGGGCGGAGCCCCTTTCCCTTTGCCTACACCAACAAATCCGTGCATAGCTGCGTGGCAGCCCAGACAGTACAGGCGGTACTGGTGACATAGACAGTACAGGCAGTACAATGCTACAGGCAATACAGACCGCACAGGCGGTACAGGCAATACAGGAAATACATGCAGTACGCGCAGTACAGGCAGTACGCACCCGCCGGGTGGTTGAGGCCGGCGTCCATGGCCACCTTGTGCACGCCCTCAAACGCACACGCGCACGCCACCTGCGCCATATGCCACAGATCACAGATCACACGTCACAGATCACAGATTACAGGGCACAGGCGCCTGATCACAGAGGTCACGGGTCACAGATCACAGATCGCAGGACATACAGACATACACACGTGCAGCAACGTGACGCCCATGAATAATGTGTGTAGGTGCGCGCACACACGGGCGCACCTGGTAGTGCCCTGCCTTGGCTTTCCCCACCGCCTCCTCCACCTTGCTTGGCTCACACCTGTGTGTGTGTTTGTGCGTGTGCGTGTGTGTGTGCGTGTGCGTGCGTGTGTGTGTTGGGGGGCAGGTGATGAGTGAGGGAGTGGGCGGCTGTGTGAGAGAGTGAGGGGAGGATTTGGAAACGGGGAGAGAGGGAGAGTCGTTAGAGTGCACAGGCGAGTGAGCACCTCTAAACCCCCAAACCCTGAGAGGCCGCAAACCCTAAACCCCAAAACCCCAAGCCCTGAAACCCCAAGCCCTAAACGCTGAACCCCCAAGCCCTAAACCCTGACCACCCGCGCCCTAAAACCCTGAGAGCCCCCAAGCCCTAAACCATGGGGGTCTAAACCCTAAACCCTAAAACCTTAACGCCCCGAAGCCCTAACCCTCCAAAGCCCTAAACCCTAAACACCCCCAAGCCCTAAACCCTGGCCTCCAGCGCACCCCGTGCGTGCGAGCATGGCGCGCAGCTGGGCCTCATCCATGCGCTTGTAGGGGCAGCCGTGGTGGTCCGTTGGGCCGCCCATCATGCGGATGAGGGAGAGGCAATTGTTGGCGCTGTAGTCCTTGCGCGCGCCCTCCTTGCCTGGTTAGAGGTTAGGGAGGGTGGATGTTAGGGTTTGGGAGGGTGAGGGTTAGGGTTCAGTTGTGGACTTGAGGATTGAGGGGTTTAAGGGTTCAGGGGTTTGTGGTGTAGTATTTAAAATACGTGTGTGTGTGTGTGGGGGGGGGGTCCCAGCATCAGCCTTTTCCCTGCATCCCCTCCCCCCCAACCCAGTTTGTCCCACCCCCCATCCCACAACCCCCTCAAAACACGTGGGATTCTCAGTGGCAGCCCACCCACACCCACCACAGTTGTGCCGCATGTGCAGACAACTTGCACCGAAGTTTCCCACCCTTAACCCCCTAAACCCTTCAAAACCCTAAACCCTGCAAAGTCCCTAAACCCTGAACCCCGGCCACACCCACCGTAGTTGTGCCGCACGTTGTACGCGTACTCCTTGTCAAACTTGTCAGACGGCACCTTGGGCGCGAAGGACGTGCGCCAGAACACGAGCGCATCCTCAAGAGGCAACCCCACCGCCTGCGCAGGGTGTGTGCGTGTGCGCGTGCTTGGGGTTTAGGGTCCTGTTTCTAAAGGTCTAGGGTTTAGGGTTCGAGTTTAAACCCTAAAATCTCAACCCTAGAAGGGGCCAGGCTGGGGCAAGTGTGCAACCTCAAGAGGCAACCCCACCGCCTGCGCGCACGTGTGTGTGCGCACGTGTGTGTGCGCATGCGTGTGTGTGTTCTCGTGCTGTACGAGTAGGGTTTAGGGTCCAGGGTTTAGGGCTCAGGGTTAAAAAACCCTAGAACCTAAACCCTGAAAGGGGCCAGGCTGGGGCAAGAGAGTGCTTTGTGTGTGGGCAGCCCTAAAAGTGTGACCTCACAAAGCGTGACCCGACCTCAAAAGGAGTGACCTGGCCCTGAGGAAAAGTGTGACCTCACCTTGAGGAAGAGTGTGAGCTGCAGGCGGCCGCCGTGGCGCAGGTGGTGCTCTGACGCCAGGTGGGACATCAGGTTCTGTGTGGGGGTGTGAGAGAGTGTGAGGGTGTGAGAGAGAGTGTGGTGTGAGGTGTGGAGGTGTGGGACATCAGGTTCTGTTTGGTGTGGTGTGAGAGAGTGGGGTAGGTGTGAGGGCGTGTGAGGGCATGTGGAGGTGTGGAGGTGTGGGACATCAGGTTCTGTGTGGGGGGTTGTGGAGTGTGTGTGTGGGGAGGATGTGTATGTGTATGCGCGACATCCTTGAACGGCGCCTAGGAGGCCCCAGAACGACGCGATGCCCCCCCCCGGGCCAGGACGCATGGACACTGAGTCTGACAGTGCGCGGACGGTCAGTAAATCTTAGCGCCCACGCACCTGCATGCACAGCGGGAAGTGGCGGGCGGCGACCGACGGCAGGTTGGCGAGGGTGAGCGCGCCGTGGCGCTGCGCGGCCGCCGCGTAGTCGGTGGTGCCTGCGGTTGCGGTTGCGGTTTGTGGCGGTTGCAGTTCACGGTTTGCGGCGGTTGCAGTTCACGGCGGGAAGTTCACGGTGGGAAGCGAGGAGTTCACAGTGGGGAACGGGGCGTTCATGGTGGGAGTTCACAGTGGGGAGTGTGGGAAGTACACGGCGGGAAGTTCATAGTGGGGAGTGAGGGGTTCACGGTGCCCTTCGCGACAGGGTTCACGGTGGTGTGCATCAGGGCGGGGTCCGCGAAACACAACAGGCTGCGAGGTGCATACTTGTACAAAAACCAGGCGCCACCACGAGGACACAGCTTCACCTACCTCATGCTCACTTGAAGAAAACTGTCCGTAAACTGTTAAGAACAAGAACAGCGAACAAAGAACAACGAACAAAGAACAACAGCAACAACAGCAACAACAACAACAACATCAACAACAACAACAACAACAACAACAATGACGTCAACAACAACAATAATGACAATATCACGGCGATTCACAGGTGTTTCTGCATGCCGAAGCCTGGCAGCAGAAACCATCAGAAATTAAAAGTATATGAACAACAGCATTCATTTGCAGTGATGACCGATATAAGGTATAAGGTGTAACGATATACCGATATAAGGTATAACGATATGGTAATTATAATGATGATACCCACCTAGGTAGCGCGAGGACAGGCCCGCCACCAGCGGCCGCAGCCGTGCGTCACTCTCCGGGAACATGTCACGCCACCGGCGGTTGATGTCAGCCAGGCCCTGGGGTTTAGATTACCAGGGTTTTGGAAAAACAGGTTGTGATAGGGGTTTAAAAAGGCTTGTAGAAGCATTCTCTTGAATGGCCCAGCGGGGGCAGAGCAGCACTCAGCAGCGGCTTGACGCGAAATCAATTCCCTTCCCGTACCTGAGATTGGAACCTTCCCCAACACAAGCATCCACAACGCCTCACATCTGATAATGGTAACCGTCTCCACATCTTATGATTGTAAGATGAACCAAGACCCCAAGCATCGGCGATTCGTGATTCGGTATCACAAGGCGCACTATGGACAATGAGATGGACCAAGACACCACTAATCTTGTTCTTATTCTTCTATCCCTTGTGTCTATCCCTTATTCTTATTCTTACTCTTATTAAGAAGCCGCACCTTAGATAAGCCGGCCCGGAAGTCCTGCACCACCAGGGACACCAGGTCACGCGCGCTCACTGCCGCCTGCCCCCCCACCACCAACACCTTGCGCCCAGCCACCAGGTCAGGCACCGCGGTCCACGGCACCTGTGGGGTGTTTGTTGATTGGTTTCGGTTGGTTGTGGTAGGTTGTGGTTGGTTGTGGTTGGTTGTGGTTGGTTGTGGTTTATGTTCTGGTTAGCAGAGTTGGCCGGGCAACGCGGTCCACGGCACCTGTGGGGTGGTTTTAGGGTTGTGTATTAGGGTTTTGGATCCAGGGTTTTGGTTTCGGGCTGATGTTGTTTTTGAAAGGTGAGAGGGGGGATGTTGGGATTCAGGTCCAGGCCACCTGCTGGGCGTTTGTAGGGTTTGATTCAGGATTTTGGTTTCAGTTGGGTTCACCTAAACCCTAACCCAAGCCCATACCCTAACCTGTACACCGACCCCTCACCTTAACGCTAACCCAAACCCTGACACTAAACCCTAAACCCTATGAGCTCCCTCACCTTGTACCAGGAGCCATCCACCACCTCTGTGGCTGTCTGGCCCAGGATGCCCTGGCTGGCCAGCACCTGCATGGAAATATTAGGGTTTGTGGTTAGGGTTTAGGGTTGGCGTTTGAGGTGAGGGTTTAGGGTTAGGGTTTGAGATGGGGTTTGGATGAGCCTCGCGCACCTTACGCAGCTGGCCCTTTGCTTAAACCTAAACCTCAAAACCCTGAACCCTAAAACCCTGAACCCCACCTAAACATAAAAAGCCTGAACCCCGCGCACCTTGACCTTCGCATAAACCTAATCCAAAACCCCACCTAGACCCTAAACCCACGCAAACCCTAAACCCTGAACCCTAAACCCTAAAACCCGCCTAAACCCTGAACCCACTCAAACCCTAAACCCACTCAAACCCCAAACCCCAAACCCCGCCTAAACCCTAAACCCCACCTAAACCCTTAAAGCCTCAACCCCCCGCACCTTGCGCAGCTGGTCCTTCACCTCCCCCACCTCCCGGTCTGTCATGGGCGTGTAGCTCAGCCCGGAGCGCGCCAGGAACTCCCTCTGTGTATAAGTAGAGCCCAAAGCAGCAAATTCTTTATTACGGTATTAGTACCCTTATGCACTACATGACTATGATTAGTATCAGGAATTCGGGTAGGGAGGTTAGTATGTGCAGCCACCATGCACGACATGATGCACGGGGCGCGCGAGGAACTCCCTCTGTGTAGCAGTCAGTGCAGTATGTTCTTTATTACTAGTACAATTGTTCAATACAATACGAATTACTGATATGAGTATCATCGTATGCGCAGCGACCATGTACGAACTAAGCTTATGCACGGAGCGTGCCAAGAAATCCCTCTGTGTAGTAGCCAGTGCAGCACATAGCGCTGTGTGGTTGTTGTTGCTAACCCCTCCTGTGATTATTATTAAGCCTCTTGTGATTATTATTAGCCCTCCTGTGAGTATTATTAACCCTCTTGTGATTATTAGTACTAACCTTATCCTCCGCGCGCTCCATGGTGCGTGCGAAGCGTGCGCGGAACAGCTCCGTCTCCTGCGCCACAGAGTGCCCCAGAGAGCACCCATCCCGTCAGGAAAGAGCCGTGTTGTGATTGTTGTTATTGATAGGATTATTACGGTATTATTGTTGTTGCTGTTGCTGTTGTTGCGCCAGAGAGTGCGCCAGAGAGCACCCATCCCATCAGACAAGAGCCGCGTTGCCATTGTTGATTGCATTCCATGACGCCCCAATGCCACGCCCTGCTTGCGCCCCACCTCTCTTCCCTGTTCAGTACCCAGCAGCAGGCTGCCTGCGAGCAGCGATTGCTCCTCCTTTCCATACATGCCACCAGCCACCACTTTCACATCTGCTTTGTTGTACTGTACGGACAACAGCCACCACAACACCCCCAACAACACCACATTTATAACTCCCACAACAACAACACCATCCCGTTGACATCCCATCAACCGCAGTCGTAACTCCCACAACCACAACCACCACCACCACCACCACCACAACTCCCACAACCACAGCCTACGCTTACGGTGTGACTAACAACAACAAGAACAACAGCAACCACAACAACAGCCACAACGACCAACAACAACAACAACAACAACAACAACAACAACAACAACAACAACAACAACAACAACACCCACAACCACACCCACAACAGCCACAGCAACACCCACACCACTCACCACGACACCCCCAACAACACCCACAACAACAGCCACAACCACCACCACCACCACAACAACAGGCGGTGTATGGAACCACAACAACAGCAACCATGCTTACGGTGTAACTAACAACCACAGAAAAAACAGTAACAAAAAACAGCAGCAACCCCACCCCCACCTGCGTGAGGAACCAGCGGCGCAGCTCGGGCGTGCGGCAACCAAAAAACAGCAGCAACAGAAACAACCGAAAAAAACAGCCCCCACCCCCACCTGCGTGAGAAACCAGCGGCGCAGCTCGGGCGTGCGGCAGTACGCGAGGCGCAGGATGTAGTGTGACACGCTGTCCCGCCGCAGCGTCTCCGCGTGGCTCTCCTTCTCCTGCGGCAACCATATATTTGTGATAACTATTTATAAGCAGGGTTGAGGGTGGAGGGTTAGGGCTTGGGGGTGCAGGGTGCGGGGTTTAGGGCTTGGGAGGGTTAGGGCTTGGAGGGTTAGGGCTTGGGCGGTCAGGGCTTGCGGGGTTACGGCTTGGGGGTGGAGGGTTGAGGGTCCTTTTCCTGTGATATACCAGGGTACAGGGTGGAGGGTTCAGGCTTGAGGGGTTTTGGTCAAGCAGGGTGTAGCCGCGCTGCTGGTTGCATGCTCAAGTGTGTCGGTGTGAGGGTCACAGTGCAGTGGTGCAGGGTTAGAGCAGCATCGCGGGTTTAACCGCGCAAAGCCGTGTAATAATAATGATGACGATGAATGCAGGGTTCAGGGGTTTCGTGGACCACATGTGGTGTGCGGCTGTGTGCGTGTGTGTGTGTGTGGTGCGCTCGGGAGTGGGCAGCAAAGCAGGGTTTTGGAGGTTTGGGGTTCAGGGGGTGAGGGTTTAGGGGGGTGCAATGCATGTTCGTGCCCCCAGGTCTGGCGCTGTGTGCATTCAGGTTTTAGGGTTTAGGGTTTGGGGGTTTAGGGTTTAGGCTGGAGCAGCAGGTCCCGGCAGCTATAGGGGCCCGGTGCATTGTTGGCAGCTGGCACAGGCAGTGTTGCACAACAGAGGTGGACTGTGCGCACAACAGAGGTCGACTGTGCAGTCTGCTCAGCCTCTGCATCCCCATGCTGGATGTTTTATAGGGAGCTTTGTGTGTGAGTTCTGCTGTACTGCTGCATGCAGTCGCATCGTCAGCAGCACCACGCACCACGATGTACTTGTTCATAAGCTCCTCAGCCTTGGCCTGCAACCACAGCACACAAGCAGCAGCAGCAGCAAGCGTAAGAGCATCAAATGTAACAGCAGCAAATGTATATGGGCAGGCAGACAACGTAAGAGCAGCACATGTAAGAGCACCAAACGTAAGAGCCGCAATGTGTGTCCAATCAGGGGGGAGAAGTAAGAGCAGCAAACATAAGAGCAAATGTCAGGTGCGCGCAGCAGCGGCACATGCGGAGTGTGCCATGAGGTTGGCTCCACAGCAGCAGGCGCAGCATGCGCAGCGGCGTGATGCATGCAAGCACCCGCTGAGCATGGGCTGCTGCGCGTGCTGTGCAGCACCATGCCATGCAGGTCCTGGGACTCATGCAACCTTGAAGAGTGCAGCGGTGTGCAGCTCATACCCACAGGTGCAGGCAGCTCCCTCCATGCTGTGTGGGTGCCTTGCAAGCTGCACCTCCTGCATGCTGCATGCCATGCAGATCACATGCTGCCCCCACTCACCGCCACTTCCTGCTCCGACCGGTTGCGCAGCTTCATGTCCTCGAGGCCCTTCAGCACTGCGCGCACGCGCACATGGCCACGCGCAGGCTCGGGTGTCATCTGTCGACGCGTGACAGCCCTAGCTGCGCACGTTCATGGGGCCCCACCACGCAGACGGTCGAGCGCCAGCTTTTCAAACTCCTCCAGCGTAATGTCGCCACGCGGTAGCTCCGAGTACATGGTCAGCAGTTTGTGCTTGGTTGAATTTGGGCCCTCGACCACCACGGGTCGGGCCGTGAATTGTTTTTGTGGATTGACAATTTGCATTTTTCAGAACGTTGGTGCAGAAGCAAGATGTGTGCGAGGCAGCTGGTGCAGAACTCAAGCGAAGTATCACCCCTGCCTAGTTTATCGAGCATAAAAAGCATGATTCCTGGTGGTGATCTGCGCGAGACCAATCAATGCCCGTCACACTTGGGTGTGAACTCTTGAAAGCTCGTCCTGCCGTCACCGGGCTCGTTGTACGGTACCACATGCACAAGCGCCTTCTGCATCCATCCACTCCCATCTACATCGCACTGGCATGGTCCGTTCAAGTCCAGCTGCCTCATGCCGTCATGGATCACAAACAATCAACCCCCACAGTCAGCAAACAAAAACCAATTCTTCCCAGCAGCGTCACGCCACAGCCATGTGCGCTCCCTCCCTGCCCATGCAGCCATCAAGAGAAAAGAGCATCGTGCTGCAGGCTGCCAGGCTCCGGCTTGCAGAAGCATCCGGGAAACGCTGTGGTTTTGTTAATAATAGTTGTTGATAAGGACCATCATGCTGCAGCCGCCGGGGCAGCAGTTGTTATGATCATGCTGCAGCCGCGGGCGCAGCAGGGAAGCCGCCAAAGACCCACAGCATGGACAGCAGGAAGGTTATGGAGAAGAGGGCAATGCCCACGAGCATGATGCCAAACGCAGCCGGCTTGGGCAGCCGCGTCCTGCGCCAGCCAACGGGCACACACGAGTGCAGTCAGATACCAGCACCCATAATGTGACAGAACAAACAGGCTTGTGGTCTGATCTGTCTGAAACACTATGCGTTGCAGTGCGCAGCAAACGATCTGCATGCATGCCTTGGCGTGCGTGTGTGTTGAGGGCTGCAATGGTGGGGTGTGCCCATGGGGGCATGCCCTAAACCCCAAACCCCAAAACCGTCCACCCTAAACCCCTCAACCCTAAACCCCAACCCTAAACCCTAAACCTTTCAACGCCAAACCCTAAACCTTTCAACCCCAAACCCCTAACCCTAAACCCCTGAACCCTAAACCCTAAACCTTAAGCCCCAAACCCCAAACCCTGAACCACAAACCCCTGAGCCCCAAGCCCCAAACCGCTAAACCCTAAGCACCCACTTGGCCGCGATCGTCCCCTAAACCCCAAACCCCTAAACCCTAAACCCTAGCCACCCACTTGGCCGCGATGGTCTCCAGCCCTGCGTTGAACGCCGGTGCTGCCGCGAGAGCAATCACACCCTAAACCCTAAACCCCAAACCCTAAACCCTACACCACTAAACCCTGAACCCTAAACCCTAGCCACCCACTTGGCCACGATGGTCTCCAGCCCCGCGTTGAACGCCGGCGCGGCCGCGAGCGCGAGGGAGAGGCGGATGGGGCGCATGAAGTGGGAGGACACCCACAGGCCGGCGTACACGGCCAGAAACTTGGGCCTGTGCGCGTGCATGTTTAGGGTTTAGGATTTAGGGTTTAGGCGTTTAGGTGTTTAGGGTTTAGGAGGTTTAGGGGTTACAGGGTTTAGGGGTTTAGGGGTGTAGGGTGTAGGGGTTTAGGGGTTTAGGGATTAGGGTTTTGGGGTTTGGGGGTTAGGGGTTTAGGGTTTTGGGGGGGGGGGTGTGTTGTGTGTAGGATGTGTGCGTTTTAGGGTTCAGAGGGGTGTTGGCAAGGATCCCTGACCTTTCCGATCGGTGATAGCGTTCCAGGAAATGCATGTACATTTAGCCCTGCGTGTGTGTGCGCGTGTGTGTGCGGCTGTGCGCATGTGTGGCACGCCCTACGCCAGGTGTGATTCAAAGGCACGCGTGTGTATGGCACATCGTGTGGCAGCTGTGCACTGTGCACATGGCACAAGGATGCAGAGATGCCATGATACGGCCTGTGTCTCAGGCACCATCGTGTGTGTGTGGAGGGAAATATCGTGTATGCACACACAATGACGTACAGGACAGTATGGTGGGATGCATGTCCAGCAAGCCGCTGAGAGCCGTGGTGCGCTGCTGCAAAATGTCATATGCCCATATCTGAGATCTCATATGTGCATGCAGGGCTGTTGGTCCCCCAGCCGCGAGCAGGGCACCTGCACCTCATCATTACGTGGCTTTGCACGATTTACACCCGCGGTGCCGTTTGTGAGACCTCTAAGCTTACGGTTGGGTTGAAGCAGGGTGCATGCCGCTCACTAAAGGAACGTTACATGGCTTCGCGCGTGTGCCTCGTCAGCGCTTTCACGCCACACTGCAGTGTGCACCACAGCTTCAGCAGGATTCTCTGGCACCCAACCCTGGACAGTTGCAACTGAGCTTTAGCTTTAGCTTTAGCTTTAGCTCAGTTGCAACTGAGCTTTAGCTTTAGCTGTAGCTCAGTTGCAACTGAGCTTTAGCTTTAGCTTTAGCTCAGTTGCAACTGAGCTTTAGCTTTAGCTTTAGCTTTAGCTTTAGCTTTAGCTGTAGCTTTAGCTCAGTTGCAACTGAGCTTTAGCTTTAGCTTTAGCTCAGTTGCAACTGACGGGAAGCCGTGCACGCCGTGTGTGGCAGCACCGCTGCCACCTCCCCCGCTGCTGTTCTGCACTCCTGATTAAACCCGCGGTACCGTCCGTGAGACCTCTCGAGTTGGGTTAAGACAGGGTGCATGCAGCTCACTAAAGGAAGTGAAACAATGCAGTCAAGAACGCCACTCGGGTTTGGAGTTTTAGGGTTTAGGGTTTAGGGTGCACGCACCAGGGTTTAGGGTTCAAGGTTACGGGTTCAGGGCGCACACACCAAGGTTTAGGGTTTAGGGTTCACGGCGCACGCACCACATGCCAGGCGCCAAGGGGTTGAACCCCCTGTGTAAACCCTAAGCCCTAAAGGACCTAAACCCTAAACACCTGCACCCTCAACCCTAGACCCGGACAGCGCACGCACCACATGCCAGGCGCCAAGGGGTTGAACGACTGAGAGATCTGGATGTTGGCATGCCTACTGCTTGCACCGCACCCTGCCCTGCTTGCAAGCTGCACTACCCTAAGAGCGCACGCACCACATGCCAGGCGCCAAGGGTGTGACCCCCTGAGTCTTGACGATGGACAGCCACGCAATGGTCACCAGGCAGCCGGCGTTGAGGTTGGATATCACACCTGCAGCGTGTGATAAACAGGGCGTCGTGGTGCCTTGAGCCATTTTTGGGGGGGTTAGGGTTCAGGGTTTAGGTGGTGGTGACCAGGCAGCCGGCGTTGAGGTTGGAGATCACACCTGCAGCGTGAGATTAACAGGGCGTCGCGGTGCCTTGATAATATAATAATAATACGACGATTCACAGATGCCGCGGTGCCTTGAGCCGCCTTTTTTGGGTTTTAGGGTTGAGGGTTGAGGGTTGAGGGTTGAGGGTTCAGGGTTCAGGGTGTAGGTGTTGATGGTGGCGTGGCACAACGTGCACCGTTGGTGGCATGCTACAAGGTGCACCGTCGATCAAGAACACGCATACGTCACAGTTCATGTCAGCTCTGTGCACCTCTCAGTCAGGCTCTGGCACACAGCTGAAGGCAGCGGTACACCGCTGGTATGTCAAGTTATTGTAACTTATGTTATGCACCAGCTGCTATGTTATACACCAGCTGCAACCAGCAACCATGAGACTGCTGGCTGCAGCTGCGCGCCCGCGCCATGTGCTGCTGCACCCCTTTTAGGGTGTTAGGGTTTGGGGCTTAGGGTTTAGGGTTTGGCGGCTCAGGGTTTGGTTTTGCTGCACTCGCGCGGCCGCGCCACAGCTGCTGCACCCGCGCACCAGCCCCGCCCCTGTGACAAACATCCAACAAACAAACAGTGCCTCCTACAAGCATACAGCACCGCCTGCAAACATACAGTACCTCCTGCAAACAAACAACACCTCCTACAATCATACAGCACCTGTTATAAACACACAGCACCTCCTCACGCACTGACTGACTGAGCGCCGCACCAAGGGCTGTGGGGTACGCTTTCTGGTTTACTTTGCATGATGCAGTACAGTGCACACACCCGCACACAGCACTTCCCAGCTCTTGCTTGAAACTGCATTTCCCCTGTCTCGTACTTTCTCCCTTCCTCTGATCCGGGTCCCACCTCCGTGCGATGGGGTTGACCCATCCCCCCCAAAAAACAAATCACATGCGCGTGGCGCCCCCCACCCACCGTACGCGGCAAACACACCCTCCTACACACACAGCACCTACAAACATACAGTCCCTGCTACATGCATACAGTAACTCCTGCACACATACATCACCTCTTACACATGCCCAGTACCACCTCACCCACCGTACGCGGCAAACGCGCCCAGCCCCAGCACGTCATACCGCACCGATTGAGATTGCATGCGCGTGGCACGTCATCATCATCATTGTTACCACTATATTCTTCTTTATTATTACTATTACGCATTGTTAACTTACTAATACGGTGGAGGCGCCCCCCCCACGCACCATACGCGGCAAACGCGCCCAGCCCCAGCGCCGCCAGCCGCTCCCGCGTCATGCCCTTGTCACCCACCACAAAGCTCTTCACCCGTTGCCACAGCCCCACATGCGGCTGGGCCGCTGCCGTGCCCGACGCGTGTGCTCGGAGCACGGAGGGCGGCGGTACTCCGTTCTGTGTGCCGGAGTGGGAGGCGTGCGCGTGTGATACACTGCGGGGCTCCTCCCCGCCTGCCCCGCCAGCGGGGGAGGGGGAGGAGGAGGCGGAGGGGGGCGGGGCACGCGCGC
>QAXD01000034.1:828865-860090 GCA_004335575.1 Haematococcus sp. NG2 | reverse complement strand
CAACGACCACCGACCCGGCCCACTGGCAAGGTCCGTAACCTTTCTGTCTCTTTTTGCTGTATGGGCAGCTGAGTCCACCGAGTCCACCAGGTGCGTGATCCACTGCTACTGCTTCCGGAGGTGCTCAAACGCTCGGATCGTGCGCTTCAGTGCCTCATCCATGGGCACCTTGGGCCAATACCCCAGGTCTTGTTGCGCAGCCTTGGAACTGAAGGTGCGGTTGGTCGTGGTGAGGAGGATGCGATTGACAGTGAAGTCGCTGTTGAGCTTCTTGATGGGTGCCAGCAGCGGGCGGATGACGTACTCGAACAGCATCGCAACCAGCATGATCAGAAGGAAGGGCAGTTTGATGCGAGGCCGTTGGTAGCCCAGGCCCTCGCACACATCACCCAGCATGCCCCAGAACGCTTTGTGGTCCTGGTTGGTGATGAAGAAGGCCTTGCCAGCCACACGGGGTGCACGCAAAGGGTCATCCAGTGCCTCCACTGCCTGCGACAGCAATGAAATAACGAATGCAAGCACAGGTGCATGAGCATGAGCTCATGACGCTCAAGCTACAGCGACCTGATTGAGCTGCACGCAACCTCCCCCTCTCTCTTACGGGTGGCCCTGACCTGCCGTGAGACCTGCCGTGAGGCCCACAGACAAAGACTGAGACACAACAACAACAACAACCACAGCCACTGCTACAGCAACACTGCTCCAGCACAGTGCTCAGTGCCTTTCGCTCGCACCTGAAGGTGTGCCTGGGCCACGTTGCCGACATACGTCCAGTCGCACTGTGCCTTGCCGTTGCCAATGATAAACTTCATCTTGCCGGCCTTGGCCTGCAGCAGCATTAATTGTGTGCCAGTCTCATGGGTGCTGCTTGACGTGCACCCAACTTGCCTTTATCCAACATGTGCCATCCCGCTGGACCCTGCTGCCAGCCCCATGCAGCCCACACGCCATATCTCATGTGCACCTACCACCACCAACCACCCACCGCCCAGCCTCAAACCTACCTGCTTGACGAGCGTGGGCACAAACACGGGGTCCCCCTCCCCAAAAATGCCGCTGGGGCGCAGCGCAACTGTGACCAGCCCACCCTTGCCATTCGCTGCCAGCACCAGCTTCTCACCCTCAATCTGCACGGAATCAGGACACAAGCCAACAAAGCCTCGGTTGCGTGCATGACAACCAAAAATGGCACCTGGTTCCTCAGACCGCTGCTCTGGTGACCGCTCACAGTTCTCGCCGCTGCCTGATACACAGCATGTCCGCAGTCCACCTGCCAGGGCCCACCTTTGTGTGCACATAGTAGTCCATGGGCTTCTTTGCATAAGGTGTGCTCTCATCTGCATCATACAGGTGCCTGCCATCGAACACGACAGAAGAGGAGCTGGTGTACATCTGTGACAGACAGGCGGTACAGGCACAGAAGGACTTCAGAAAGAAGCACCGTGGCCGCTAGCATGCTGCATACAGCACCAGCAGCACCAGCAGCAGCTTCATAGGCGCAAAGAAGCACGAGTACGCATGGCGCGTGGCACCAACATGCATGATGGTGGCCGGTCAACATGTGAAACGTCACCCAGCCTGCCTCACCAGCTTCTTTACGCCATTTTGCACACACGCTTCGATGACGTTGGCAGTGCCATCCACGTTCACTGTGCGCATCAGCTCCCGATTGAGTGCGTTCTCTCCCGTGGGCGATGCAGTCGCCACGTGGAACACCACATCCATGCCCTTCGTAGCTGATACCACCTGATCCAGCTTGCGCAGATCGCCAGTGATCACAGGCACAGGGCTCTTCCCGCTGTCCCGCACATCAAACACTGTCACGTCCCACTTGCCTGTGTCCACCAGCTGCTGCACTAAATGCTGCCCCACAAACCCGCTGCCCCCCGTCACCAAGCATTTGAGCTTGGTGCTCCGTGTGGTGACCATGATTGATTACTTGCTTTTTTCCTTCTTGCGAGCCTCCTCGAGTGCTGCGTCCAGCGCTGCCTCCAGGGCCAACTTTTGGAACTCACTGTGCAGAGTGGGCCTGTGTTCCGTAAGCTCAGTGGGGAGGTAGGGGCCCTTGGGGTTGGCAGCCGCTGACGGCAGCTGCAAGCACAAAAATTGATCGCAAAGTTCGGTGTCGGGATGCGGGACCCGCACAACTTATGCATGCTGTGCATCTCCATGTGCGGTTCACGCATGGCCCACTTACATACTCGCTGGTGGACTCCCAGAAGCTGGGGATCCTGCCCAACCCGTAGCCAAACACAAGTGGGACAGACACGTAGAGGAGGTACTTGAAAGTCTGCGATGGTGCATGCGATTGAAGTTGACTTCAGGCTGGGACATTGTGCGTCCCATGTACATGCACGCACCTCTAGTCTGGTGCGTGTTACTTTGCTGGGCATTTCTGCAGTGCTCCTGCGTGTGTGCTGCTGTGCTCCTGTGGCTGGGCTGCAAGAGTGCCAATTATGCTGGTCAGCTCAGTGTCTTGTAATCATTGGTCACACTGGGGCTTAGGGTTTGGAGGCGATGCGTGGTGGCTGATTTGACTGCACTCCCAGCTGTGTTACACCACACATCACTCTCTGCTCTCTCCACTCGCTCCTGCTTGATGTTGTCTACAGTATGTGCTACCACCATCTGTTGCTGCTGAACGCAGCCTGTGAGCCTACACCTGCCCTACACTAGAGCATTGCGGATCCTCTTTTTGGGCCGTTGGGGCCGTGCGAACAGCATACCAAGCCATCCACCCGTTCGGCCAGGTGGGCGAGCAGTGAGTGCTGCCCCCAGCATTGCTGCGCGTGTGGCCTCTGCAACTACAGGGTCCTGAGCGCTGCGGTCATGCAGGGCTGACCCTGCCTCAGCCGCAAGCAGCGTGTCAAGCGACTGTTGGGGCCGGCCACCTGCTTGCGCATGTGCAGCCCCAGCTGCATGAGGTGGCAGGTAGGAGCCAGGCAGGGGTGACACAGGATCCCCGTAGCCATGCGTGGTGGGTGTGACAGCCGCGCCATCACTGGGCGCGGTGTGCAGCGTGCTGCCATGTGGGCCACCACGCAGGTGCACAGCGCCTGCGCTGTAGGCCGAGTAAGCATCCATGGAGCTGGTGACTGACGCTGCACCTGGGCTCTGTTGTGTGTGGCCCAGCAACCCTGCCTGGTGCTGGTGCCCCAGGCTGATCGCAGCCGCCATGCCCGCCCGCTGCGACAATGCCAGCTCCAACCGCTGTGTGGCCAGCTCCAGCTTGTGCCGCAGGTCTGTGTTGCTGGCACGCAGCTCATTATTGGTGGCCTGGGCGCGCTTGAGGTCTACAAGCACGCTTGCATGCGCTTGCTCATACTCGGACAGCAGTGAGTGGATGGCCCCCACCAGCCGCACCTCCTCCTCTGCCATTGCTGACACGGCACTCACTGAGCTCACAGGGCCCTTTGGCAGCCACTTGGCCAGCCCCACCACTGCGCTGGCTGTTGGCCCCAGCGGCCCTGCTGCCCCACCAGAGCTGCCAGCAGTGAGGCCGGGGAGGGAGGCAAGCGCACGCTCTGCGATGAGGGCGCTGGGGGGATCAGCTGAAGACACCTCAGCAGTGCTGGCCAACAGCGCCCCAACAAAGGCCGCGTCTGCTCCCCGGCTGGGCGAGGACGAGGCTGAGTGAGGTGCAGCGGTCCCAGCAGCCGCTGCTGCGGCACTTGCCTGCTGCAGTGCCTCTGCCTGCGCCCGCAACACTGCCTCATGCTCAGCGGCCGCGTCCTGTGCTGCGCGCGCCGCGTCCCGAGCTGCCTCTGCCTCTGCAGTGGCCACACTGGCTGCAGCCACTGCCGTGCTGAGCTCCGCCTCAAGGGCCTGGAGCGTGGAGGGCAGCAGGAGCTCACACTGCACCTCACTGTCCACGCACGTCAGCGCGACAGGCGCCATACCAGCCATGAGTGCCTCACGGGCGCGCGCGCTTGCACCTGCAGACCATGTGGCAGCCACCGAACTCATCAGCGATCTTTGAGAATGCTGCGCAGCCGAGGAGAATTACAGCCCAACCACACATAGATGTACCCTTGCTGGAAAATGCGAATTGGTACGTATCCTTGAACCCATGCCCCTTTGACACGCAATGCATGCACCCACTGCCAGCCTCCACAGATCAGGAGAGGTTATCCTGTGCACTGGGTCTGCTGCCTGCTCACCCCCTCACCTGTCTCGTCCAGCACCTTGGACAACCGCGCCTCTGTCTGCTTCAGCCGCACAAACAACGAACGCTTCTCCTGCGCCAGCTTGGCGGCCTCCTCACCCGCACGTGCTGCTTCTGCCTTGGCCTTCTCCAGCGCCTTCTCCACCTTGCTGGCCTGCCGAGTGGAAAGCAACAGCAGCAACGCAGCTACAACATATGAGGGACGGGTCTGGATTACTGGTGGCGTGAAGTTTTGGGCTGTGCCTTAGCTCCCTCTGCTGGCTCACGTACTGCTGACTTCCACAGCCTCGCACTCGGTCGCAGGTGAGACCGGCGACACCAGTGCAATGCCGCTGCATGATGCAGCGCGGCTGCAGATGACAGCCACAGCAGGGAGTGCGGCCAGCTGCTGCACACACGCACCGTGCCTGACCGCTCCTGCAGCGCCTTCTCCAGCTTCAGTGCGTTGCTCTTCGCCTGCAGCAGTGCCGCCTCCAGGTTCACCACCTCGGCCGCCAGCCCTGTGGCACGTGATGATGCCTCCTGCGGTCGTACGCAGGCAGCAGCTTCCATGCGGTGAGATAATGAGCCGTGCGACGACCCAGCAGTCTGGTCCAACAGCATGAGCAGTCATGGTCCGCACCCATACTGTGCACATGTGCTGCAGCGCGTGTGCGGCAAGTGCCGTAATGCACAGCGCAGACCCATCGCCCATACACAGCACCCAGCAGCAGGCTGCCCATCATGCCGTACCTGCATGGCCACCTTGGCTGCCTCGCGCTCTGCAGCCATGGCCTCCATGGCTAACGCCTGTGCAGACAGCTCCGCCTCATACTGCCTCAGCTTTTTGGACAAGGCCTCGTTTGATTTGCCCTGGAAGGCAGAGTACGCCGAACGGTGAAATTTGCAGGTCAACAGACGACCCACCCTTGCATTTATGGAGTCCTTGTGATTGTGACCCCCCGGTGATCCTCAACTGTGAATTTGAGCAGCTGAGTGGTGTACGTAGCATACAACTGCCAAAGCACTGCGCACCCCCGTGCCCTGCACCACCATATGCAGCGCATCCTGTACCTGCGCATTGAGCCGCTCCGCCAGCGCTGCATTTTCTTCACTGAGCTCAGCCGCCAGCTGGCCCTGCTTGGCCAGACCACGTGCCAGCTCCAGCTTCTCAGCTGTCAGCTCATCAATGTGCTGTTGCAGCGCGGCAAAGCGTGCCTGTTGCCCGGGCGTGGGCCCAGCAGCAACGGCAGCGGCCACGCTGGACAGGCTGGCTGTGGAAGTGGTGTGCGGCAGCCTGCACAAGCAACACACAACCCGTGCGGGTGCGTAATGTTGTTCCAGGAATTCCAAGGCCGGGGTGATCCAGAGGCAAAGCACCAGACAGTAGCACAGGCCGCGCAAACATGGCCCATCCAATCCCTGCTTGGCAACCTATCAACCAGGAATGATCACTTCCCATCACCCACCCTTTTGAGAGCATGCGCTCATGAGCACCATGTGCCTGCACCTGTTCCTCAAGCGGCACGCGCCCTGACTCGTGTGCATGCGGCTGGCCACCCTGTCCTTCCTGCCCGTCTGCAACCAGGTGCTGCCCTGCTGCAGCCCCTGCGGCATTGCGCGGGGTGGGCGGTTGCGTCTCGTTGATGCCTGACTGAGACGGCCGCCCTGACACCGACGCGGTGCCCCCGTCCGCCCCTGAGGCAGCCCCGTCCCCATCCACGCTCTCTGCTCCCGAGCCGGCCCCACGCTGCTGAGTGCCAGCCTTGCCACTGCCCGCGCGGCTGAGAGGCCGTGAGCCGAGCAGGTTGTCCAGGTAGGACTCCAAGAAGGAGGGCTGCACGCTGGTGGGAGGCAAGGGCAGGGGCGGCTTGGCGCCCAGCCCCGTGGTGGCCATACCCTTGCTGGCTGCTGCAGAGGTGTAGATGGAGGATGTGAGGAAGTAGTCGGATGCGCTGGCGTAGTTGCCGGCACTGGAGTGGGACAGCCAGGGGCGCGAGGTGGTGGACAGTGGGGGTGGCATGGACACGGTGTGCTGCGTGGTGGCTGGTGTAGTGGCGTTGCCAGAAGGTGTCGCCGGCCGGGAGGGCCCTGCATGCGCAGGCGCAGGCGCTGTGGCGGCTGCGGCAGAGGTGGCGCTGCCCTTGGATTGAAGCTGATGCTCAGCTGCCGGCTCAGCAGGCGCAGTGATTGCCAGCACAGGTGATGTGCCTGCAGCCGATGCAGGTGGTGCACTGACGATGGGAACTGTGGGCTGTGTGCTGGGTGCCAGCCATGTAGTGGACAGGCCAGACAGGAATCTGGGAGTGGTGCCGGCCGCAGACACAGCAACTGGTGTGGGGGCATGCAGATCCCATGATGTTGAGCTGCCTGTTGTTGTGGCTGCGCCTGTGGCAGTGGCTGGCGCAGCAGCAGCTGACTGAAATGTGGAGGTGGGTGCAATGGAGGATGAGCCTGGGGACCCCAGCCCAGTGCTGAATGGCAGCCCAGTGCTGGTGGGTGGCGAAGCCGCTGCAGGCTCGGGCTGCTCAGAGGCCTTAGGTTCTTGCACCAACAAGGCCGTCTGGCCTGCCTGCGCTGCGCCTGCAGTACTGGCCTGTGCATCCCACATGTTGCTGGTGCTGGGTGCAGGGGTTGTGGGTGTGCCAGTCAACCAGCTGAACATCGAGGGAGCCGCCTCTGTCTTGGATGCTGCAGTGCTGCTGGTGCCCTCTGCAGTCTGCCCGGTGGTTTGCTGCGACAAGTTATCCAGCCAGCTGCTACTCG
This sequence comes from Haematococcus sp. NG2, assembly GCA_004335575.1. Classification (NCBI taxonomy): domain Eukaryota; kingdom Viridiplantae; phylum Chlorophyta; class Chlorophyceae; order Chlamydomonadales; family Haematococcaceae; genus Haematococcus; species Haematococcus sp. NG2. Next base: position 853,180 of record QAXD01000034.1, on the reverse strand, counting down.
CAGGAGGTGCGTGGCTGCTGGCAGCAAGAGATGGCTCTGGTTTGCTGGCTGCGGATGCTGCATCTGTTGCTCCCCATGGTGAGGATGGGGCCGCATATGAGCTGGCAGTGCCATTGCGATAGCTCCAGCTGCCTGTGCTGAGTGCAGGTGCAGGTGCTGAACCGGTAGAGCCAGCAGGAGTGGCTGAGGGGGGACCAGCCTGAACATCAGTGGCTGCATCATCACCTTGGCTTGTGCGCCATCCACTCAGTGTGACCGTGCGTTCCCCGCGATCCAACAAGCTGTCAAGGGCGGCAGTAGCCTCCTCAGCACTGGGCCCGCTGCCTGGCATCTGTTCTGCTGCTGCGGTGGGAACTGGACCCAGTGCATCACCTGCAGCGCCTGCACCGCCATTGCTTGGCATCGCTGACATGTCTGCTGGTGATGCTGGAGCTGTGAGCGGCATACCCAATGGAGCTGCCTCAACTTGGCTAGAGGCCGGGGCTGGGATGGCTGCATCGGCAGAGGTCGGCGGGGCAGGCACAGAGTCCAGAGCAGATGTTGCTGCAGAGGTGTGGGCTGCCTCTTGCTGCTTGTTCGACTTGCCAAACAGCCAGCCAAAACGGGAAGGCTTTGACGCCTTTGGCTGGGTGGGTGAGGGCTGCGGGTCATCGTTCATGAACTGCGCGAACGCATCTGCTAGGGATGGCCCCAGCGGCGCATTCTGGTCATCCTTCTGTGGGGTGGCGGTGGCTGACTGTGAAGCATACGCATGTACCCCATTGTCTGCTGCACCCCGTGCAGGTGTGGTGCTTGTGGCAGAGGTGGACACAGGCAGAGGTGGATGCTCCGCATCTGCAGCTGGTGCACCCTGCTGCTGTGCCTGCTCGACGGCGGCGGCTCCAGCTGCGTGCTCGTCAGCTCCGGGCGCCGCTGCAGGCTTTGAGGGGCTGAGGTAGCTGTCCGACAGTGCAGCATATCCCGCATGCAAGGTGCTTGCCGCTGGGATTGTTGCTGCGCTGTAGCTGGAAGATGTGCCAGCCCCCAAAGCTGCATGCTCTCCTATGCTCACGCCTTCAGCGGCGGTGCTGGGAGGGGATGGATGCCAGGGTTTGGCTGGCTTGGCCATCCATAGGGCAGACAAGTCGCTGCTGGGCTGCTCCACGCCAGCTGATGAAGCAGTTGGTGCAACACCTGCAGTGTCACCCCGCACCTCATGCCCTTGCTCCTGAACCTCCTCAGGCTGCCCCGACGCAGCCACAGTAGCCGCTGCAGCTGCCGCCTTCTGCTGCTGGTATGCCGCAGCATACAGGTTTGTGCTGGAGGTGGTGGCTGCTGGCTTAGGGTTGAAGAAACTCGTGGCAGGGGCATTGCTGGCAACCGTTGTGGGCTGCAAGTAGCTGTCTGACAGGGAAGCGTACCCCGATGTTGCTGGCAGCCACGAGGGTGTGGCAGGTGGTGGGGGCGGGATGGGCGCTGCTGCAGTCACAGCATGAACAAGTGGAGCAGCATTCGCCGCCTCTTGCTGCATGGCTGCTGCCACTGATGCTGGTGATGAGGTAGGGGGATCTGGCGTTGCTCTATGGGTGGCAGCAGTGGAGGGCATGGCTGAGCTCGTGGATGTTGTTTGCGCTGCACAGCTTTGTAACGGTTCCCCAATCACCCGTTCTCCAGTTGAGGTAGGTGGTGCTTCAGGCTCCACATGTGCTGCTGCAAACCATGTGTTGCCCTGTGCTGCGCCAAGATTGCTGCTGTACTCTGATGTCCCCGCCGCACCGGCGATGGGCTGAGGCTGCCATGGCACAGGAGCTGCAGGCTGCTGCTCTCCATGTGCATCAGGGTGCTGGTCGAACCAGCTGCTGGCTGCATCAGCCTCTGCAGCCCTGAGCTCATGCACTGGTGCTGCTGCCGCCCCTGCAACTGTTGTTGCTGGAGCAGACTGCGGCTCTGCTGGCTGCAAGAAGGACTTGACATCTGCTGCATCATCAGCTGCCCCCCCTGTACTGCCAAATGGCCCTGAGGTGGCCGTGACCCAGGTCGTGTGTTGCTGAGCAGCTGACTCTGGCTGGGGTGGCTGAGGGGTGGTGAGAGCAGGGGTGCTGCCCCAGGGTTGGGTCAGTGCTGGGGCAGTGTACACGCTGCTGCCATACGTTGCACTGCCATAAGCTGTACCGCCAGCACCGCTAGAGCCAGCACTGTCAGCAGCCCATGTAGTCGATGTGTTGCTGTCCTGCGCCTCAGATGCCTGTGGACGCGGTGCGGCTGCCACCCATGGCTCTGTTGCAGCTGCAGGAGCATTGATGTTGTCAGGGGGTGTGGCGCTGCGGGTCAGGTAGCTGTCCGAGAGAGCGGCGTAGGCATTCGCCACACTGCTGGTGGGTGCAGCTGCAACTGCTGGTGTACTGCTGCTGCCACCACCACTGACAGGCGCCAGCCAAGATGGTGTGTGTAGCGTGCTAGCACCAGCACCAGCAGTCGCAGTAGCAGCAGTAGCAGCAGTGGGCGCTGACGGAGGTGCAGCACCAGCACGCCAGTACCCGTCATACCCAGATGTCTGACCAGATGCCGTGCCCCCAGTGTACCCATTGTTCCCCCACGTGGATGGTGCAGTCAATTGTGAAGTGCTCGACACCTGGTGTGGAGTTTCTACAGGTGGTGGTGCCACGGAGTAGCTAGTGCTGCTGCTCCCTGTCGGTGCTGATGTCGCCCATGGGTAGCTGGATGTGGATCCCATGGCGCTGCTGCCATATGTGCTGTATGCCTTGTAGGAGTCACCCTGCTGTGCACCAGTGCTGCCAGCACTGCTGTAAGCGACAGGGTCACTGGCACTCCACGGCTGCGCGGAGCTGCTGTTCTGCACCCCAACAGCACCAGTCCCTGATGTGCCATTTGCCACCACGCTGTCATAGAAACTGGTCCCCGCAGTGTCTGTGCCAGCACTGGCAGCCCATGGATATGCTGACGAGGCAGCATCATAGCCGCTGTAGCCGCCAGCTGCTGTTGCATGTTCACTCGCTTGGAGCGTGCTCACGCTGTGATGCTCTCTGCCAGGAGTGGGCATGAAGGGAATGGATCCCTCTGCAACAACCACGAACGAAGTAGAAGCTGCAGCAGCTGTGGGAGTAACTGGCGCAGGGGCTGCTGATGGTGCTTCTGCGGCGTTACGCATGGGACTGACATGTGTTGCATGTGTACCTGCAGACACAGATCGACGTGAGATCAGCTGTTGCTCCCAATCGACGGCTCAGAAGCAGAAGCCTGCACCCTCGCACCATTTGCAGCAGGGATGGGCGTTGCAGGAGCTGCCGGCACGGCGTCCGCAGCAGAGAACCCAGCTCCATCTGCAACATGCGTGCCAGCTCCAACTCATAAATGTATTTAACATGGAGAAACTATCGTAGACTTAGCGGCATCGCAACCCTTACCAGACTTGACTGGCGACTTTCCCTGCGCCTTGGCTTTGCGGAACTCCTCGAGCTGCACAGATACATCGTTTGGTTGTTTTTATGATTACAAAGAAGCACATTCCCAGGATCTGTTCAAACACTACAAACCTTCTTGCGCCCAGCCTCAGCTAAAGCTTTTCTGTCTGGTGCCATATTAATTCAAGGCTGCGTCAAGGCAGCTGCAGCTTGACAACCATCTTTTCAGGTGCCTCGGCACACTTGTTCAGGATACTTTGTATAGCATTGTAAGTGTTGTGTTCATGTTCAGCGCAAGGTACAAATGAATCAGAACACTTCAGTGAAAAGAGGGAGATGTACGTTGATCATGTTCGCGTGTTTGCTTCTAGCATGGCATGAAATGGAGTGCTATAGGCGCATACATGCGTTGGTCTGCCCTGCCAAGGTGGCATGCGTGCCAAGGGTGAACTCCGCTTGCATCAGGCATGGCTCACGGTTGGTGTGCCAAGTGGAGACACGTGATGCAGGGGAGACCCCAGAAGAGGAGTCATTGGTGGAGCTGGCAGCAAAAGTGCGGCAAGAAGAGGAGGCGGTGCGAGCCCGCAGGTATGATGCACATGCCATGCGTGCTGAGCACAACTTGCATGCGCTGCACATGCTGCCGTGGTACGTGCCTGGTGTTGCTGCAGGGAGGAGATTGAGCTGCAGATCATGCGGCTGCGGCACACAGCCGCAGCCAAGCGCCAGGCATCCATCCTCAACAATGGCAGCAAGGGCCTGGGCATCGGCAGCAGCACACCTCTAGGCAGCAGCGGCAGCACTGCGCCCTCCACAAGCATCAGCGGCAGCAGCAGCAGCAGCAGCAGTACGGACACGGCCTCACCTGTGGTGCCTGTGCGGCGCAAGGTGCTGCGCAAGAGTAAGCGCATGGCAGCGATGGCCGCAGGCGCAGGGCTGCTCCGGGTGCGCAGCGTCAGTGCATGGAGCGATGCGGGCTGACCACAAGCTGCATGCCTCACCAGCCAGACACAAGCTAGGCCACGCACCTCATGCCTGCACAGTATCACAATGCACAGTATCACAACGTTTGTTCTTTACTGCGCTCTGGTACTGCATTTTCTCCTACGCTCTCATCCTTCTGCTCGCTCATGTGCATGGCCCACAGGTGACCAGCATGCCAAGCAGCACCGGCAGCAGTCCTGCTGACACTCGTTCCAGTGCAGCACAACAGGATCATGCAGGTGCTGGGGTCAGCATGGACGGGGCGGTGGAGGGGCATATTCAGACTGAGAATGGCCTGGGTGCAGACAGCACAGTGCAGACAGCGGTGCAAGGGAACGGCTTTGGTGCAGCAGGCCTGGATGGTACTGCACCTGATTACCTCGGGCAGCAGCTGGCATCCGCTGTGTCACTCAACACCAGTGGGCAGACAGGGTCTTCAATGGAGGACCACATGTGTGTGGTTCCCAAGCCCATTTTCATCGTGTCTGACTGCACAGGTGCGTTGTTGGACCGATGGATGCTGTGACCAACATGCACAGTTTGCATAGTGACACCCGTGTTCCTCATGAGGGACACATGCATCATGGGTGAGGCATGATGCCCAACGCTGCATTCCTGGTACATGCCGGTGCGCAAGCACAGGTGAGAGTGCAGCACGCACTGTGCGTGCAGCACTGAACCAGTTTGAACTGTGCTTCAAGACACGCGCGCCTGCCACGCTCATCGTCTTCCGGTTGGTGCTGAGACTGCGTTGTGGGGTTCTGCTGCATTGCAGGTGCAAGGGTAGCACATGTGACTGTGCTGCCGTATGTACGCCTTGCTTTGCTGGCTTTGCTGCTGGAGGCTCAGGGTTGTGTCGTACTTGCTACAATGATATTGCTTGAGTTGATTGGTGGATTCACTTCGCATGTGGCAGGTTCGTGGAGGGCGAGCAGAAGGTGTACAAAATCATTGAAACAGCAGCAAAGGAGGATGCGCTGGTGGTGTACACGCTGGTACGTGAGCTGCAGGTTGAGGAAGCTCAGCATTGTTTGTGCCACGTTGAGGTCCTTTGTCAGTCATGGGGATGTCGGCATGACGCGGCAGGGTTGCGTTTGACGCTGGCAAGTGGTGTTGGGTGCATGGGTACATGCCATTTTGTGCACACACAGCCAATCGCAAAATGGGTGCAGGTGAACCCAGCATCACTCAAAGCCGTACAGACCGCATGCAAGCTGCACAACGTGCGCTCTGTGGACTTGTGGAGCAACTTGCTGGTGCGCTGCAACCTTAGCATCGTTGTCACTCCGCAGCTGCCGTGCATGTTCAGCCAGGCACCTCATGAACCCATGCCGGCAGGATAAGCAAGCTTGTTCACTGTATGCATCTTGACATGCACCTTGCAGCTGTGTTGTACGCTGTGTTGTACACTGTGCAGTACATTCATAGTGATAGCTTCTTCGTTGGATAGATTGTTTCTGCTCCACTCCATGCCGGGGGTGCTGCAACGCACCACATCTCCTCGGCGCAGAAGTAATTGCACGCTTGCTCACTGTCTGCTGTCTTTGGCACCCTGCACCCTGCTGTACGTGCTGCTGCAGGACTGCATGGAGGCGCACCTGGACGCTGTGCGCTCGGGTGTACCTATGAGCGCAAGCAGCCGCCGGCCAGTGCTCACCGAGGACTACTTCCGCATGATTGAGGCCGTCGAGTGCGTGTGTGTGGGCTGCTGCGTGCTGGGCTGTTGCATGTTGTGGGCAGTGACACATGGCTGAGTGGGTAGCTACGGTTGCAGGCCTTGCTGCTGCCTCTCTGCATCTCACGCAAATGTGACACGAAGCTCATGGCCATAAGTGCTGCGGCGCCCCATACATCACACATCCACACCACAAATGTCGAAATGTGCTTGAGACAGCTCCCACCTTTCCCAACTTCATCCGCGTCCGCAGAACCTCCAACCCCGCACTCCGGACCCTCAACTCCCAAACCCCAAACCTCACCCACCCGCACAAACTGCAGGTACACGCGCAAGATGGACGACGGGGCGCACCCCAAGGAGTGGAAGAACGCAGATCTGTTGATCCTAGGTGTGTCGCGCTGTGGCAAGACACCGCTGTCCATCTACCTGGGGCAGCGTGGCTACAAGGTGGCCAACTTGCCGCTGGTCAAGGGCGTGCCAGTGCCCAAGGAGCTGTATGAGATTGACCAGGTGCGTGTGTGGTGGGCACAGCCCACTCCCTCCTGTTTCTAAGCTAGGACGCCTCACCTGATGGCAGCTGGTGGTCTTCAGTAGTTCAAGAGCACGGGGCATGATGCTGGCATGTGGCTGCATGGCATGCATCTCGAGCCATAACACAGGTATGGGGGCCTTCTTATGGGTGGTTGTACGTGGGGGGCGCGGTGCATGTGGCATGCGCGATGCAAGGAACACACGCGCGTGGGCCACTTGCACACGCACTCAGGACCGCATCGTGGGCCTTATCATTGACCCCGGAGTGCTCATGTCCATCCGCCGCAACCGGCTGGGAATGATGGGTGTGAAGGATGCGGGTATGGCCATCGACTACGCAGAGCTGGCGGTGGGTCGCGTGTGCTGCCCATGAGCTGCAGGGCTGCCCATAGTACCAGCCTGGGTTGTACCTGTGTGATGTACCTGGCTTGTCCAGCGATTAGCCTCATGGATGCATCCTGACTAACTGCTGCGTCAACGGTTGCTCAGAGGCTGTGTGCAAAACGGCGTGCACATGCGATGGTGTGCTCCACTTGTGTGGACCACGTGTGTGGACTGATTTGCATGTACTCTTTATTTCTTCCACCCACAGAAAATCAACCAAGAGCTGATGTATGCTAAGCAACTGTACGCTGCAAACCCCCAGTGGCCGGTATGTGTGCACCTCCTGCCCCCACATACACATGTACACATGCAGTGCTTACACTGTACACAAGCAGTGCACTTAGTAAGGAGCGGAACCACGTCATCGCCATGCGGTGCATGCCATCGCCGTGCATGTCAGCTGCTGCACTGTGGCACATGTACTGCACCACATGGCACTGTGCGGCCCGCCAGGTGCTAGACGTGACGCTGCGCGGAGTGGAGGAAACTGCAGCGCGAATCCTCAAGATCCTCAACGATAAGCGTGGCGATGCAAGCCCCCAGTGGTGCGTGGGGGCAGTCCTGGGATGACCACCTTGTCATTTTGTGTGTTGCACAGATTGCCTGGAGGGCTGGGCGGTTGGGCTCACCATGCCTGTGCCTGTGTGCATCGTGTACCCATGCCGTTGCCGCCATGCACCGCGCATTGCAATGGGTGAACTTCGCGCCGCAGGGTGGAGGAGATGTATGGAAAGATGGTGCGGCGTGGGTCGGACAGCGAGAGCGAGAGTATTACTCCGCCTGCTGTGCCGCTGCGGCCACTGCGTGTGGCTGGGGAGCAGATCTATGCCATGGGGGAGCAGTACTTGGTGGAGGGGCTCTACTGAGGTGCAGCTGCTGCGCTGTACAACCTTGCAACGTTGTATTCGACCGGTGTTGGCCGGCACCTTCCACCTTGGACATACGTGGTGCATGATGCTGTCCGCGCACTGTCGGTTTTTCAATGCAAACGAAAGAACCCACAGTGAACCTCCGGCTGCAAGTCAGTGCATGAAACAGTCTTCTTGCACGTTGCGATAGCAGCTACAAGCCGCCAAGTGGCATACGATGTAACAACAGCAAAAGCCACTACTAGTAAAAAGGCAATTAGGCGCAGTCAGCATCAGTCTGTCACCCAACTGCATGCAGTTCAAAAGCATGCCAGTGGCCAGAAGCAAAGCACTTCACCAACTCTGCTCATGCAGCAGTGGTTCTTGCCCAACGGAGCAGCGGCAGGATTCAAACTGCCACAGCAGCACGCACACCCTGATTGCTGTTTGCCCCCTGTGCTGCACCAGCAGCCGCAAGCACTGCTGCCTGCTGCTCAGGTGGTAGGGTGGCAAAGTGGCGCGCCAGGCACTCACCCACGGCCTGCAGGTGGCCCTGCAGCTTGGCCTCTGCTTCAGCTTGCTGTCTTGCTGTGAGCTTTAAGGGCTTGACCTCGATGCGTGTTGTTAAAGGCTTGACGCATGAAACATGCACGACTGCCTCTGACGTCAGGGATGCGCCAATAGTGGTGCTGCTTGCACGCAGAACATCCACTAGCTGACACACTTGGGCGTCACTGAACGCTGCTAGCTGTTCAATCATGAGCTTATCCACCGACAGCAAGAACTGCATGACGAAAAGCAAAGCAGCAGGTAGGCATGGTCACACAGGCCTGCCCGCTTGTGACACAAAAGACGGGGCACCAGGATTGCCAGCGTACGGCCTGGACAGCCTGGGGCAGCACAGGTGGCACACAGGCCAGCACAGCCACAGACCTTGGTTTCCAAGCAGCCCCAGCGCTGGAGCCGTTGCAACAGCTCCACGACGCTCGCCGCATGGTTGGTGTGGTGGATGCCCGCGTAATTTGGTGCCCTAGCACGGCGCCACAACAAACCAAGAGGTCAAGATACCAGCAGCAGGTTGAGGTAAGGTGACCCCCCCTGCTTTGTGGCTAGCGGTACACTAGCAGTACATCAACAGGCATGCATGCACTAACAACTGACGTATGACGCAACACGTGCACAAGGCATGGGATGCAGCCTCAGCTGGCGTGCACCAAGGGAAACATCCCACACTCAATGCAGCGGCAACATTACCCTGTATGGCGGTGTATGCTGGTCCATGGGTCGCCCTTGATGCACAGATGCATTGCGCAGCAGGCAACAGACTCTGACAGATCTGGGACGCTCATGTCCGCATACGTGTCGAGAGCCTGCAGAGCTCGCAGCACCTGGTCAGGAAACAAGCCGCCGTACGTGCTCGTTCCAATGTAGATATGAGTGAGAACGTACACTGTGCTCTTTGTGTACAGCTGTACCTGCACGGCAAGTGGCCATTGAACAGGTGTGAGCTGGTGCTGAGGAGCACGTATGAACCCTGACTGATTGAGACCGTGTGGCCAGGGTGAATGATGTTGGCAGCCAGCCTGACGTACTGTTGGCTCATGACACCCTGCCTCACAGCTAAAGTTCATGTGCCAGGGTCAGACATCAAATAAGCGGTCCATGTGTGCCACACCACCACTGTGTCGAGGAAGGGGCTGTCAGTGGGTGGCGCGTGCCCGGGCAAGGGTTCGCCAGCAGCCATGACAAGGCCAACCCCAAGACATACACACGATCACCATGAGCTGCACAGTACACAGCAGCTCAATACCAAACCTTCAGTCCACATACCAGGCTAACAACTGCTGAGGTGCCCCTGAACGTTGTCAGGGCAATGAGCAAGCGTGGCACGTGCTTGAAGAGGGGCGCCAGCGCCTCCTCCCGTCCATGCTTATTCTGTGCACACACCCACAAGTGGAGGGTTGGCGCAGCGATGCTTGTTGCAGTTGGTGCGACGATTGATCAGCACAGTAAGCACGTTGCATGTACCCACAGGACACGATAGTCTGAGCCTTGTAACGCTCTCTTAATCTGGTGCTCAGCCATGGCACAAAGTGCATCAACTTGTGGCTGACTTGCCAGGAGCAGCGCTTCTGCGCCGGGCAGCACCTGCAGGTGTAGGGGTTGTGTGACCGGCAGATCGTGTGGCTCGTAACGAAATTGGTGTGACCGGCCATGGTGTGTGATTATTCTCACAAGTTGAGAGGTGAGCATCACCGTATGGCTGGCACGCACAACACATACAATGCACAGTCCTAAGCTAGGATTGTGTGCACTGTTGCAGGGCGCCAACCTGTGCAGGCAGAGCCAAGCCATAGAGGACATCGGCAAGGGAAGCCATCCAACTGGGGACGTAGCGCTCCTTGCCAGTCTTGGAACCCTTGAAGCGCCGCGCTGCAGCCATGAGGAATGGCGCCACGGCACCTGGCTCAACCGCTGGTTGTCGGGCTGTGCTGCGCGACCCCTTTGCTGCCTTGGTAGCACCTGCGGCTCGCTTGCTCCTGCTCCTTGTGTTTGCTGATGCTGGTGTGCTTGTGGCGGCTGTTGTTGAGGTTGCTGGCTGCTGCTGCTGCTGCTGCTGCTGCTGCTGCTGCTGCTGCGGTGCCGACACTTGCTCTGCAGATGACACTTGTGACAGCAGCTCTCTATGCACAAGCAGCACTGCAGGCATGTCGCTCACAGACATCCGACGAATGGCGGGCGTGGCCGCAGCCCGCCACGCAGTGAGCCATGCAGGCCCTAGGTTGCACCCAGCAGCATGGACCTGCAGAGATCAAAGTGTATGCTTGGGGCCTTTCCGGGTCCAGATGGTGTGCCAAACCATAACGTGTGGTGCTGGAAGAAACACGCTGCCAGTACACCACCTCGGCCCACAGTGCTTTATGTCAGTGCTGCCCCTATAACCATGCACCATGCACGTGGCTGGCAGCAGGATATCGGCCGCCATGCAGTGCAACATGTGGCCACACCATCTCACACCTGCAACAGGAGGGTGGCCAGCTGCTGGGGGCTCATGGCACCCATCTGGGCGCACGTGGCTGAACGTAAGCAGTCCATCCAGTCCGAGTCTGGCACGAACTCCACATCCCTGCGCAGGAAAGGGACTGCTTTGCATGTCAGCGTACTGTGCAGGCTGCCTGGCGTGCAGTGCGCAAGTTGAGGTGTGTGGATGCATGGCCATTGCCATGCCTGCCCTTGCCATGCCTGCTACTGCTGCATGGCTTTGGCACACACAAGCACATCGACTTGCAAGTGGGCAGTGACTTCAGCTTGACTTGCGCTTCATTAGCCTGCCATGCGACAAGGTCAAGTGCGCAGCTGCGCACCGGCACTTGCTGCGTAGGTCCACCATACAGCGCAGGATCTCTGACGCAGAGTCCAGGCCATCAGGGGGAGGTGTGCCAGACAGCCTGCGTGGTCATAACGGCACACATGCAAAGGTTTCAGCTGCCAGTCAGCTGCAGGTGGTTGCGTGCCGTAGCATGCAGCACATCAACTCCGTGCAACAATGGTGCAACAAGGGTTGCCTCATGCAAGGCCGCAATTGCTGCGCCACTCACCAGACCTCTTGCAGCTTGCGCCCCAGCGCAGTGAATGAGGCAGACGCAGCTTGGCGCATGCACACCAGGTTCTGTGCAGCGACACCGTCACGGAGCTGTGTTGCCGGAATCCCTGCCCTGCGGTAACAACACCAGCAGCATGCGGAGCACACACGCATGTGAGAGGGCTGGTGCAGCTGCAAGCCTGCAACTGTCAGGTTGTAGGGCACATCCTTGCGCTCATCAAGCAGCAGTGCGTGCCGATGACAGCGACTGATGTGCACGACCTGCACATAGACAAGTGAGTGTGGGAGCAGTGCGCACCTAAGGGACAACTGCTTGGTGAAGTGCAGCATTTCGTTGATGGAGCCACGCTGTATTGCCTCGTACAACGCGGTATCAAACCCAATGTACACAGCTTCCCAGAATGGGCTGCCGGCTGGAAGCACCTGGACCAATGCCGCTGGCTCTGGAAGAACAGCCACTCGGGCAGGCAGTGCGGCCACGAATGCCTCCATCCACACTTGCACCGTTTCAGGACGGAAGTCTGCTGCTGCCGCCTCCACTGCCGCCACACCAGGGGCAACTGCTGCGTGTGCCTCCTCATCGCTGCGTGCAATGCGCGCAGCACCTCGCAGCGCATCAACAGCTGCTGGGGCATGCACAGTTGCTGCCTGCCGCTGCGCAGCCATCCACGCAGCAGCAGATGCGGCAGCCTCATCAGAGCTCATTATCGGGCCTAAGGTATGCCCTGGCCGACGTGCAGCTGCTGCAGGGGGGGGGTGCAAGTCGCTTAAGTTATACACAGCTGCCACACGTATCCGGAGGCGTGCCAGCTGCTGCATGTAGCTGAAACAGTCCATCTGTGTTGCGTGGGGTGCCTGTTGCACTGCTCTGGCAGCTAGGCGTGCTGCTGTGTACCATGTGACCGTGCGACGCTCGTAAAGAGCGCCCATATCACCCATGATCGCATTGGCCTTGTCCAGGGCTGCTTGAATGTGAGTCAGCTCCATATCACACACATGTGTGTTCACAACCGACTGTGTTGGCGACATGGGGGCAGAGCACACAGCAGTCAGTACGCAGCAGAGGTGGTCATGCCAGTCGCAGTATGGTGTGGCAAAGTCTCGGAGCACATGTTGCGTACAGGTGCAGGGTGTGCATACCAGCGCCAGAGCAGCAGCATGCACATGACTGGATGCCTACCTGTAGCTGCATGGCACGATATGCCACAGAGTGCACAGACCAGTTCATGTATGGGTCGCCCATGCCTTGAATGTCCTGAGTGATGCGGCTCGTCAAGTTGGGCCCCTCCCCACTGCTGCCTGTTGCTGCTGCATAGAGCTGCTGACAACGACCACCAGTGTGGCGTGCTGCACGTTTCCCTAGGCATGCTGCGCGTTTCCCGAGGCGTGCACCCGCAAGCCGCATGGAGAGGGGCACGGCAATGGTAGTGCGCATGCTTGACGGCAGGGATGCGCTGTGCAGCTGTGCCATGAAACCAGATGCCGTGATGAAGCTGCTAGAACTGAGAATCAGCTGCTAGCTGGGAATCAGAAGGCCAGTTGAAGACAGCATATTAAAACCATGACATGAGATCAAGCTGGATATATATAGCAACGTCCTGCCCGGGGCCAGGCAAACCGTCAAGAGCACAAGGTGCTTACGGAAACCTCATCAAAGCAGCTTGCACTCCTGTTTGCAGCACGAATCAGCATGCAAAATGAAACAAAAGCAAGATCATGAGTTGGTTTGAGACAGTTGCTGACGTGCTGAGCTCTGCTTTCACATCTTCAACATGTTTCTTCGTGATGAGTGCTTGTGCATTCTGAGCAGTGCTGAAAGCAACGCATTCAGCATGCTCGCAGAGTAGGTTTCTGGGAGGCTTATCTTTGTGCGGCAGCAGCAGGCACGGTTCATTACTGCGCTTACCGAGCTCCACGAGCAAGCACGCTGCTGCCAGACGGTTTCAGACCATACATAGCATCCGGCGTGGACCATCAAGAGGCATGGTGGACGCAGGATTCGGTGTTGACGGCGATTGAGATGAAGAAGAGGGCGAAGAGGAGGAGGGGAAGGGAGGACGAGCGCAGGAGGAAGATGGTGCAGAGCTGAGACCTGCAGCGTGGGATTTGTAGGTGTGGGCCTTGTGGCGCTGCCACTGCCTGAGCCACAGGCCAGGGTGTTGCCGGCCAAGCACTGTTTGGGAAGCGGGAGTTGTGGTTGACACATCAGCGCACAATACACTGCAGCTGGAACCCCACGCGTTCTCTGTGCCCAACCCGCGCTGGGACCACTGCGTCCAAGACCTGGCAGCACGCGCAGCAGAGGGCCTGGGTGTGGCAGGGCCTGTACGTGCAAGCCTGTACAAGCTGCTGCTGTACGAGCTGGGTGGCTCCTTCCTGCCCCACAGGTCGCGGTGCGGTGGAGGGAAGAGGGACAAGCTCAGTGGCACATACTGCAATGTCCTTGCATTGCTGGCACAACCTGGTGGCAGGGGGCGGACACGTCAGCATTGTGGTCTGTCGTGCGTGTGGACCACCAGAGACATGGAGAAGGAGCCAGGCATTTTGCCACGCTGGTCATCACCCTGCCATCTGAGTACAGAGGAGGTGCCGAGTGCTCTGGACGTTTGTGGGCAGCGCACAGTTATTGGTTGAACTGTTGAAGCGTTGGATGTGCTGCAGCCTTGTAGGCCAAAGCGCTTCACTTGTGGCCCACATGGGCTGTTGTCCTCGCTCTGCAGGTGGAGCTGGATAGAGTGAAGCACACCTTTGACTTCACGGCTGGTGCGTACATACAAGGCCCGCTAGCACACAAACACACACAGTTCACTTACTATGGGCAGCTGCACAGGCCTCTGCCAGCACCATGCTGAACTGCTCATGCACTGTGGTACCCTGCACACACCTTGTATCCCATTTACGGCCATTACTACGCCTTCTATGCCTTTGTCAACATGAGGTCAAGCCGCTCACCACCAGTATTATAACATCAGCCTGGGCATTGAAAATGACAATAAGAACACGGTGTTTCACAGATGTTTCTGCATGCCGGAGCTTGACAGCCAATAGCAAAGACACCATCACTAGAGCCTGGGCATGTGGACGCACTAGAATGCCGACACTTGCACAGTGTCTCAGTGCAACCATTGGGGCACATCGAACACTGAGCCATGGACGTGTGCTGCCCTGCGTTGTGCTGTGCGGCACCAAATCACAGGCCACAGGCTGTGCCTCGTGTACAACCTGTGCATCGTGGCCAGCAGCCGCTGCCTGACCCGCACCAACTGGAACGGACAGTGAAGAAGCTGAAAGAAGGCATCAGTATCTGCAAACCCATGCTTGGGGTTGGACAGCGCGGCTTGTACATGCTGCACCACAAGTGAGCGGCATGTGTGAGAACACAGGCCATGTGTGCACCATGGGAACATCCTGATGCATGATGTTGGAGCGCACTGGTTGTTGGGTTGTACGAACTCCCCGTGTGCACATGCGTGGTGCATCAGCACAACGCACCAGAAATTGTGCCGCTTCACCGTCATGGACACGCCAGTTACCATTGGTACACTGGCCGCGCGTGCATTGATGTGCCAGGTACACACAGGACGGCCTCCAGGCAGGGATCTGCTGCGCTGAAAACCTTGGACCGCAGCGTTGCAGGCACAATGTGCGCGCTGCGTGCCACGGGGCGCTACCGCGCATACATTGCTTTTGTTGAGCGGGTCATTCTCAGCACTCTGAAAGTTAATGAGAATGTATGGTCCGATGTGTGCCATGCCCGCCCCAGATGGACGTGAATGGACCACCCCTCCTGGAGGCAGCTGGCCAGGCTGGAGCTGGAGGTGGCAGAGCCTAGAGCACTGTCCAGCGCAGGTGCGCGCAAGGAGCGGCTCCTGCAGCTGGTGCAGCGATGCTGGGCGCCATGGGCGGCTTGATGATGCAAGCGCAGCTGCTGCATGCCCCCATGCCCTTGCACAGGGTGCGTGTGGCTGATGAGGGCTGTGCCTGCTGCTTCAACAGCATTGATGGACACACCTACTGCAACCCAATTACCTGTGCTGCCATCCATCCATACGGTTGTTCACCTGCCGTGTCCTCAAACGCAGGTGATGTGTGAGCTGAGAGATGGGGCGCAAGTTGCTGCATGTGCGCGCGCACTGCACGCGTCGCACCCTGCCCAACGGCCCGCAGTGGCTGCGGTGTTGCAGCAGGCAGTGGCGGACAGCAGGCTTGCTGGGGGCAGCCGTGGAGGCAGTACAGGAGCAGTACATGCTGTACTGGCTGAGCTGTACAGTACTGGATGTGGGCCCGCACCAGGCACAGCAGCCGCCTCAGAAGCAGCTGGGGCTGGTGAACAGGAGATGGCCGATTCCAAAAAGGGAGAAAAAGACGTACGAATAGCCACAAGCCTGCATCAGCTCGAGCTGCAACAGTGCAGTGCTGCGAATGCGCTGTAGATAGGGGTCAGCCAAGAATGATCTGGCAAAGTGACCGAAACATAGAACTTTGAGAGCGTTATAAGCTAGTGCATGCCCCCTGCCTGCCTGTATGGCACATGCGTTGCTGACCATTACCCCTTACATGCGTTGCATGAAACTGCGTTGTTACTGGTGTGCAGATGAAACAAAATATAAACTGCTTCACTAGGATGCGTGGTGTGACCCTGCAGCTGCGATGCCAAGGCAAACTCACCACATTACATCACCTGGGCTGGTGGACCTGAGCAGGCGCTGGGTTCACTCACTTAGTTGCGTCCTGCTCCTGCATCACAACGCTGGTACAAACTGGTTGTGATGTATCGTCCCTTGAATGCCCTTTGCATAATCTTTGCTGCCTTTCCCCAGAGGATGTGATCAATGGCCTCCAATTGTGCAGGGCTGCAGAGGATGAAGAGGTCTCAGATTTGTGTGCTTGGGTACGCCGAGGTCTTGTCACAGATTACAAGAATCGGCTCGCCAGTAGTTCAACACATGATACATCCTGGCAGCCACTGCACTCATCAGTCATCACATGTGTCAGATGTATTCAAGCAGCCTCATATCGCATGCCTGGGTCAAATATTTGAGCAAAATACACTGCTCAGATTGAGCGAGCGGGACTGGCCTGTCCTCGCGTGTGTGGGCCTACTGTACTGCTGTACCGGCGTGTTTCACAGTTTCACAGGGAGCCGCGTCTACATCGCTCACTGGTGATGCAGCTGCAACGCATGCACTAGCGATTGATGATGCTCTTTTTCATCGCGCAAGCCCAGCAGCAACCCTAATGGCCTGAAAAGCGTGCCAAGCACCGTCAATGTTGATGCCGTTTTTCACCATAATTCTTCTGGGCCTCGCGGTACAGCTGGTACAAAATCATGCTGAGCCATGCAACATCCAGGTCATTCTGCAGCCCTGGTTCATGGATGCCACCACCATACATCTAGGTGCTCTGCAGTTTCATGCTCACTGCAACATGCAACTTTAGGCCCACTGCACCTGCCAATGCACACCAGCGTCCAGGTCCATGTCTGCTGGAGAGAGCAGTGCATCAGCTGGTGCCAGTAACTCGGAGCCTGCCGCTCCAAAGCGTATTGTGCAAGTTTATGACTGGCACACGGCATCGCAGATGGGGTGAGTGATGCAGTGTTTCATGCAGTATACTGCAACAGTGCGATGCTGGAACAGAGCAAGGCTGCTCGTTCCTCACTGCACTCAGGTACTCGCGGACAGGCCCTCCCCAAGACTGGGTAGCAATGTATTTCACTTGTACAACTGTGGAAGGTGGGTGCAACGGGTTGCAGCAGCACTGCAGCTTGGGGGTCCGTTAGCGCACTGGTGCAGTCAGGGACTTGCATCACATCATCAGTGCGGCACTCTGCAAGATGTTTCTCAAAACCATGTGCATGGTAGGTGTGCCACCGCCTCTGTCACCATGTGGCCACAGAGCTCAGGGCAGACCTGGTGCGCCAACGCATGATATTTGAACGTGCATTTGACCTTGAGGTGCAAGCAGAGGATGGGTCGTGGGTTGCTGACTATATGCTGCCTGGTGGGCAGCTGCCGCAGTGCAAACATACATCACTCCACACCGAACCAGCGCAGCAGCGGGGCCACCCAGCGAGGGTAAGCTGCATCATCCACCAAGATGGCAGACACCACACGCACATACAGCCGCAAATGATCGGCTGTATGTGCGTGTGGTGTCTGCCATCTTGGTGGATGANNGCTGCTGCGCTGGTTCGGTGTGGAGTGATGTATGTTTGCACCACCGCAGGTGAATCTTGCTTGACTGCTGACTAATGAAGATCATGGCTGGTGAAGAGCGCTGTGCCAGATATCAGTGCGCATGCACATTATTGTTTGCATCTCACAGAGCAACAGGTGCAATGGACCATTTTCAGACTTCAAGACATCGCTTGCCCTCACTCTATGGGATACCTTCTTTCCTTGGATCACATGGCATTCTTGGGTAAACTGGCTAGCATGTCAACTTTGTAGTTTTTTTTGTTGCGGGAGGAGGAGCAGTTGCTCATGTTTGTTATGTCGCATGATTGTGATATGGGCCCGCAACTGTGGCATTACGTGAACAAGGCTGCAGAACGCCACCTGCAAGCAGTGTGGGTCAGGGCTGGGGAGTGCAATACCATTGTGTGCTGCTCTTAATACCTTAGCAATGCTTGCGAAAGCCAGCGGCATTGCTGTGCAGTGCTGACATGCTGTGGCGGTGGTAGCGCAGTGCAGTAGACATGGCATGCTCCTGGCAGCTGCTGTGTTATCCACAGCCTCCTTGCTAAAAGAATTGAGGTCGTGAGCGGCCTGAGTTCAGCAGCATGAGGGTGTTGTGCCCGAGGCAGGAGAGCAAGAGCGCACTGTGCATGGGGAGCTGATACACCAGCAGCCAGTGGCCAGTTGCGCAGAAGCATCACAGATGTGCAGCTGTCACCGACCAAGTGTGAAGGGTTTGGGAGGGTTTGGAGGATATGAGCACGGACGCAGCATTGCACTGGTAGACCGTTTAATTATCCCAAAATTCGGTGTTGAACAGCGTTCTGCCTACTTCCTCACACAGTACCCGTTTGTGCAAGTCAGGCAGCGCCCAAGGCATGGTAGGGCGTGTTATTTGTGTAGTGTTGGTTAGGCTCACCTGTTTCTTTACTCCTGTTGAGGCAAAACATGACCATCTTCTTGCCGACGGCTTGCCGGTGCAGCGCAATGCAATACGGCATGCGGATGACTGGCTGGTGATGTTCGTCAGGTCCGCAAGGTCGATCTAGTCGCATGACGAGCGGGTGCCCTTAAGCTGGCCGTCGCGTGGCATCCAGCAAAATAGGTATGCCGTCTGCTGGTTTGTGCCCTCGTGGGGCCGCTGCTGTGCGGAAATTATGTGGGATGCAACCCTCGCGAATGGACAGCGAGCGAGCGCTCTTGAGATGATCGATTCAACCTGTTCTTGGTGCTTCAGGCCTTGCAGAGGATACACGCAAGCAATTCAAAGCCCTTCCGTCTTGCGGTCAGCACCGAGACCGGCGACGTCGGAAATGTTTGCGGTGAGTGCAATTCGAACTACCTGACAACGTCGCTTTGCGTCGTCCTGGCCCTTACCCTCATCCCTTGGTCCGTGCGACCCAGGGTCAAAACGCGTGCTCCATCTGCAAGGGCGGATGGACTGCCACCGACCAAGGCCTCATTATGTGCGCGAACTGCCGCCAGGTGCGGGTTTCGCGCGGTCTCATGGTTCAACTCCACCATGCTTTGCCATGCGCCCATGTCTCTGTTGGGCTGGCCAGTGTGATCCCTTCACATCCAGCGCACAGCTACACCTCGCAGGGCGGTGTGTATGTATGCTAAGAAGCTGCATGCTGTTGCCTGCGTACAGGTTGTGCATGGTGCCTGTGATAAGAGGCATATAACGCAGCTGCAGGTGCGTATGGTGAACCCAACAGCACAGTGGTCACAAGCAGTGCAGCCATGCCTGCTACCTTGATCACACACACACCTGCTGCAGATGCCTGCCTGCAGTGCTTGTCTGCATGCTGTCGTCCTATCAGCAACTTGGATTTGGGTTGTGACATGCACATGACTGCCTCCACAGTACAACACCATGGCCAGTTGACCGGATCACCTGGATGCTCCTGCCTCGTTCCTGCTTGCTCTGCCTGCAGCAAACTCAGGGCCCTAATGCCCTCTACTCGTGCCCCACATGCCGAGCTCTGGCCATACAGCAATCACAGTTGTTGCGGCAGCAGTATGAGGCCCAACTGCGGGCCGCACTGCCTACCGCTAAGGCGCGCAGCGGGTTTGGCATTTTCAGGGACGACATGATAAGGTGAGAGTGCCGTGCTCACAGTGCTGTGGGCATCTCCACTGCATACCATGGTCAGGCAAACCAGGTTGCGCTGTGCACAGAGGTCGTAAAGGAGGTGTGCATGCACCTTGCTGGACTTGTCCATGTGCGGCAAGCCCCAGCGAGACAAGCATGAACTAGGGCCCAACACGACCCCTGGTGCGCACCACGCTCGTTCCTGCATGCCAGGATCTACTCAGAGGACGAGAAGCTGGTGGCTGCCGGGTTGGAGGGCGAAGAGTTGGAGGCTGTGGTGCGGCAGGCGTGGGACACACTGCAGCCGTATGAGCGTGAGGACTACGACAGCAAGGCGCGGGGTGAGCAGGCTCTGTTCCAGGCCCAGCTGGGCACGTACACCGCGTTCTACTCCGACTACGCGCGCCTGTGTGCAACACTGGGTGTGCAGCCACAGCCGGAGCTGGTGCCAGGCAACGTGATGGCTGCTGCGTCCGGCCAGCCCCTGGGTGGTGCTGGTGCTGGTGCTGCAGCGGGCGCAGGCGGAGCAGCAGCCGCCGCCGCCGCTGGCGTCGCAGCGCCTGTGCCCCTGGCGGGCAGCAAGCGTGGAGCGCCCGAGCCAAGCAGCACGCGCAGTGGCGCGCGCGCGGGTGCAGGAGCAGATGCGTTTGGGGAGCAGGGCCCAGGCCACGACCAGCCTTCTGCTGGGTCCGAGTCGGAAGAGGATGCGGGGGCGTACGTGGATGAGAGCGATGAGGAGTGGGGTGCGGCGCGCGCAAGGAAGCATAAAAAGGCGATGGGGTTCAAGGGCGGCAAGAGCGATGGCAGCAAGCGGCCGCGGGCCTCCATGTCCCTCAATTCTTTCTCGCGGGGCTCAGCGGGCGGAGGTGGCGGGGGTGGGGATGATGGGGCTCCGGCAGGTGGCTCCCGCGCCCCGCGGGGCCCCCCCAACCTCACCATGCTCCCTGGAGTGGCCCCAAGCACAGTGGTGGAAGGGGACCTGGGCGTCAAGAACCCATCGATTGCGCGCGCAGTAGCTGCTGCGCCCGGCGGCTTCATGCCCGCACGTTCCATCAAGGACCTACCGCCCGAGGTGTGACTGGTGTTTCCATGCGGGTGCAGTTGCTTAGGCCCGGCCCCAGGCCCAATCCAGAACGGTTGTAGACATGGTATGGTGCAGTGCACTACACATGTCTTCTGTGCCATGCGCACCATGGATGTTTTCATGCTCTCTCACCTTTCACCTCTTCGTTAGCCCGTTCATCTGTGTTGCATTGACACACGCGCTGCAATGCATCTGCACTGACTCTCCGTGCAGATGGTGGTGAGCTGCTGCGGCGTGCGTGGTGTGTTCATCACGAATGAGATCAGCGTGCTGTGTGGCTGCAAGACGTGCGCAGGGGCGCCAGCATCGGTGAGTTGTGTGTGTGACTGTTCATGCAAGTGGGGAGGGGTGGGCGCAGTACGGGCTTGGAGGGCCAGCTTCGTGCTGTGGACGCGGGGAGGCTGCGGAGAAGCTGCGCATGGATGCAGTTCACATGATTATGTTGATCACATAGGCCCAGGACGCAGCACGCAGGGCCATACTGGTCATGCGATGGCACACATCAGTCATTCAGTGCAAGCTATATTACTTGCCCGTGTGCTGCACAGCGCCGCATGTTCCACCCCACACACTGGGAGGCGCACTGCGGTGCGGGCTCGGCGAAGAAATGGAAGGCCAGCATCAAGATCGAGCCTGGGGGTGGTGCACCAGAGGTGCCGCACTCTGCACCACCCATGCCCATCGGCCGCTACTTTGACTTGCGGGGCGTTGAGTTCAAGCCGGCACGCACGCTGGGTGCGGGGTTGGGAGATGCTGGCTGCCTGCTGCATGCACGTGCACCTGCTAGCACGCACCACACCACCCGCTGTGCATCCAGTGTGTGGGGTGTGCGGCCTGATGTCGCTACACGCACACCTTCACAAGCCCCCATCCCAAGCACGATGGCCAAACCATCGGAGTTCGACCACCCCACTCATTGTGTTGCGGATGTGTGCGGATGTGTGCTGCGGCAGGTGGGCCGCCTGTACTCGAGTTCATCGGCAGCTCAGTCATTCGTGAGCGCTCAACTGTGGAGCGGCCACCACGCCCACAGCCATCGTCTGTGTCTCTGCCATCCACAGCCAAGCGCGTGTCGCGGCCGCCTGCGGGTTGGGCCACGGTGCGTGTGCCACGGGCTCCAGCTGTCAGTGTGCAGGGTTGACAGTTTGGTCTGGTTTTGGTGAGGGTCGGGAGTTGAGGGTTCATGGTACATGGATGAGGTGCGGAGCGTTCCGGTTCAGCCTCAGCTGCCTGATGCCGCACAAGCCTGACATGGTGCTCATGACATGGTGCTCATCTGTTGGGTCCCGCCCCAACTGCCTGGCCTGCATCCTGGCCTGGTCCCTGATGCCAGCCTGATGCAGGCGGCACCTGCCCTCACCACCCCAGCTGGCACATCGTGATAAGACCTGTGGCATGACCGTGCTCAGTGCGTGCACCTGCACCTCCCTGTCACCCAGCAGTTCCTGATGCAATGTGGCCTGACCGAATGCACAATATATATGCGCACCGCCTGGCGCACAGCAGGGCTCGGACGCGGAAGCCGCCGCACAAGCATCCCTGGCAACGTTTACGGCGCGAGTGATGGCGGGCGAACCCGCTGGCGACGTCCCCATGGCGCCCTTCACCCCCTGGGAGGACGCCACGAACGGCAACTTCACGCCCATCAAGGTGCCACACTGCTGTACTGCTGGTCGAGGTGTACTGCTGCTGTACTGCTGCTGGCACGAGGTGGCAGCTGGCACCTGTGTCCAGGCCACCACTGCTGCCTTGCAAGCCGCCCCTGCCCCGCACGCCTGCATGCTCCCAGGTGCGCTGGGCCGGCGATCGCTGCTGCGTGTGTGACCTGGACATTGACTACGACTACGACCAGCTGGTCACGTGTGAGGAGTGCGGGCTGACGATGCACCAGTCGTGCTACGGCATCCCGGAAGTGCCGGGGCCGGACGAGGTGTGGCTGTGCCGCGTGTGTGAGACACGTGAGGAGCGGGACAAGGTGCGGGGAGGCGTGAGGACGCGTGATAGTTCTTCCCTCCTTTTTGTTTTGCTTCTGTTTTACTTCTAGCTGAGATGGGTGGGGTGCTGTGGGTTGTGGTCGGCAGGGCTGCTTGGCTCAGGCAGCGGCATGAGCATGGGCAGCGCGCCTCGGGCAGCATGGCGTGTTGGTGCATTGCGACAGCATCGCGATGTACAAACAAGTACACCTTGATATCAGACGCCGTAGCACTGTGTATCAGGCATCATGGCCATCGTGACCTGAACCAACAGCCCCACCGCTCTCCTGCCTCCCATGTTGTCGCAGGGGGCGCCTGAGCCCCAGTGCTGCCTGTGCCCCATTGCGGGCGGTGCGCTGAAGCGGACGTCGCTGCCTGGGCACTGGTGCCACGCGGCATGCATGCAGTGGATCCCGGAGGTCACGTGTGGTGACCCGCTGCGCATGGAGCCCATTGACAGGATCGAGCACATCGTACGGGAGCGCTGGGAGCTCGTCTGTTGCTGCTGCCGGCAACAGGTCTGTGCGGCTGGTGCATTGAGGGCTGTATGCAGGTGGTGGTCCGTGCGGCGGCCTGGCTGCATCTCCTGCCCGGTGGCTGCTGCTCTGCGTTGTGCTGCATGTCTGCGTTTGTGCCTGTCATAGCCGTCTGCCTGCCTGCACTGCTTGCCCACCTGCTGGGCGGCCTCTCCCCATCGCACCCTGTAGCACGCGCACCAAGGCCGCACCACTGACAGCAGCAGCTCACATCTCTGTCGGTCT
Source organism: Haematococcus sp. NG2 (assembly GCA_004335575.1). NCBI lineage: Eukaryota > Viridiplantae > Chlorophyta > Chlorophyceae > Chlamydomonadales > Haematococcaceae > Haematococcus > Haematococcus sp. NG2. Next base: position 829,658 of record QAXD01000034.1, on the reverse strand, counting down.
GCTCCATCTGCACAGCTGCTGATGGGCACGCTCTGGCCTGCTGCTGCCCAACCGCAGATGGGCGCCAAGATCCAGTGCAACTCGTGCTACCAAGCGTTCCACCCGCTGTGCGGCCGCATGGCGGGCCTGCACATGGACATCACGGAGCAGCCAGGGGGCAAGGGGCTGCGCGTGGTGGCGTACTGCCCCAAGCACTGCTTCCCGCGCCCTGAGCGCAGTGGTGGGTGCTGCTGTGGTCCCTCGTGATGCTGGTGCATGTGCTGCCTGTCCATGAGCTGCTGTCCCATGGGGTGCGGGTTCACCGGCGCATGGGGCGTGCAGCCCTGCATGTGTGTGTGCATGTTGTGCGGCGCCGCTGCTGTTGACTTCATCGTCCATCCTCCAGGTGCAGTCTGGCATGCAGTGATATAATCGCTGCTGCTGCTGCTGTCATGTCTCACTCGTGCTGTTGCCTCTTGGTGCCCCCCCACCCCATTCCCCAGGCCTGCAGCTGGTGCGCGACACCGACATGCTGGGTGGCCTAGGGGAGGGCGAGGGCGCAGACGGGCTGTGGAACTGCCAGCCGTTCATCCCACCCCCTGCAGTGGACATGCCGCGCACCAAGGAGGGGTGTGCGCGCGCACAGCCACTTGACCTGGGTGGCTCATGGCAGCGCATGACACACGGCACGGGCGCGGGGTGCACCACGACCCAGGGGTTCTGGATGCCCCCCGAGCCCGCGGACCTGGACGCGGTGGCCGCGGTGTGGTATGACGGCCTAGGCGCGCTGGCGGGGGGCCGGGGCGGGCGGGGC
>QAXD01000034.1:741336-828840 GCA_004335575.1 Haematococcus sp. NG2 | reverse complement strand
GGGGCGGGCGGGGCGGAGGCCGAGGGTACGGCCGCGTGGGTCGCCCGCCCCTGCATGGCGGCCGTGGCGGGCCCCCAATCTCACTGGGTCCCCCGCCCAAGGTGGACCTGCTGCCCCTGCCCCCCGGGTGCCCGGAGTCCATCCCCGTGGAGTGCAACAACCGGCGTGCTGAGCTGTCCATCCGCACGCAGCGCGTGACCTACAATGGGGAGGAGATGGCGGCCTCGCGGTTTGAGCAGCTGTGCGGGCGGGGAGACGCCAAGAAGTGGAAGAGCAGCCTGTGGTTGGTGGGGAGCCATGGGGTGCCGGAGGTGCCGGTGCAGGATTTCTTCACGCGGCATGGCCTGGACCGTGGGGCCCTCTCCACCCTGGCTGCCAATGCTGCGGCTCATGAGGTGTACCAGCAATGGTGCGCGTCCCTTAGGGGTGTGGCTGGGGCTGGGGCCGAGGGCGCTGGCAGCGGCAGCACTGCTGCGGGGGCTGGTGGGGCAGGTGGCGGCGCCGATGACAACGTGGCGACCGGCAGCGCGGAGGGTGCGGGCGGCGGGGCGCTTGTGCCTGGCACGCCTGTGCAAGCTGCCGCAGGTCGGCCTGACGCAGCGGCAGGAGCAGCGGCCGCCACAGCTGCTGCCAACCCCGTGGATGTCAGTGAGACCCGGGAAACCACGCCTGCTCCTGCTGCTGCTCCTGCCCCTGCTGCTGACGAGGACGCAGCGGGCAGCACCCCAGTCACGCACGGCACACCAGCCCCGGCACCGACACCTGCGCCTGGGCCCACACCTGCTGCACCACCCCCCCCGCCACCGCCGGCCATGAAGCTTGTGCGGCCCATGCCTGGGCTGGGCCTGGAGCAGCTGGTGGGTGGCCCCGAGGCTGCACCCGCCGCAGATGTGTTAGCCCCCGGCAGTGCGTCCGAGGCACCTGAGAAGTGCGTGGGAGCATGCGTGCGCGTGTACTGGCCCGACGACCACGCGTGGTATGAGGCGGATGTCGTGGAGTGGAAGGCGGACGACAAGAAGCACCGGCTGTGGTACCACATCGATGAGAACACCGAGTGGCTAGACATGGCAGAGGAGGAGAAAGGGGGTCGGATACAGTGGCTGCCAAACGTGGACCGCTGCCATTGGCCGCCCCCACCCCCTGCCCCCAAACAGCCCACACCACCGCCCGAGGAAGAGCCCCCAGCTCCATCTGCACCTGCACCAGCAGACGTGGCTGAAGCCTCAGGAGCCGATGGGGGCTCAGCAGAAACGGCTGCGGGCGCCACGCAGCTTGGTGGTGCAGCTGCGGAGGGTGCAGCAGGTGGGGTGCAGCCCATGGAGGCTGAGGGCGCAGGTGCTAGTGGTGCGGGAGCGGCTGGCACCGCAGCAGGTGGGGAAGGGGCGGAGCAGGCCGCAGCAGATGGTGCTGGCGCAGCGGGTGAGGGTGCTGGGGGACCAGCGGAGGGTGCTGCAGGAGCAGCGGCAGGGGCCACCATGGATGTGGATGACATGCTGGAGAGTGATGCGGCGCTGCTGCTGTCAGCGGCCTCGAGTGCGGCACACGCACAGGCAGCAGCTGCTGCGGCCGCAGCCGAGGCTGCGCCGCCTCGGCCCAGGCACTTGCGTGTGGACGTCGTGTGCAACGGGCTGCGGGTGGGTGTCTGGCTGGCCAATTTGCATCGTCTTCCACGGTCCTATTGCTTGCGCAATGGTCAGCTTCAACCCATCAAACACTGTGCAGGGCGGATGTTGACATGCGGCGTAACTGTGGCTGCTGTGCCCCCCCCCCCAGCCCGCGCCCCTTGCACACCTCTAGCCCCACTCACGCCTCACATTTTCCTTTTGTGACCGCCGCTTCACCTGACCATCTGCCCCCTGTGCCCCCAACTCCTGCAGGGTGTGTTCTTGACAGAGTGCATGGAGGTGCAGCTGCAGGACGGCCGCACAGTGTCAGGCACCGAGTTTGAGCGTATGGCCGGCCGCGGTGCTGCCAAAAAGTGGAAGGTGTGCCACATGCGACAAGTGTGAACCGCAGCAGCAGCTGCATCAGGCTGGCTTGGCCAGGGCCTGGCCGGGACGTGCTGGGGTTGCAGCACTAGGGCTCGGTCGGGGCCTGTGCGATCCGTTGCACGTGGCATGTCAGAGCCACCTCGCATGCATGCACCGGGCAGCGTACGTGGTCTGACCCTGTTGCCTGTGGCTTGTGTGGGTATGCGGGCTGTCACTGGTGCTCGTGTGTGCACCCCCACTTAAACAGGTGTCCATCCGGGTGGCCAAGCCCGATGGGTCCCCAGGCATAACCATCCAGGACTGGATGGTGGGCAATGGCTACGAGGCCCCACGCTCGCGCAGCGCAGGTGGTGCGGCCGCGAGCGGGCAGCTGAGCAACAACATGTTGGGTGGGGGGCTGGATGTGGTGCGCCGCCGTGCGACCACCTCCCAGTTCCGGCGCAGCGACCCGGGCGCAGAAGGCAAGGAGGCGGCAGAGGGCGTGAAGGAGGGCGGTGGCAAGGGCGCGCGCGTACACCGCTCCGGCTGCATGTGCATCATCTGCAAGCAGGCGCGTGGGGTGGCGGCCGCTGCTGCAGCAAAGGCGAGAGGGGAGGAGGGCGGATCAGCTGCGGCGGCTGCTGGCACCAGTGCGGCCGCTGCTGCTGCGCCAGCACCTGCTGCCCCCGCAGCCGAGGCAGCGGTCGTCAAGGTCCGTCACCGCGGGCCAGTGCTGCGGTACGGCAAGCGCGCGTACATGCGTGCGGTGCCTCACATCGTCGGCGGCATGCGTTTCCACAAGCCGTGGCGCGTGCCTCAGGGCAGCACGTGGGCCCCTGAGGAGTGGGCGTCCACACGGCTGGCAGCAGTGGTGGCAGCAGAGCTGGAGGCGGCCACTGAGCTGGGTGATGAGGAGGAGAAGCCGGTGGTACAGCCGCTGCAGCCCAAGCAGGAGCCCGGCGCTGATGTGGCGGTGCCAGGTGTGGTGGTCACCGAGGTGCAGCAAGCCGCTGCGGGTGGGCTGGATGCAGGCGTGCTGGATGCGGGCGCGGGTGCAGGCACCATGCAGGCCAAAACAGAGCCGGACGCGGCAGCAGCAGCAGCAGCAGCAGCAGAGGGCGGGCAGGTTGCTGCCGGGGGTGCTGCATCACGTGAGGCCACACCCGCTGTGGGTGGTGACGCAGCAGCCACCCCAAGCGCCACAGAGGGTGACACGGGTGCACCCAGCGCCAGCACTGGCGCCCCTGGCATGAGCACGGGTGCGCCAGGTGCCAGCACCGGCACAGGCGGTGGCGCTTCAGGCACTGGGGTGGGCGCCAGGCCTGTGCGCGCCCGCGCGCCTGTGCCGTGGCGTGAGCGGCTGCGCAAGGCACGCGACCAGGAGCCGCGGCGGCTCACGTTTGGCAAGTCAGGGATTCACGGCTGGGGCCTGTTCGCGCTCCAGGCGTTCCCGCAGGACTCCCTGGTCATTGAGTACCGGGGGGATGCCATCCGCTCCTCCCTGTCCGACCTGCGCGAGGCTGGCTACCGCGCCACCGGCCGCGACTGCTACCTGTTCCGTGCGACAGACAACGTGGTGGTGGATTCCACGATGCTGGGCTCCTGGTCGCGCTTCACCAACCACTGCTGCTCCCCCTCCCTGTACACCAAGGTCGTGACCGACAGCAGCGGCGCGCCGCACATCGCGTTCTTTGCAAAGACGGACATCAAGCCAGGCCAGGTGGGGCGCAGTGCGGCGACTGCTGCAGCTTTGCATTGCCAGCACGTGCACGCATGCCGCAGCATGTGCACGTATGCCGCAGTGGCTGCTGTCTGATGGAGCTGTCATTCCCAGCACAAAGAAGCAACCGGTGACACGCTCATCCAACCCACCACCAGATCCTCTGCTCCCACCACCTGCAGGAGCTTACGTATGACTACAGGTTCAAGGAGGAGGAGGAGAGCAAAGTGCGCTGCCAGTGTGGTGCGCCCAACTGCAAGGGCTACCTCAACTGAAAGCTCATGCCACCAGCTGCTGTCAAGCTTATGCTATTCTGATGCATCATCTGCATAAAGCCAGCCAGTGACACGGGGCTAATGGCTGTAACAGGCATGTCTGTCGCCGGTGCCAGCAGACAGGCAGTGAGGCAACAACAACAACAAGCAATGATATCACAGGCATGCTGTTGCTGGGGAAGGGATGTGCAGGAACATTGAAGCGGTCAGGTTGTGCTGCATGCGTTTATGACGGAGAATGAAGCACCCAGAAGAAAACTGACAGATGTAGGTGCGAGAATGTGAGCATCGTGCCATCAGGGCTTACATGTAGTCCTGCTGCAGGCACGCTTTTGTTACGAGCGAGCTGAGAGAAGTGTGTTATGGGGGGTGAGAGCTGATCAACCGCATGCCTGCCGGTATGAATTGACGGAGGGTATGAGAGCCATTTGCTAGAACGGGTGCTGAACTGGGACGTGCCGCATGTGGGCTTCACCATTTCCGCTGTGCCTCCATGTGCCAGGCTGTGCCCATGCAGCTCCCATGTCAGTCCTGAGCAACAGCAGGATGGCACAGCAGATCATTTTTTGTTTCGTTACAGAACGCCCTGTCTGTAACTCCCTGAATCCACCTCCCCCAGCTCACTCCTATTGTTGGGTCAAGCGCTTAGAAGCTGCTGAAGCCCTTCTTGGCAGAGGACCCCTGGGGGATGACGCGCAGCACGTTGAAGCGCACGGTCTTGGACAGGGGGCTGCGCGCAGCAATAGGTGAGGGCGGCCGAGCACACAGTGAAAAGCATGGAATGGCGTAGCGGCGGTGAACAGCTTAAGGCAAGACATGGTGAAGGCGTGCACACACGCTGCAGGCATGTCTGGCTAAGCGCTGACACTGCTTCGTGAAATGCTGTTTGCCGGCATGGCTGCGCAGAGCGGCATAGTGCTTGCAAACTGGGCAGATGCCAGAACATGCACACGTAGGCATCAGCAAGATCAGCATAGCTGCCAGCACTACTGCTCAGCAGCACGAACTTGCTGACATGCTGCATGATCGCCCACGCAGAAACGGCCTTATGTGCTGTGCCGGACGTCCACCACTGCAACCAGCATAAATGGCTTGCTGTATCTGAGCTGCTGCATGTACTGCGCTGAGCTTCAGCTCCACAGCTCCACGCTATGGCACCATCCCGTTGACTCACCGGCACTGGCCAATCACCACAGTGTCACCCTCCTTGCAGCGGAAGCAGGGGGACAGATGGGCCGAGATGTTGGTGTGGCGCTTCTCGTACCTGCAGTCAAACCACAGCAGTCACATTTCAAATGATGGGGTGCAACTAGGGAGAGCGCGCGTCCGGCACCCAACCAGCATGCGCATGCACAATGCCGCACTCCATGCAGCCATTCCAAACATGAAAAATCCAGCTGTAAGTGCTCAACCAAACCCTGCAATGTCCATCCTCCCACATGTGAAGCCGCTGACACCCATGCGCTGCTTGCCCTGAATTCAGAGCTCATGCAGCCGCCTGCAGCCCTGAGACTGGACCATCCCTCTGTCCGTCTGCCAAGCATGCTGTCGACGTGCTACCCATGGCAGTGGCTGGTTCTACTGCAGCCCGTCCGCTGAAAGCCGCTGTCGCTTGAAAAGCCCTCGGTACGCCAGCCCAAGTACCTGCCATACTTCTTGATGTAATGCAGGTAGTCGCGGCGCACGACGATGGTGCGGTTCATCTTGGTGGACTTCACCACGCCTGCACAGTGCAGGGTGCATGGACAAATGCCATGGGTGTGCATGGAGACCCAAGCCACCCCTCCCCACTGTGGCGGACGCCGCTGCCTCTGAATGCTACCGGAAATAAGATCCCAGCTGATGGACGCACCAGTCAGGATGCGGCCGCGAATGGAGACATTGCCAGTGAATGGGCACTTCTTGTCGATGTAGTGGCCTGCAAGAGCGCGGAATACAATTTCATTATTGTCGGCTTCGAGTTACATGCCTACTGCGCAATGGTGGGTACCCACCCTCAATCGCCTCCTTGGGGGTCTTGAAGTTCAGGCCCACGCTCTTGAAGAAGCGGTGGCCAGACTGCGTCCAAGAAGGACAAGAAACATGCGATTAGCATGGGGGCCAGTGTTGCATGCCAACATGCGGACTTCTGCGGCTCACCTTGCCAGGAGCCTTCTTCTCCTTGCTCTTGAAGCAGCCGGTCACGCCGAACTGCTTCTGGAAAGCCCTCTCGGTCTGCGGCGAGCATCAGGTAGACTTGATCATTCCCGTGCACAGCTGCTACACAGACGACAGCACGCAAGCGTACCTGATCGGCCATGTTGACTCAAGGAGGGAAAAGAGGGCGAGCAGAGCACGCCTGGCACTTTGAGGGCTGTTGTGATAGAGTGAGGCCCAGCTGCGAAGCGCTGTCCAGCGAGTTTTCGCTAAGTTTGTGCAGCTGAAGAAGCGGCTGCGAAAGAAAGGGGCCTGGCAGAAATGCCCTTGAAGTACATTATGCAAGTCGGCACTACAGCAGGCAGGACACGAGGGAGCAACTTTACAGCCCAGATTCAAACGCTGAGAAGTCTATTTCCTGCTCAGATGCCTGATGCACAGCGGCCCTCAACAAGCAGTCCTACATGCCATTGAGTACGGTATGCATCTGGCAACCATGATGCTGCGCTCAAAACTTGAAGTCCTTCCCTGTCTTCTGCTTCTTGCTTGCGTCCGCCTTTTGCTGCATCTTGCGCTTCTGCTGCGCCGCCTTAGCAGCAACCAAGTCCGAGAAGTCCTCACGCCTGTTGGCCGCGCGGGCTTCTGCCACCTTGGCATCATAGAGTGCCTTGATGCCAGCCTCGTCCAAGCCCTCCATCTCCTCTGGTGTCAGTGCAACCTCCACATCGTTCACAGCGCCCGGAACGCCCGGCCTGCGCGAGCACCCCATCATCACCCCAGGCAGCAACTGTGCTCAGCTCTCATACTGCAGCACCCATGGAGGGGCGCATGCTGAAGGCGCTGCAGCAGCAAACACGCACACTGCAGCAAAAGCCCGATTCCTGTAGCATACACAATTGCCGACCTGATGTGAACAAAATCTTCAAGCACAGCCCACATGCTACAGACCCCAAACACAGGCACACTGCACGGCAGGTGACCCCGGCAACACCGGACCCCGACGCACCGCCCTGCAGCCTTCTTCTTGTCAGCGGACGGGATGACGTACACGTGGTCTGTGCCCAGCAGCGTGTTCTGCCCAATCGGCGCTGCCTTCTGTTCCAGCACGGTATACAGCTGCCGCGGCTCCGAGCTCTCCGCACCCTTGCGCAGGTTGATGCTGTGCTCGGGCGTCTCAATACCCGAGGGCAAGGAGGATGCAATGCCGCTGGCGAGGCCAGATACCATGCCTGACGCTAGCCCGCTGGCAATGCCTGCTGCCATAGCTTCCTCTGCGTTCAGCCGGTAAACCAAGCACAAGTCATAAACGCCATGCATCACATCACGAACCAGCACATGCAGTGTGGCCAGCATGGCCCACAGCAATCATAACTTCATGAGCGGCAGCATACCCACAAATGGCACAGCAGCTTTGTGCCAGCTACAACAGCCTGCAAGAGCCACACAGTAGCGTCAGTATGCGCACCATCCTCCTCCTTCTCCTCCTCCTCTTCCTGCTCCTCCTCGCTGCTTTCCTCCTCCTCCACCTCCAGCTCACCCCACCGCGCCGTCTTGTCCACCTCGTCATCGCTCTCGCCCTCACCCACGTGCTGCCCAAACACATCGCCATACAGAGGGTTGCCATTCTCGTCCACAGGTGGCTTGCCCCATCCGCCCACATGGTACCCAAACTGCGCGCCTGCAAACAGAAAGCCCATGAGCACACGTCAGCACACGCGCTGGCAGGTACCTTTCCGTGGGTTGTGTGGCCATGAGCTGCAGACGCACTCATGCTGCCAAGTGCCACATGGCCTCAAAATACGACTGCACAGTGCAGGCAGTTCAGCAGCTCGAGACACGCACCTGGCGGGATGGGTGCATTCAGACCCGGGACGCGCAGGTTGGGGTAGGACGGTGGCGGCCCATAGCGCTGCATGTTGATGAGCCAGGGGGGTGGCGAGTCGTCACTCATGCCCAGCGCCTTGCGCAGCTCCTCACTCAGCACGCCAGGCTTCACGCCCTCCACGCGCGCCTCATACTCCTGCAGGCAAAAGACGGGCGATGCTCGTGAGTGATGGAAGCTGTACACCTGACATACTTCCAAGCACCGCCACCTGCCTACCACCAGGTAGCTCACACTGCCATGCCAGAGTTGCCCGGGGTGACATCCGCCCCCAAGGTGCATGGATGTCACCAGGTCTGGCTCCACATGCACCAACTCATCTGGTACAGGCACGGCACACGTGCTGCCCCTCACCTTGCCCTCGTAGTACAGCTCCCCCAGTGCGGTCAGCTTGGGGCGCGTCTGGTACTTGAAGAACGCGTCATGCAGCACCTGGTAGTCGATGTCCATGCGCCCCATCTTGGGCTGCATGCGCTCGCGCTGCTTCTGCTTCAGCTTCTTGGCGTCCTCCTTCTCCTGCATGTCGTGGCAGGTGGACAACACCAGTCACAACACACTGAACACCAGGAGGTGACACCCTGTCAGCTGCGCATGGTGCTCCTCCGCCCAACCAGGTGCATCACCTGGGTCCACCCGGTGCACGGTGTTGTTTGAAACCACTGTTGCGGCGGTGCGACTGGCCTCACGCAACTGCTCCAACGCTCTGTGCCATTTGTATGAACTGCAGCTGGTTCACCAACCAGCCTGACTGCCATCCGCACCTGGTATGACTGCCGCATCTCGCCAATGCCTGTGGCCTCGATGAAGTCAGGCAGCTTGAAGGGTGGCTTCTCAATACCACGCTTGCCCTGCAGGTACTTGCGCTTCTGGGACCAGTGGCGTGGCACTGCCACTGTGTTTCGTAGCGCCTGCAGGTTACAGCATCACGCGGACAGCAATGGTGTCATGATACTGCTCAGATGGCGCATCGCCAACAATCAGCTGCAAGCCTCAGTGCCCAGCAGGCACCACCTCCCTGTAGTTGGAACAGCAGCTAGCAGCAACCCTGTCGCTGGGGTTTATGACCACACATACTCCACACCAAACAGTTGCCTTGCACCCTCCGTGCAGTGCGTAAGCATGCAAGTATGCCGGCGCACCCACTTTGAGGAACACCAGCAACTGCGGGTCAGTAGACGTGACGTCCCACACCTCCACCACATCCGGCCGCTCACATAACTGCTTCAGCTCTGCTATTTTTAGTCTGCTGAGTAGCTTGCGCTGCTTGCGTGACAGCTTGCTGCCTTTCCCGTCCTCTGCAGGTGTCAAAGATGTTGTACCAGCCGCATGATGTGTAGCATCTAACAGACGAAGCCCACATGTAGCATGCTCAGCACCTTGCAGCACGCACGCCCCACTACCCACCCCCCTCGTTGTGCAGCTGCTACAACAGCTCACCGTCGTCTGATGCGTCTTCTGACGATCCGGCCTTTGCCTCCTCCTTAGCATGCTCCTCCTTGACTCCCTGTGCAAGTTTGCACCATGTACCGTGCGCACAATTGCTAACTACATATGCATGTGACGAGAGGCCCAGCAAGTGTGCTTGCACATGCCACGCATGGTGCATGCCATGCAACACCCACTTGATCTGCCTCAGCGTCCTCATCGTCCCCTAGGGGTGCCGCACCCGTGACCTGCTCTGCTGTGGCAAACTTTTCAAACACGGCCTTGAACGCAGCGAACGGGTCCTCCTGCAGTTGTTGATCGACCATATGCACGTAACGACGCGATCCACGTTGAAAATAAAAAGCTTTACTTGGCCCTGGAAGCACGCGTATGCTTACCTTTGGTTTGCTGAACCCCAGACCTCCACCATAGCCAAGGCCCATCACCTCGTCGTCGGCTGCGCTGTCATCTGCTGCTGCTGCTTCAAGCTCAAGAGGGGCTGACACGTACTCAATGACGATGTCCTCCTCGTCGCCCTCCTGCATGAATCAGTTCATAATGTATTGCATGCAACATGGCATGCATGGATACGTGGATTGGGCACGCCCAATGCAACTCTCACCTTCTTCTCTGGTGCAGCTGCTGGCGTAGTGGTCCCATTCTGCTTGCGCGCTTCCTGCTCTTGCCTGTAGGGGCAGGCACATGCCATGCGGAGCGCATGCGTGTTGCTTTCTATCTTCAGGAGGTGTGCAGTGCACATAATCGGCAGCACACCTGCGCTGTTGCTTGTTCTGCTTCTGTCTCTGCTTCCTCAGCTTTTCTTTTTCCTTCTTGCTGAGCTTGGCCCCGCCGTTGCCTGCAGCGGAGTCATAATCCTCACTTGCTGGCTCAGCTGGCATGGCTAGCAGGGGCCCTCAGGGCCAAAACCCCCTGCAGCTGGGTTGAGTATACAAGAAACCCTCTTGGTTGGACCCTTCAGATCAGCATATGGGATCAGCGTTCAATGTTAATCGTCTCCGATACAAAGCAGTTATGAGCTACTGCCCGAACGCACAGAAGCGCAACCGCAACAGAAATGAATGATATAGAGTGTTGACGCGGATCACCCTGGTACGTTTCCTGAAGCACATTCCGGTAGCAAATATTGCAGTTGCATATAAGTTGGAGGACTATTGCACCCCGAACTCTCCTGCCTCCAAGCCGTGCTGGATGGATGAAGCCCAGCTTGAGGAACTGTTGTGGAATGAAGATGCAGAGGTGGAGGAGCCAGTAGCTGAAGAGGAGGCACAGGCTGAAGCAGTAAATGATGGAGAGGCGCAGGGGCAGCCAGCTGGTGTCCAGCAGGAGGAGCAGCAACAAGGGGAGCCACAACAAGAGCAGGAGACTGCTGCTGTGGTGCAGCAACAAGGTGTGTGGGAGGTCAACATCGGGCTCCTGCATGCTGCGCATGGAGAGCCCTAACTGCATGAAGAGCCCTAGCTCCACCCGATCTCACGTGTGCTGAAATCTTGTACTGTTGCGCGCTACTTGCAGATGACCGTGCATCGGATGCAGCTCAGGTGGAGCCTTCCAAACCATCCACGAACACAGCACCAGCTAAGCGGCAGCCAGCGAATGCAAACGGACAACAAAAAGACACGGTGAGCTTTTCGCATGGCGCCTCTGGTTTTCTGTTCCTGGCGTTTGTAATGCTCCGTGATCTCAGGGCGCACATGGGGCTGGGCACCCGCAGGCGCCACCGAGCGGGCGTCGCATCGCTTACTTCGTCATTCGGAGCTTCAGCCAGGAGAATGTGGACATAGCTCTTCGCACCCAGGCATGGGCTACCACAGCAATCAACGAGGGCAAGCTTCAAAGGGCCTTTGAGAATAATGATGAGGTGGGTGAGGGCAGGCTGAAAAGCACATGTGGAGCTTGCACATGGCATGCAATTTATGCCTGCGCCATGTACATGCTGCACGACCACCTGCTCAGCCTTGGGGACTGAGCTTTCACCGTCCCCCTTCATGCAGGTCCGCTTGCTGTTCTCTGTCAATGGCAGCGGTCACTTTCAGGGCTATGCTGTCATGCGAAGCGGGATCGGCGGCTACCGAGGCCCACCTGTGCTGTGGTCCAACGGGAAGGAGTTCAAGAACACTTTTGGCATTGAGTGGAAATGTGTCTACAACCTGCCGCACCCAGACGTGCAGCACCTGCGCAACCCTCTGGCTGAGAACAAGGCCATCTACATCGCGCGTGATGGCCAAGAGGTGCCTGCAGAGCTGGGCCACAAGCTGGTCACCATCATGGAGAACAGGGCCAGATCAGAGAACGTGCCGCCCCCCAGCTACTACCTAGGAGGGGCGCGTGGCGGGCGGGGTGGCCGCGGGGACATGGGCGGTCGTGGCATGATGCCGGGGCGAGGCATGGGGCGTGGCGGTGGGCGGGGAGAGATGGGCATGGGCATGGGTGGGCCCATGGGCATGCCAGGCGCCATGAACCCCATGGGCATGGGTGGCATGGGCATGGGGGGCATGCCTGGTCCCATGGGCAACTCTGTGGGCATGGGCATGAATGCCATGGGCATGATGGGCAGCATGATGCAGCCAGGCATGAGCAGTGGGGCAGGCATGAGCACCGGCTCAGGCATGGGCAGCATGCGTGGGCCTGGCATGGCAGGTGATGCGGAACGTGGGCGGCTGATGCATGATGGCCTGATTGTCAGCGGGCGAGACCGCAGCCGCAGCCCTGTGCGCCAGGGCAGCACGATTGCAGAGATCAAACGGCAGCGGGATGCGCAGATGCAGATGCGGCAGCAACACCAACAGCTGTCACGCCCTCAGCAGCAGCCACAGCGCCCACAGCAGCAACAGCAAGGGTTAGGCGCAAGCACGGGCGCACTTGATCTGCCCGCCAGCAGCAACCCATCACTGCTGAGCCTTTCATACGACGAGTACATGGACTATTACCGGAAGGTGCAGCGGAAGATGGAGGGCATCAAGGAGGTGCAGCAGGGACCAGGGCAAGACAGCATGCAGGGGTCAGGCATGGGTGGTCTGCAGCAGGGCACTGGTGTGCAGCAAGCAGCAGGTATGGGCATGGGGATAGGTGGCAGCACCAACATGGGCATGGGCATGGGTGTCCGTGAGGCCACGCCCCCCGTTGGCATGGGTGGTATGATGGGGGGCATGGGCATGCAGCAGCCCAGCATGTCACGCATGGGTGCGGTGGGTGGCATGGGTGGCATGGGTATGGGTGCGATGCCAGGCGTCATGGCAAGCGGGATGATGAATCCCATGATGGCCATGGGCATGGGCATGGGCGCCATGAACCCCATGATGGCAGCAGCGGCTGGCGCAATGATGAGCGGTATGATGGGTGGTGGCGGCATGGGCGGCGGCATGATGGGCGGCAATAAGCCTTTCACTGAGGAAGAGTAAGTAGCGCGCAGTGCGCACGATGGTTAGTCTGTTGATAGGGGTTGGTGGTCGTCATGGCACCATCTATCTAGGTTTGGGTTTCCTCCATCTTGTTGCCACTGGGGTGCGAGCCGCTGAGGTAGCGGGTCCTGCCGAACAATGCTGCATCATGAAGAACCCATAATGAACGCTCAATCCACCATTTTGCATACTAAACTCTGGTTCATTTGAACTCTCCCTCATTCATAATTCATGCGTTCATGGCGTCCTTTTGTATGCTGGGGTGCAGAGTATCGCTTGGTGGTTTGGCTGCTTTGTGCGCGGTTGCAGGGTTTTTATGGTTTGGTTGTAGTCGTGGAAGGTGTGATTAGTGAAGGCAATGGCATACTGGTTCGTGCGCAAGTCATGAACATCACACATGCACGCAGCCCATATCCATGAATATATAATGTGTCCCATCACCGTGCATATTGATGAACATGTGGACGTTTGGTGCTGCTGTTCTGTACTGGCTGTGTGCCATGTCAGGTTTATGGAGAGTTTCAAGTGCAGGAACTGCACCTGAATAAACACTGGGACGGATGCACATTGAGACATGTGCTGGATGCCTTGGGGAACGTGCGTGCCGTGTTGCGCCATCAGATCTCATAGACGGAGACTGTGAGCATGCATGCTGCATCTGCGCCTTGTGATGCAGACATGGCTGAGACTAGCTGCTGGAACACGGCCTGTGCTGAAGTTTGAGCTGCATCCTGTTGCACATGCGCCCTCATTGTGCACACAGCGTACACACACTGCCACCACACAGCCCATTGCACTGCATATGCACACGCACTCATGCATTTGGTACATGCCGCTGCTGTTGCTGGCTGGTGTTGCTGGTTGCTGCAACTTGCAAGCTATGTGTTTGCTGATGGTGCAGGTGTAGGCAGCCTGCGAAGGCTAGTGTGCAGCTCAAACAGGTGCAGGCTCGTTGAACCTGCAGTGTAGTGGATGGTGTGTGCTAGTGCGTTTACACATGGAGCGGACTGCATGCGCTCATGTTGGCATCAAGCATATGGACACTGAGTGCATGCCCAGTAAGAACAATTCATCAGCATTTTATCAACCCCCTGGGGATGCGGAGCAGGCTGAGAGGCGGTTGGCATCAAGCATGTGGACACTATGAGTGCATGCCCAATAAGAACAATTCATCAGCATAATATCAATTCCCTGGGGATGAGGAGCAGGCTGAGAGGCAGGACGGAGAGGTGTGGCCGTCGTGGGATGGACCTTGATCATTGTGTGCTGTCTTTTGCATTGCTGCCCACTTTGCTGCATGTGCAGGTACGTCCAGTTCACGGTGCAGCACTTTAGGAGCCAGGGCAAGCAGCCGCCAGCTGAGGAGTTCATACGCAAGCACTACTGGGAGCAGAAGCGAGCGCTGGAGATGGGTGGTGGCGGCATGCGCATGTAGCTGTAGCGCCGGAGCCGCCGCGCACCCACAAGTGCCAGGCAGACATGCAGGAGGCATGACAGTTTGGTCGTTAATACACCGCAGTGGTCAAAGATGTGCAGCTGCTGGCATGGGGTTGGGCTCCTGTTATTGTGAAACCTTGCTGAGGCGATGACACTGAAAGGGTCTGGTTCGGAGGCCGGGCATTGTGTGAAGTGTTACATGTGACAGTTGATGGGGATTTGCTGTACACTGAACAACGCATTGGCCTTATCATTCATCATTCTTTCTTGGCTAGTTGCCATGGATCAACGTGGCAAAATCCAGAGAATTGTTCAGACGGCCGCGCTCATGTAACACTGAGAGGCGCTGCTGGAATAACATTTTTTCCCTTTCCGATCAGGCATTGAACCCAAGGAGCAAGGTGCCAACTGAGACCACAATAGCCTGCATCTCAGCAGCTGTAGCACAGCGTTTAAAAGAGAAGCTAGCCCACTTGATGTCAACTATATGTACAACAATCATAACGCCTTAAAGACAGCTGCCTACCCACCTCCCAACAGTCCATCCCCTTTCAGTCGTATGAATGTCATGGAGCAGCTGGGCACGGCAGCAGCGTCAGCCCTGGGCCAGTGTATGACCACACTGTGCGGACGCCCTCCCCACCCAACCACCCAGGCTGCGCCTCAGTAACCTGAATCTGCACGCTGATGCGTGCGGTGCTGTTGTGTTGTGTGCGACTGACAGCAGGGGCCAGGGCCTACAAGACAGCGCACAGCAGTGCGTCAACGTCATGCACGTGCCGGTGGGAGTGTTGGCTGTCTGGCTGCACTGATGACCAAGTAAACTGTCACCCCCAAAGAGATGCATACCAAGTTGGTAAGGCTTTCATGCAGTATGCAAGTGGTACACACCTGAGCAGGTACCTGGAAGCTGATACTCCCCAGCCGCACATCCACAGCGTGCACAGGCACATATGTGTGTCCATCAGTGGACACAGCAACTGCCACACGCTGGCCAGGGTCTGAGCGGAACGTGTTACTGCTGGCCTGCAACATCAGGGATGAACCCATCTTTGCATCGTATCACCCAGCATGATACACCGCGCGCTACCTAGCTCACAGCAGCTGGTTTTCCTGCTACACCTGTGCACAGCAGTCATACAGCCACGCACACAAACCTTGAACTCATAGAGCCCCTGGGTGGCAGGGTCGTACTCCACAGCTGGGCAGCAGCCGCTGAAATGCATCACATCGGCCGCATTGGTGCGTGCCTGATTGATCAAGTCTGTGGCCTTCATGAACATGTTCATGTCCGCTTGTGGCTGGTTGGCGCTATCCATGTGAGCCTTCAGGTCACACAGCAGCCCAGCAAGCATGCCGGATAGCCCCTGCTGTAGCTGGCCTGCATGGAACCAAGGAAAGCTGACATAATCGACCATGCTATGCAAGACCATGCAAACCGATGCAAAACGCTACTGCCGACAGCAGGGCTGCTTGCCGCCAAACAAAAGATGAGCGTATCATGACGGATCTTGCCTTGGTGCCTGCTGAGCAGTTGGTCGAGCTTGACGAGGGCCTGGCCCAGGTGAAGTAAGCCGAGCTCCACTTGCTCTCTCTGACTGAGGTCGGAAAGCTGAGCCACCAAGCGCTCCCGTGCCTTGTCGGCTGCGTCCAAAAGAGCACCCAGAAGCCCAAGAGGATCCCTCAGCAACCTCTTTACATCGGGCGTGTTGTGCTTGCCGCGACACATTCTATCAAGCTGTGAAAGCGAGCTATGCACCCAGATATGCGTTTTTACTGCCCTTCACATGGCTCGGCTTATCTACTCGAGGTGACCTCAACCGTCGCGGGCTGTGACGGGCTTACAGCGATGCCATGTGATCTTCAGGCAAACTCTAAAGATAAATACATGAATTATAACAGCAGTACTCAAGTCTGCCCTTGGTGCCTTTTGCATGATCATCTGCATGTCCAAGGTCGCAATGTTCATAGACTTGCACTTGCAGCAACGTCAAGGCTGACAGCACGCCAATCAGCACAGAGCAAAAAGACACGTCAGCCATGCGAGAAACCCAACCTGCCAGCATCTACCGAGCACTACTGGAACAGAGCACAACGGCCACCATGCAAGCCGCAGGTGATCAGCACACCAGCCTCACATGCCAACTATGGTGCCCTTTGTTGCTCCCACACTGCTGTTGCCCTGCGCCTTGCCGCTTGCAGCCTCATCACTGCGGCCCATGACACCCTTGCGCCGCTGCTCCACCTCCGTGGCAATGATGTCCCACAGGCTGCCGTCGTACTGCCCGTGCGCGCGGATCTGCAGTACACACACGTGGCATCAGGCAGGCCGGGTCCTCAGCAAAAACTCAAGGCCCATGTTATGCGCCCTTCTTATCAAGTGACATTAGCACATTACTGTTGAGAAGGACTGTGCAATGACCTCATTTTGTGAGTCTTCACATCATAACAGCAGGTGTCAGGGCTTTCAGCTGCTCGCAAAAGCCCGACAATACGGGCGCCGACCATTGGTCTTCTGTACTACCTATCTCCCCCGTCCTACTGCACTGCTGCTCTCCTGTACGTCCCCTCTGCCGTGATCGGTCACGTTGCCTGATCGGCAGCAACCTGCCCTGGCTTTACACACCTTCTCCTTGCTGACCACACCCTGCCCATCATGGCACAGCAGCCACAGTGCGCCCCATTCGCCCATGGTGCCCATCCATCCAAAGGGGTCCAGGATGTTCCTGTGGGGAAAGTCAAATGGGCAGTGGCAAAGGTAATGGCCCCCACACGGCAGCTTGGGCGCTGCTGAACTGCCCCATGACGACCATCACAACTGCTAATCAGTTCCATCCACAGCCTCATGCCCATAGTTTGCGTACAGAACAACGAGAAGCTAGCTCCTGTGGCTCCTGCCCGTCAAGCAACCATGCAGCCGCACTTGTGAGCAAAAAGCACACTCCATCATTCAGCAACATCTCATTGACATATGGGGGGGTGCCCGCAGCGCACCGATTGGCCCAGATCATGCGCGCCATGTCAGACGCGTCCAGGCCGCCCTTGCTGCCATGGTCGTACTTTGAGAAGATCTCCTCAAACTTTTCTGGCACTGCAGCACCAGCCCAACACACAGGAACACCATATGTCAAGCTTGTACGGGGCAGCAACAGGGCTTTGCTTTCCTGCACATGAAAATGAGGTCATACATGGCATGCACAACTGTGCTGCACTGCACATGGCGTGCTGGAGTGAGGGCAGATGTTGTTGACGGTTGGGCTAAGACACCTGCGGCATCCCTCTGGCAGAGGCAAGGTGCGCACCAAAACGGCCCTCTGTGTCGTAGACCTCCGAGTCGGAGCCGTGCTTGGTGCGGTGCACATGGGAGATGTGGAAGGGGAGGAAGAGGGAGGGGATCCAGGAAGGCTGTGAGAAGATGGCCAATGTGTGGATGGCAGGCACTGCCATCAGGCTGAGCAGTGGGTTGAAGCCGAGCCGCCGGAATCCTACATATGTGTCCCTGCCATGTGGCACCGTGGCAGGGACCCACCAAGCACCACGACACTGAGACAGCATCAACAAAGGGCAGAGTGCACAGCCGCACAGGTGGCACCGTGGGAGGATGCTGCAGCCAACGAAAAGCAGTCAGTGGGTCCTTAGACAAGCCCCATACATCTCGTCGACGCGCCACAGACGGACACACATGCACGCTACAGGTCACGCGCGCACCATGGGTAGATGCGGCCATCACCGTCCCGGTCCCAAAATAGCAAGTGCTGCTGTAGCACAGTGGCATTGGGAGGGGAGCTGGCTGTTCCGTCCGGCTTCTCACGGCTCACGGCACGGCTCGCACGCGGCATACCTGTCATGGGGCGCGCATATGTCATGCATGCTGCATGCAGCGTCGGGAATATGGCCACAACGGGGAGTGGTTCCACATGCTGCCGAACAGCCTGACAGTCCAGTGCGTACTGAAAACACCAGCCTGCATTTCTAACTGGCAACTCAACACACAGCACTGCAGCCGATGTGGCAAGTATGTTTGGGAAAGGCACATGCATCGCTTCATCGCATGTGTCTACATGTTGAAGGACATCGTGCACCTTAAATGATGCACGTCAATTGCTGCAGACAATGTGCAGATTGTGCACCTTACTTGATGCAGACTGAACGAAGACCCACCGGCATTGGGGATGGTCGCCTCCAAGCCCACTGGCGGGGGCCGCTCACATGTGACAGGCACGTCCTCCAGGCATGCCCCTGCCAGCTCCACCTTTGGGGGTGCTGCAGGGGCAAATGCGCGCACAGGACCTGGTGCTTCAGCTGGTGACTGCCGCTCAGCTGCTGTTGCCATTGCAGGTGGCTGCTGGTCCTGGTCAGCGTAGCCACACGCTGCCTGTGAGTTGTTTGGTACTGTGCAACAGGAGCTAGCTTGGGCGGAATAGTGGCACTGTGAGCTTGCAGAGCAGCTGTGTCTGTGCAGTGTGATGTGTTGGCAGCGCATGAGAGGTGATGTCACAGCAGCCGAGCACAGGTTGAGTATGTCAGGTTGGCCGCACTGATACAATAGGCATCCACTGTGAGGCCTGAGCTCTTGCAGCAAGTCACAACCTCATAACCAGCCCTTCAACATCACCATCTGCAAGTGCACGTGCAAGTCATCAGACGACGACAGAAAAAGCTACCCAAGATTACACGCACATTTCCTTGCTGAGGATGCACAGGCAACGTATCATATGCCACCTCCCCAGCGACTTGACCAAATCAAGTCACTTTGTACTGAGCACCGAATGCTGTACACACCTACCTGCATCAGGTCAAGATATGGTTTGACATTTGAAACGTAAAAATACATGGGTTGTTTGTCGAGGGGCGCGATTTGAAGAATACAAACGGTACAGTGAACGGAAGAGTAGTGCAGGTGGCTATCATGAGCAAGTCTCGCAAGCGTCATTCGATAAATGATGACCTTCCAGACCTCTGTTACAATGGTGATCAAGAAGGTGTCAGGGATGCCCTTGCAGCCGGCGTGGATGTCAATGAAGTGAATGGGGTGAGGAACAACATCATGTGTGCGACTAACGTAAACCACTGATGCAGTGCATGTGCTGCTTCGCAAGCATGGCATCCATGCATACATGAAATGCTGTTGATGCTCCATGCCTTTGCTTCTCAGGCTGGCTTCACTGCACTGCATGGAGCCATAATGAGCGGCAATCATGCCATCTGCAGGATGCTCCTGGACGCTGGTGCAGACCCCAACAAGCCATGTGTGCAGGTGGTGTACATGTAGCTGCTGGAATGGTGCACACTGCCCACAGCCCACTCTGCGCTCTGTTCCATCCGCCCACAGCTGCGCATGTCCTGAATGGTCATGGAGTGCATAGTCCATCATCGCCATGGGTTGACAGATGCTCATGAGCATCAGAGCAGAGTGGGTGGTCAGATGCTCATGTGCCTGCTGCCTCATCTTGACCTGCGCCCTGCTGCTGCAGGGCGGGATGTACCCCCTCTACATGTTGATCGCGTACCCGGGGGTGGGTGCCCCTGGTGATGACCATCACGTCTCACTCATACACTACCTGCTGGAGAAGGGAGCCAGCACCAGCAGGGGAGCAGAGGATGGGTCCACCCCGCTACATCTAGCAGCTGAGCGTGGGCTTGTGGGCGTTGTGGGACTGTTGATGGACGCAGGCTCCAACACCAACGCCCAACGCCTGGTGCGTGCCGTAGCATGCACCATTGCTCTTGCTGTCTTGTGGTTTAGCATGCTTGTTGCATCCTTGCGGCTGTGACATGCAACTGCTCCTGACAGCATCGGTTTGTGCTTCACCTCACCGCAACCCACGACCAGCAGTGCGGATGTGTACATCGGCCTTGCTGCTGTGTTCAGTGTTCACAGCCATGCTCAGAGCAGCGGGTGGGCGAGTGCATCTGCTGCGGCTCACCTCTCTGTCTATGAGGTAGTGGCCTGCATTTGTACTGCTCTTGTCCTGATGCACTGCAGGACGGTGTGACACCGCTGTACTGCGCGTGTCAGTCTGGCGCGGCGGACGTGGCGGCAGCCCTCCTGGCGCGCGGCGCGGACCCTGCGCTGGCGAGTGACAATGGGGCTGCCCCACTACACCAGGCTGCCGAGTGTGGGTGGTGTGACATGGTGGAGATGCTGCTGGCTACTGGGAAGCTCAACGTGAACCAGGGCAAAGGGGATGTAAGCGGACCACAGCACTGGTGCAAGCGATGTGTGCCAAGCTATGCCACTTGTATCACTGCAAAGCTGAAGCACTTGTGTGCCAGCTGCGCACACGCATGCACTCGCAGCTTGCATACCACAGGCTGTTCCTCCTCTGGCTTGGGATTGGGTAGTGTGCACGCCGCCTCTAGAAATGTGCAGGTGCATCTTGTGCCCACACATGTTCCTTGTCAGGATCCGCACGCGACATACATGGGATGCAGGGAGCGACGCCACTGCTGCTGGCGGCGGAGTGCGGGCATGCAGACATGGTCAAGCTGCTGCTTGGCAAGGGCGCCGCGGTGGACCAAGCCGCGGTGCGCACCACAAGATGTGACAGGCATTACTGTCGCTGGTGTTGGCACGGTGGTGGCTGTGGCACACTCCTCTTTGATTGTGTTGATCCAGCTGCACGTGCACACATGATCAACCCATGAAGCTGGGTGACCAGCTCATGGTGTGTGCAGCCACCTGCATACCCAACCCCACATGACCCGCTTGCCTGCAGGCGGACGGCTACACACCGCTGTTCATGGCAAGCGCATCAGGCCACCTAGACTGCGTGAGGCTGCTGCTGGATGCAGGCGCAAACATTGACAGGGCTGACAAGGTGGGTGCATGACGCGCAAAGGTGCGGTGGTCCTTCGAGTTGTTGCTGTGCTTCTGACCTGCAGTGGGATGGAGCCTTCATTCAAGCTTCCTTTGCTTAGCATGCAGCTCAAGTGGGGAACGTGCACAAGGAGTAGAGACAACCAACGGGTTGGTGGTAGCGACCACTCGATGCATGCGTGCGTGTGTGGGGTTGGATGTGGCTGCAGCGTGGGATGACACCCCTGAAGGTGTCCATCATGCAGTTCCACACAAATGTGCGCGACTACCTCATCAGCCGCGGGGCGGGTGAGTCCATGTCAGTTGCAGCTACGGCCGTCTCATACTGTACTGTTCCTTCCCATTGACATAAAGCACCACCATACCATGCCAATCCGCGCATGTCACGTGCATGTTTCAATCCAGCCAACTGTGCACCTGGCCATGCTGCAAACCTGCTCTGCAGCTTATGATGATCACCCCTGCAAGGCATGTTTTGATACACACCCTGTGCAGGTGTGGATGATGAGGCACGCCAGATGATGAGGCACGCAGCCAGCAGGGCTAGCATGACAGCCATGCTGGCAGCCCACATGGGGGCAGGTTCTGCAGGGGGGGATGTTGACGAGGACATGGGGCCATGACGAGTGTTACACCGAGTGCTGAACTATTTTACTGAAAAGTCTGTGATAAGTTCGATGTGGATCTGGTTATACACTGAGGCATGAGAGTACCAAAGTGACAGATGCATGCGAGATGACGGATGCAGGCCTATTGAATAGTCAGTAGAACGAATGCGAGTAGCAGGTGTTGTATTGGGTGGGGTGCATGCATGCATTACATGCGTGGGGAGCATACTAGCGTGATGGCAGCTGCATCTGAGACACCTGTAGGTCTTACAATGTCCTGGGAATTCAAGACTGCTGTTTGGAGTGCCAGTTACAATGAGCTTGTATGACACAGGCAAGACAGAGAGCACATGAGCTGTGTTCTGTGCAGAGAAGATGGGAACCCTTATCCTACAAATCAAACAACAAAACAAACACAAATCCAGCCAACACTCGTGTGATCACACGCCATAACAGGCCAATCCATCATGTGTCTGTGCATACATGGCGACGCTGTATGACTGAAGGGGCTTAAAAAACGACAGGCGTCCATCAACAGCGGGCA
The DNA here is from genome assembly GCA_004335575.1 of Haematococcus sp. NG2. Lineage (NCBI taxonomy): Eukaryota > Viridiplantae > Chlorophyta > Chlorophyceae > Chlamydomonadales > Haematococcaceae > Haematococcus > Haematococcus sp. NG2. The sequence goes on along the minus strand of QAXD01000034.1, from coordinate 806,604 downwards.
CTTGCTGCATCCTTCCTGTACATCAGAGATACACCCTCGACCGATGCCCAGATCAGGCAAGGTAACAACACAAGATACTGTAACCAAGTGCCGTGGGGACCACCGTCGCAAGCCAACTGGTATAGCCTGCACTGGGGCATCATCTCAGCTTGTGCAGCACCTGTCGCTGCACGAAGTGCACACAGCACAAGGCACACGGCATTGCCCAGCAGCACAGCTTCCATGGCATCACAGCAGCAGCGGTGCAGCAGAGCTTCAGTGCTTCTTAGGGCTGCTCATTGCATCAGATGCCTTGGCCAGCATCTCCTCGAGCTTGCGCTGGTCAGCGGCAAACCCATCGATGCCCTGCTTCAGCTTCTCAACCGCCATCTGAGAGCAGGCCAGGCAACATGCGCAGGGTCCGCCGTGAATGAACGATATGGTGTGGGAACGCCATCAGCATATGCAGCTCATGCGGCCAACAGCTGCAACACCAAGTGCTGCACGCAAATGCTGTTACGCGGCGCTCCCTGCAAACGTCTCAAGAGTCAGCGCGCCACAGGCCGGCCCCCCCCCACCCCCTTGCGCATGCGCATGAGGCCCGCCCGCACCTCGTCGTTGCCGTGCATCTCGTTGAAGGTGGTGCGGATCATGGTGAGGCGCGCCATGGACGTGTCACGGACATCAGGGTTCAGCTTGCGCGGCAGTGGCTCGCTTGACGCCTCCAGCTCGCTCAGCAGCTGGGGCGCGATGGTGATGTTGTCGCAGCTGCGTGCAGAGGGTACACAGTGTGAGGATCATGCCTGCACATCGCACCTGGCAGCGGTCAAGCGTGGCAGCGAGTGCACACTGCACTTCCTACACCATCAGGAGGCGCAGTCAGAATGGGCAGCAGATCACGCCCCCGCCACATGAGCTGGCCAGCCCCACCCAGGCACCCACCCACCCTGCAAGCTCACGGATCTCGCCCACGTTGCGGAATGACGCAGCCATGACGATGGTGCGGTAGTTGTGGGTCTTGTAGTAGGTGTAGATGCGTTTGACAGACACCACGCCAGGGTCCTGCAGGGGCATGCAGCGCGGGAGGTGGATGCAGCAGGGCCTGGCCATGGAACGGATGCACACAAAGGAGCATGCAGCAGGCACACAGGAATCACCGCTTTTCCAGCACCAGGCGCGCACCTCAGCAGGGGTGTAGTCGCGTGCATACTTGGTCTTGTACCAGTCCAGGATGCGGCCCACAAAGGGTGAGATGAGTGCGGCACCTGCATCCGCACACGCTGCAGCCTGCAGCAGCAGCAGCAGCACGCAGGACACCATGATGACCAGCACTCCTGACACGCCGAGGGCTGTATAGAACAAGCCCACATCATGCATGCAACAGGACACGAAGGACAAGAGCTAGCAAAGCCAGCAGGCACAACACGCGCTTCACCCAACATGATGCAACGCACGCACCTGTGCAAACGAGAACAGCAGCGTCATGTTGCAGTCCACGCCCTGCTTCTGCAGCTTGCGGCATGCCTCAATGCCCTCCCATGTGCTGGCAATCTTGATGTACACGCGCCTACAACACAGGAAGACAATGCAGCGGATGAGCAGCAAGGTTGCAACATGGCAAGAGGTGGCTCATCCAGCGAAGTCAACATGGCCGAGTCCCTCCACAGATTCGTGCATTTCATGAGCTGTCCAATGCTGCCTACTGAAAGGGCATGCTGCACGGCAGCATCAGTCACACCCACTTTGGGTCAATGCCCTTCTTGCTGTACAAGTCCATGAGGTGCATGGCCTTGTCATACGTGGCGCGCGTGTCGTATGAAAGGTGCGCATCAACCTCGGTGGATACACGGCCAGGCACAATCTTGAGCAGCTCAGCACCCAGGTTCACAGCCAGCACATCAGCCACGCCTGCACACAGGGCAACGCAGACAAAAGAGCAAGCTACAACCCATGTCACCCATGTCAAGCCCTGTGTTGCACACCATCTGATTCTATAATCCAGGTCATAGCCCGTGCATAGTGCACGGGTTCATTCAAAGTAGCTAGTTGCTCCTCGTGTGACATGGTCATGCCTGCGACACCGCCACAGCTGAGCTGGCAGTGATGGCTCATTACGTTCGCTGCTGCGCACGAAAGCACATGGAGCACACACACACCAGAATATGGGCGGGCGGGGTCAACAGGCGTGTGGGACGCAGCAGCACCCTTGTGCGCCTGCAGCGCGTCGTGCAAGTGATGCTCGTAGCCGCTCTGAATTGCCTTCAGCACCAGGCTGGGGTTCGTGGTGCAATCCTGTGGGCGGTACTTCTTGACCAGTTCCACGTCACCTGCAGGAGGTGTGCCCATGTGTCGCACACATTCCAGAGAGCTGCCAATTGCCACCCCATGTCCGCAGAAACAACCAGGAGAACGCGCATGCGTCGATGATGGGGCGCCCAGCGCGATCGCGATCGGTCATGGGCAGGTTGCTTTGTCAGCAAAAGCAGCATGCTTCGTGCTGCGTCATGGTCTTTCATCACCTGTATCTGCCACGACCACCGACATGGAGCGCAGCGCCTCCAGCTGATTCTTGAAGCCCGAAGCTGGCCGAGAGGCTACGGGCCCCGGCGCTTGCTGGGGACCCGCCTGTGCCCGGACGCTGCACCTTCTCCGCTCAGAACGGGGTGCATAGCGGACGCCGAGGGACTTGTTCTGTAGCGTCTGCATGGTTGTTGCCTGCAGGGCACCAGTTGCGAATTACTTGCAGATTTCTATATGCACTCCCCCGTGTCGAAACTGCTTCGTGGCTTTGCAACAGCGCACCGGTGATCGTAAGGGGAAGGGGAGACTTTGTTTGGAGCTGGAAAACATAAACTCAAAGGCTGATCTCACTGGCCGTTCTAGTGCTGACGCAAGCCACTTCTTCTTTGGGGCTGGACAGAAGTATGGCTTCCGGAGCAACCCGCTGATAAGCACTAGTGACTCATGCATTCGCAGGAGGAAGAGGCGCTTGGCATTGGGCCACATGGCCCGTTTGACTCGGACGGTTCAGGCACGTGACACGCTGGCGGTGTGGAGAGCAACAGCGCCCCTCTGCAGCAGTGTATTTCTACGTGTGCAATGCTGCGGTTTGCGAGTTTTACGTGTGTCACTGGGGTTTGCGCCCAGCGGCAAGCTCGCATCAGGGGTCAGCAAGCCGGAACGCGTTGCACCAGATACATTTATTCAAAATGTTTGTGCCCAACGATGCGACCGAAATGCACCCTGTACTGTGCTGGAGTTGAAGGTGTCATACGCCAAATGCATGCAAAAGTTGTCAATGCCTGCAACAGTGCCTGAAAATAGGTTGTGGCTGCGTGCTTCACATAGTAGAAGTACTAAGATCTGTGTCGGTTGCCATGCACACCATGTGCATTACAACAGCTTTTGCCAAGCATGAGAGCAACAGAGCCTGCACGCTGTGTGGCTTGAAGCAACACTTGATTTGCTCAGGTGTGGCATTTGAAAAACGTTACAGGTGTGCTGTGACCAACCAACCTGATTTGTGTGGGTACACCGGCCGCGCTCCTGATAACACTCACTCAGATACCCAAGGCCGCATGGTACGGTGCAGGCTGGACAGGTGCGGTGCATACAGCTGCCAAGCGGGCCTAATTCTTGGCAGCCGCACACAGACGTGCACCACGGCCCCAGCCCCCACACGCTGCCATCACCCCAGCCGCATGCCGCAGCCCGCTGCTTACGCAGTCGCGTAGCGCTTGGCCTGCTCCTGCAGGATGGTCAGGCGGATGCCCTTGCCCTTGGGCAGGGACACCAGGGGCTTCTGGCCCTTGCCGATCACAAACACGTTGGTCTGGCGTGTCGCAAAGCGGTTGCCAGCGGCGTCCTCAATGTGCACAATGTCGAAGGAGCCCTTGTGCTTCTCCTTATGCACGATGGTGCCCACGCGCCCGTTGTTGTGCCCGCCAGTGACCATCGCCAGGTTGCCGATGTCGAACTTGACAAAGTCCTTGACCTTGCCAGTCTCAATGTCCAGCATGACGGTGTCGTTCACCTGTGTGTTGCCACAGCAGGGCGGGCAGCATGCAACATTACACTTGTGTGCATGGTCCAGAAAAAACTGGACAGTCGTGGTCACGAGCACTCGGGGCTACTTCCATCCGCTGGCAACACCACAAGCCATACCCTCTGCAAATACTGGCCTAGTGAAGTAAAATAGTGAGCTGCAATGAGGGTGCCGCTGATGGACACGTGTTGATGCAGCTGCACCCGTAGATGCATCTGTTGTGTTCAGCTGGCTTGGCATCCAGCATGTGGAACTGCAGCCCACGCTGCCCCATACAGCTGTAACGTCCAGCAGCTGCGAGGTGCACTGCGGACGTAACTGCTGCTGCTTTCGCCTCTTCTCCAGCTCTGACGAATTCTGTCACAAGGCTGTAAGAACCATGGTCATCTTGCAGCTGAGGCTGTTTGTAATGTGCCCCAAGTGATGTGCACTATGCATGCATCCGCACCTTGATCTCAGGGTCGGGGTAGCGGATGGTGCGGCCGTCGTGGGTGCCGATGTAGGGCACGCCACCCTTGCCGAACTCCATGCGCCTGACCTTGCACAGCTTGTAAGAGGCCTCCTCCTTGGTGATGCGGTGCACCACAAAGCGGCCCTTGGTGTCGTACACCAGGCGGAAGTGCTCATCGGTCTTCTCGATCTCGATCACGTCCATGAAGCCAGCAGGGTAGGTGGTGTCAGTGCGCACCTTGCCGTCCACCTTCACCAGGCGCTGCTTCAGGATCTGCATCACCTCCTTGTACGTCAGCGCGTACCTACGTGGGCATGTGCATAACATGCATGATGGACTTCGTTGCTTCCATGCTCTGCAACAGGGCACAGAACCCACACCCCACATTCAACCTATGCTGGACGAAAACTGCGGCGGCCCAATAACATCGCCACGCGTGCAAAGCCCTCGTTGCTCGATGATAACAGCCCCAGCCCTGAAGCCATGCGGCTGGCGGCAAAACTAGCTGCCGACGATGCTCCAGGTTGTGTAATGTAGCTGCCTCCTAGCCAGCTGGCTGCTCTCTCAGTGCCACACGGCGAGCGCCGGCTGCAAGGACTCACTTCAGGCGGTTGCGCAGAATGAGCAGCAGAGGCAGGCACTCGCGCTGCTTGTGGGGACCGGCGGACGGCTTGGGGGCCTGCACAACAATTCGTTAGCGTGTTCCGTTCATAACTGGTCGCCCTGGTGCCTACATGCATGCATGGGCCTGCATGGGCCGGCGTGCAGCAACTCGCACTGCAGACCCTGGTGAGCAGGGCGAACATGATCCATGTTTCTCTGAGCGGCTCTGCATCAGATCCAGCCCGCATGGCCAGCTGCCACTTACGAAAATGCCCCCAAGCTTGTCCAGCATCCTGCGAGCGCCAAAACAAGGTGCAATAGTGTCAGAAGTGATAAACACGCTAAGGAAAACAGCTGACACATTCAATGCGTGGTCTTCCACCCTACCCTGTACCCACCAGTGCTTGGGCGCATTCAAGCGCTTCAGGTGCTTCTTGGGCCCGCGCACCATTTTTCGATGCGTACAAAAAGAGGCCGAGCCGAGGAACTTGCGGAGCCTTAGTCGCTTTGTGACCAGTGTGTGACCCGTGCCCAAGAGTGCAACTTTCGCATGGTTCTGCCTTTCTGGTTGGTGTGCAGAAAGGCGACACCATGGTGGTGAGTTTCCTGGAGCTCTACGTGCTACCCGCAGCCCACCCTAGACCCATGCAGCCTCATGCATGTCCATGCACCTACCCGCCCCCACGATGTGTGCGTCCGCAGAACGAGGAGAAGGCCAACAACCCCATGCGGGAGATCCGCGTGTCCAAGCTGGTCCTGAACATCTGCGTGGGCGAGTCTGGTGACCGCCTGCAGAAGGCTGCCAAGGTACAGAAGCGCCATGGCGAAGCTCAGTCACGTTCAGCAAGCAAGAAATATTACTGACGGCTATCAAACTCTGGGGCTTATGCAGGTGCTGGAGCAGCTTACTGGCCAGGTGCCCGTGTTCGGCAAGGCCCGCTTCACTGTGCGCTCTTTCTCCATTCGCCGTAACGAGAAGATCGCGTGCTTCGTGACTGTGCGTGGCGAGAAGGCGATGCAGCTGCTGGTAAGGGTCTTTGTTGATGGCACATGGCCGCGAAGCAGGGGCATGACGCTGAACGGGGCGTGTCCGCACGCATCCGCAGGAGGCCGGCCTGAAGGTGAAGGAGTACGAGCTGCTGCGCAAGAACTTCTCTGAGACTGGCAACTTTGGTGAGCGCATGGGCGGCGGCTTCAGGGCGCTGCGAGCAGACACATGGAGGGCAAAACCTTGAATTGGGACTATGGCAATGGTGCTAACTTTGGGCATGGTGCTTGCAGGCTTCGGCATCAGCGAGCACATCGATCTGGGCATCAAGTATGACCCATCCACCGGCATTTACGGTGCGCGGCATGGCGCGGGGGAGAGCAACATGCATTGGAGCGCAGCACGAACACAAGCAGCAGCAGCAGCAGCCGCAGCCATAACTGGCAGAGCAGTGAGCATGGGGGCACAGTGTTACCGCACGAGGGCGTGCAAGGCACAGCATAGTTGTGGTCATGGGGGCAGTGACATGTGGGCTGGGCAGGGATGCGTGGGCGTGCATGAGCCCTGCGCCTGCATTCTTCAAGCTGAGCAGCTGCAGCCATGCGACAGGGTGCGGTATCGGCGCATGAGCAGCCACTGATGTGGGCAATGAGACTGTTGATGACGGGCTGGACGCCCATGCACTGCTGTGCTCATGGCCTGCATCACCTATAATGAACTGCAGGCATGGACTTCTTCGTGTGCCTGGAGCGCCCTGGGTACCGCGTTGCTCGCCGCCGGAAGCAGACTGCCCGCGTCGGTGTGCAGCACAAGGTGACCAAGGAGGATGCCATCAAGTGGTGAGTGGCTGGTGCCTCCCTGCAGCAACAATACAGTCAGGGGGACAGCGATTAGGTGGGCGTTGGGGGCTGTGCTGTCCGTTAAGTACCCGTTGACATTGAATCGGTCATGTGCAGAGCACGCAACAGGCCTGGTGGGGCACGTTGAACCCTCAGAGGGCATGCCTGTGCATCTTGTATTCGGTTCCAGAGTTGCTGCATGTCAGCATCATGTGTACAACATGGGCACACGACATGCATGTCCAAAATGCTGCCCGTGTTGCTGAACACATTTGCCCTTGCAGGTTCCAGACCAAGTTTGAGGGCGTGGTTCTCAACAAGCAGGTCACCTACTAAACTCTCTGTCGCCAGCAGAGATGCGGACTGGAACTGGGGCAGTGCCGCAGTGCCCTTGCTGCTGAGGCAGTAGGGCCACCTGGGGTCAATGCAGGGTGCGACGCTGGGGTGGCACAAGGGCTCCTGTTTTTTGAATGTGTCTCCATGTAACCACGAGCCACGGACACAATGGTGTGATTGAGGTGCAGAGCGGTCAGTGCATTAGCCGTTTCGACACAGTATGATGCACAGTGCATGCAAACACTGTGTGGAGCACATGCACAGCCTTATGCTTGCATGCATGTTACTCTGAACCACAAAGGAGTAATGGTGCAGCAAATAGTCACTAATCCCAGCAGGGGCTGCAAGCAACAAACCGGGCCAACAAATTGCTCGATCAGCTCTCACTGGCAGTTCGATTGTGTCAATGGTTCCTCTTGATCTTTGTGTCAACATCACTGAAAATAACTTCCACGTTGCGGAATTTTGAACGGCGTGTCTGGCCGTAAGAACTCCACTGGGGTGGTGTTATGAGCGACGTTCATGGGGTTTGAAAGCATGCGCTATCATGTTACTGTCAGCGAAGGCAATGCAGGTGCCTGCTGGGTGATGCGGACGTCGTGATTGGGAGTTGCAATGAGTACTCCTGGTGCGAAGGCGGAATATGAGGAGGCTCTGCGGCTTGCCGGTTTGCGGCACCGCTTGGGGCAACAGGCAACGCCCATGCGAGGGCCTCGAGCAGGCTTGCATGAGGGCCCAGCCTCAGTTCAACAGTTTGGACAGCCAGCAGTTGACAACGGAGTCACATCATCCCCCGGCATGGGATCCCCTAGCAGCCCTGGTTACGCAGCATGGGGCCCTGGCAGCCCAGGGGCTGTGGGTTCACCCCCGCCGTACATGCCAGCAGCTGGCAGCTGGTCCCCCGCAACACAGCAAGGCATTGTTGAGCTGCAAGCACGGCTGGACACGGCAGAGCAGGTGCTGGCTGCGTTTGAGCAGCACAGGCGGAACGTGCAGCGCATGATGTACACACAGATGTCGCGTGCAGAACATCCTCAGGTCCGAGAGCAGCTCAGTGCGGCACTGGCAGAACTGCAGCGTGATCCCAAGTACCTGCTCCCATACAGGTGAGTGGCCTGGTATGGCTGCATGCTGCATGCTGCGTTGCATGCGCAGCAGGTCACGTCAGCCACTGGCTGGGCAACGCAGTTGCCCCCCGCTACACTGACACGCTGCCTTCCCACTTGTCCTGCCTTTGCTTGCACACCAGCTACCGTGGTGGGGGTGCGCGGCTACCTGCCTCCCAGTCAAGCCCCTCCTTACACCAGACACACACGGCCACAACCACCCACCCCTTGCCAGCCAGCCCACCCTACCCTGCAGCGCCAGCAGCCACAGGTGCCAGCCACTCGGCTGAGCAGCCTGCAGGGTTGCAGCGCATTTGCAGCACAGCCACCACAGCCGGTACAACCATGCGCAATGCTTCCACGTCGCGCACTTCATGTGTGGCGTCAGAAGTCAGCAGCTGGACGTGGCCCCATGACTCTGCTACCAGCGCAGTGGAAGCTCGGGCATGGTCCCGAGGAGCGTGCCATGCAGTTGCAGCTGACATGCGGGAGTTGATAGACGAGAGTGGGGAGGCTGCGCTGCACAGCCTGTCTCAGCAACAGGTGCGTACGTGAGGGGCCCTGACACCTCACATCCTCACATCTTGCCCTTCAAGTTGTTGCTTGGCTGCCTCCCACTTGCCTGTGGTACCAAGGTTGCAGGCAGCAACGCTCAGCTGCGTCCAACCTGGTGCTGTGGCCCCAACCATGCCCTGACCAGGTGCTGCTGCGTGCGGAGCTGGAGCGGTACCGTGCAGCGTTCCGCAACGAGCAGCGGCGCAACCGAGCGCTGGAGGCGCAGCTCAGCCACGAGCGGACGACGTGGGGCGCGGAGCGCGCCAACCTCAGGTGCGACGCGGCACGCCGCCCTTTTGCAGGCTGTTGCCAACCTGCATGCATGCTGCTTGCGGAGTGCTGCTGGCCAGTGCCAAGCCGCATGTGAGATGTCAGCACACTGTGAATGGGGTTGCTTGGAGTTGCACGCTACCAAGTGGGTCCTTGCATGTGGTGTGAGTGGGAGGGAAGGGAGTGCACCCTGCAGCCTCACAGGCCGTGGCACATGCAACATTGCACATGGGGATACTTGGGACGTGGCCACAGGTACGAGTGGTGCGGGCGGTGGCACACATATGTGCCTTGCCTGCCCATCGAGGGCGGCGGGCTGAGCGTGTGCATGCACCTGCATCCTGATGAGGATGTGCCACCGTCCATGTCCCACCAGCTGCCTGCACTGCTGGGGGGTGGCAGGTGCGCGATCTGCCTGCCCTCACAGGCGGCGCATGCGTCAGGGCATGGCACTCACCATCTGCATGGCACCCATGTGTGCCGCACCACGTGCAACCATTGGGGTGCCACAACCTGCCTCCTGCGCATGCCTGCCCTTCGTGCACTGTGCGTGCCGCACAGGTATGAGCTGAACGCGGCACTGGGGCACTTGGCCCAACTGCAAGTGGCGACCAGTGCCAGCGCTGGAGTTGCACGTAGTTTTGTAGAGGCAGCAGCTGGCGCGTGCCAGAGCACGTGTGCGGAGCTGGGGCAGCACGTGTCACGTGCAGCAGGGGCGCTACATCAGCTCTCGGCAGCGCTGGGGGGTGAAGATGGTGTGGGACAGGTGCGGCGCATGTGACTGAAGAACTACGACACCCTGCTTGTACTCCATGCCTGTGTGCTGTGTCTATGTGCATTCAAGTATGCTTGTCACCTCTGCACGGCCGCTGAGCGTACTCTGCTGATCAGTGTTATCATGTATGACCTGAACACACAGGTGGGTGAGGAGCTGGCCGCTGCAGCACGTGCAGCACAGGCGCTGCAGCAGCAGCTGCGCAGCTTTGCCAGCCAGCGGCCGACAGACGCTGCAGCGGCATCATCCCGGGCCCTGCAGGGCGCCACACCTGAGCCCAACAGCAGCACCCAGTCACCCAGCAGGCAGTTGCCTCTCACCCCTCAGTCTCACAGGTCACTGCTCCAGCCTCAGGCCCCACCACCCTCTGGCACTGCTGCCATCCCAGGTGCTGGATACGCCAGCGTGGCCCATGCTGGTGGCAGCCCAGCCGATGGGTATTCAACAGGCAGTCAGGATGGCCGGGACCTTGGGCTTGAGCCCAAGATATCCGCCAGGCACCTTGGGGCAAGGTTGGGCGGCAGTGAGCTGGCCACACCCCCACGCACCAGCCTCAGCAGCCACCCCACCTCCCACGCCATCACCCTGCTGCACCCCAAAGGTGCAGGTACTGGTGCAGCACGGGCGTCAAGCGGGGGCGAGGATATGGGGTGCTCCGCGGCAGGGTCATCCTGCAGCTCTCCTGATTCTACGCCACCCCGCTCACCCTCCACCACTGTCCCTACCCCGGCCCCTGCCTGCGCCTCTCCCCAAGCTGTGGGCAGCCCTGTCCGCATAAGCACCGCACTTCCCACCGCCACGTCATGCGGTGTACAGGCCTCAGCTCAGGGCTGGGAGGGCCCCAGCCATGAGGTCGCAGCTGCATGCGTCGAGCGAGCCACCCAGTGTGACCCCATTGCTGTGCAAGCCAGTGCGTTCATGCAGTGTGAGCCGGCTGCCGTGCTCACATCCACAGCTACACAGTGTGCTCAGCCACGCGCCACGCATGCTGCCACACAGTGTGACCCGGCAGTGGGGCAGGCCATAACCAGCAGCCAGTGCGAGCCAGGAGCACAGCTTGAAACGACAGGGACGCAGTACGAGTCGGTGTCTGTGCACAGCACCACAGCATCGCAGTACGAAGCTGCAGCACATGCCACCGTCGGCACTCAGCCAGATGCTGCTGAGCAGGCAACAGCCGGCATACAGTGCGGCACGTCTGCATTCCAGCACGCCAGCAGCAGTACACAGTGTGAGGCTGCTGCACAGGCCTCCTCAGCCACACAGTGTGATGCAGCCGCACACACCTCATCAGGCACCCAATGTGGCACACCAGCCCACCAGCATGCCACCACCAGCGCCCAGTGCGAGCGCGCATGTACCGAAGCTGCCACACAGTGTGAGATGGCAGGACAGACCACGGCTGCCACCCAGTCAGACCCAGCTGCACCGCAGACTGTGGCCGCAATCCAATGCGGGGCCCCAGCACAAGCACATGCCTCAGTAGGCACTCAGTGCGCCCTGGAGCATGTCACATCAGGCACCCAGTCTGACCCACTGGCTCATCAGACTTCCACAGCTACGCAGTCAGAGTGGCTGCCTCAATCCCATGCAGGCATCCAGTGTGGGGCAGCAGCAGGGGAGCACGCAGCTGTCGCTGTGCAGTGCAGTGTGCCTCAGGCCACTGCAAGCACACAAGTTGGTGATGCTCCACCACAGGCCACAGCCGAGACGCAATGTGACCCCACAGACAGGCCAGTCAGCGAAATGGCCACACAGTGTGACCATGCCCTGTTGACAGCCCTCTCCACCACCAGTACACAATACGAGTTGGTTGTTGAGGACCCTGATGGAGCAGGCAGTACAGCCATGCAGAAGCAGGGCAGTACAGAGCTGGGGTGCAGTGTGGCAGATGCAATGGCAGGTGGTGCGGATGTGAGTGCTGGTGCTGGTGCTGCTCTGGCCGCAGCAGCTCAGGCCATACCGGGCGTTGCCATTGCTCCTCAGGATTCAGGCGGCCCTGCGCCAGCTGAGATTGAGAGCATCCTGCGCCACAAGAGCATCGACGCCCAGCTGGAGGCACTCAAGGCTGCCAAGCGGGTGTCCAGGAACTTGGGGGATCTGCAGCCCAGCTCCAGCAAGGGTGGTGCAGGACCTGCCACGCATCCCAACACGCCCAGTTCAGACCTGCCCCAAACCAGCTCACCTGCAGGTGCCAAGGGAGCGTGCAGTCCTGGCTCTAGCCCTCCCAGCGGCCCTGCTTGGGCCTCGATGGCAGCAGCAGCTGCCGCCGCCGCTGCGACCATCAGCGGTGCCAGCGAAGCACGCGGGCTGCCGGAGCAACAGCCACTACCACCGTTGGGCGACTCAGCGCATGGTGCGGCCCGCACACATCGCCTGTCCCAGGACGGGGGCGGTGTGGCAGAGCCCAGGCGTCGCCCTCCCATTGCGTACAGCCGCAGCCGCAGCAGTGGGGCCAACGACTGGCCAGCGTGTGCGTTGCCACAGGTGGTGACGCCAGGATGGGGCCCAGGCGCGGGAGAGGGGGCCAGCAGCGGTGCTGCGGCGGGCATGCGCCCCATGCCGGTGATCCCACAGGTGCCGGGTGAGGAGGATGATGAGGTGGTGGCGGCCATGGTGCGTGAACTTGCTGCACAGCACGTGCGTGAACAATTGTGCGTGCACCAGGATAACAGCTGTTGGTTGCTGGGGCACACCAGCAGTGACTGCATGCCCTGTGGCACCTGTCTTGGTCCTGTTGCGCATGAACCTGGGGACGCAGTGGCTGCTGGAGGCCACCGCATGGCATGGGATGTTCCACGTGTGTTCTCCGCATCAACCCACTGCTACCCTGCAATGCCACGTCAATGCTGCAGCTGGCTGGTCTGGGTGTGGATGGGCTGGTGGAGATGGTGCACCGCTTCAGGTCTGAGCTGCTGGAGGCCGAGTTTGAGATCCTGGAGCTCAGCCGCGAGGTGCGTGGTAGTGGGGCTTGCATATAAGTAAGCCCTTACTAAAGCTTGCTTATTTTTAATACAAGCATACAAGTAAGCTTGTATGCTTACTTGTATTTAAGCATACAAGTGTATCTGAACCCCCCATGATGCTGTCCTTCATGTGCGCCGGTCTGGGCACCTTCTGTGCATGTATGAATGTACCATATGTTGATGCATTGTATGAGCAAGTGCTGCCGTGTTAGCCACGCTTGGCCAAGAGACCAGCCTAGGATATTCACCGGCTGGGTACGACACCACGGATGCAGTGCCTGGGTCCTGGTGCAATGCATATGCCACGTGCATGACGGGTGTGCACTCGTGGACATGTGTGAGCGGCTGGTGCAGGTGGATGCACTGTCTCAGCAGCGGTCGGTACTGGCGCTGGGGGCTGCGGCGCGCGACCGTGAGCTAGAGCGGCTGGCACTGTCAGAGTGTGATGCAATGAGTGAGCTGGCACACTTGCAGGTGCGCGTGTGAGGGGAGGGGCAGGGGCTTGCTGGCAGAGGGATGGATGGGTGGATGCAGTTGCGCCTGCATCTGAGGGTTCTGTGCAGACTGCATGGCATGCTTCAAGATCAGACCGGGGGCAATGGCTCACGCGTGATGGAGGCCAGGATTAGTCTGTGTTTCACCTGGATGTCGCCGCATCCGTCGTGTGCGTCTCAGCCTAGCACTGCTGCAGCAAACATGTGCGGCAGTCGCACAATTCTGCACCGGCCACATACTGCACGCTGCTGTCATCTTGCTGCTGCGTGACCTGCCCTAACTTTCTGGCTGCAGGCACAGCTGCGTGGGGAGCAGGACGCACGCGCACGGCTCAAGAGCCAGTGTGACGAGCTGCAGCGGCGCCTGGCCAGCATGAGCATGTCCCTGTGGGTACCACCGCCGTTGTCTGCTGGCGCCACACCCGCCACCACGTCTGGTGGGGCAGCAGTGGCTGCGGCAGGCGGCGTGCGCGGTGTGGCACGAGGCAGCCTGGAGGACGCACCTGGACCTAGTGGTGCAGCAGGCAGCGGGGGTCTGTAGATGCATTGCTGCGCAGGAGTACGCTAGGCAGAGGGCAGGCTGCTGAATGCAGGGCACCAACATCGGCAACCAGCGAGCTGTGCAGTATGAAACAGTTGATCCTGTTTTTCATCATGATGGGTAGTAAGTAACAAAGTAAGCAGTTGACGCCAGAAACCGGTCTGTAGCATTGGGTTGAGCCACTTGTTGCAAAGCAGTACACAAGTGTTCAATGTTGTTCACACATCTTGCCATCATTACACATATTGGCTTTGTAATCTGCCTGAATTAGACTGCCAGCTCAATATCGGTACTCCCTGCAACATTCTTCCTCTACAGCATTACTGCACTGGACAACCTGCCTTTTGAAACTAAGCCTGCAGGCCGCCTGTACAAGATCATAATTCACCAGCAGCACTGACAACAACACATGAGCCGCATGTCGTGTACATATTGAATCGCTCACTCTCGCCACACTGTTCTGCTGAAAGGAGGAGGTGTACTCCAGCCCTTCCAGGTTTCAGCTAGCGCTCAGTAATCAATGTGCAGCGGCTATGCGTGCACCATCTTCTTCCACATTTTTCACTGCACACGGCGGCCCTTGTTCATCTGTCATGCCTTGCACCGCCCACACATCACACATGGCCATGCTCCTCATGCCTCGTTGCTCTTGCTGCGGTCCTGCTTCAGCTCCAATGTGGGCTTCAGCCCAGTGTATGGCAGCGCCAGGCGTGCAGACACCTCGCCCTTGCCATCGTACTGCTTCACAATCCTGCACAGCGCACCAGCAGTACATCACATCATGATCACTGTCCTGGGCTGTGTGAAGGCTGGTAACCATCCAGTTTGTCACCGGGCTTGGTATCCTGGACGACCATGATCGCCGGTGGCAAAGGTTAACCTCTGCAGTACAAAAGCGATATGCATCTTCCAGGGTGGGCACTACAGCCAAGCAGCAGCTTGCTGTCAGGAAGCCTACACACACCGCTTGGCAAAGCTGGGGATGTGTGTTTCCGCTCGGCCCTTGCCCCAGTGCCTGCACATCAAAATGTGGGCAGGTGGTGTTTGTGGTTGTGAAAGGTGACAGGAGTGGGAGGTACAGGTGGGGATGCACAAGCGCCGGCATGCAGCCGCGAGCATGTGACCTGCAGCAGGTGCGTCATGAGGCAGGTGGAGCTGTTGGGGCACACCTGTTGACGTACAGCCAGTTGCGGATGTAGTGGTAGTCGATGGAGTACTTTGCGAACTCGAGGCCTTTGGGGCCGATCTGCATGTGCAGGTGATCCCGGTTGGCTGTTCAGCACTCAGCACAGCATAATGTTCACGTGGCATGTTCTGTGAGGCCTGGCAGTCACATGTTGCAACAGCTCCCCATCCAGTCCCTGTCCGTTTGCTCTGCTCGCGCAGGCTGCTGGCAGCAACCTAAATCATCGTGCCGCATAGCTATAAGCCACGCACCAGGTTGAGGAACCAGGCCAGGAAGTTGCCCAGCCAGCGGGGTGCAGGGTCCTGCAGCTTGCCTAGCTTGGCCGCGTCATCCGACAGCACGGTCTGGCGTGAAGGGACGATGGGAGCAACAGGCTGGGTGAGTTATGGCCAAGGCAGGCAAGCTAGACACGTCAGGCAAGCAGGCAATGCCAGAACCAGCTGCAGGGTCGTGCTGCTTTGTGGGGAGGGCCTGGGGCACAAACAGTACGATATACAGATGGCTGAATGGTGGACGAGTGGTGCTTAACGAAGGGAACCTGGGTGGTGCTGCAGGTGTGCGTGAGATACGACGCTTCTTGTATGTAGAAAACGCCTCTGCACACACACGCTTACACACACCTGCATGACCAATGACTTGCGGTCGCCAGTGCTGGTGGCAGGTGAAGTTGTGACGCGGTGGGCCACAGAGTCCAGCAGCTCCTGGCGCAGGGAGCGCATGAGCAGCATAAGAAGAAAGGTTCAGGGGAGTCAACATGGACGGATGGGTTCACTTGCACCACGTGCGCACCATGGTGAGGCTGGGAGCTGACGGTTCTGTATGCAAACAAGGGTCACTTTGCCTATGAGCCCTATGTCTATGGCCCCTGTTCCTTCTTCTGCTGAGCTGAGAGGCATCATGCGCTGCACAAGTGTGTGAGCTCAGGCACCGCGCCTCACCTGCCCGCGCTCATTGCGCACCACCACGTACTGTCGGTGTGACGTCATGTCCCCGCCCTCGTAGGGTACCCCCATGTACCCAACCTGCATGCAGTACACAAGCAGTAAAACAAGCAGTACACAAGCAGGTTGTTTGCTGCAGGGCTGTCAGGCGGATGAAGAACAGAATGCTGATGCAGTGCTGTGAATTCATTGCCACATCGGTTAGTGTTATGCATGCACGATTGCACGCCGTTGTTTGATCCAACAAGAAAATTCAGGTTCAGCTCATTGCAAGCCACCGTACCACCATGTCTGCCAGGGCGTTTGGATAGTCAAAGCAGGAGTAGCAAGAGGGCGCAATGACGTCATTGAGGTCGTTGGCCGGCAGGCAGAAGTATGGAGTGTACTCAAATGTACCGTCCGTGTGCTTCACATGGACCTGTGTGCCGTGAGGCAGTACAACGGGAAGTAGAACAGTTGCAACATGTGCAGGACATCACAAGCAACAGCATAAGGGCAGCATTGGTTGATGCAGGCCAATGCAGAGCAAGTGAATGCGCGGCACCCGTCATGTCAGCAGCCAACGTTGATGGTCCTGGCATGCCCTGGCCACCAGGGTTTTGGAACAAGCAACAGTATCCTTGGAGCACTGGCACGGCGCCACAGCATGCCGTCACTCTCACCCGGTAGTCCTGCATGAACTCGTAGTGCAGCACCTCCTGCGGCCGTGAGCTGGCAGCCTTGAAGAACTTGTCCAATGTGGCGCGCCTGGCAGGAGTTGCGGCAGGGTTTGGTTGAAACAGCGAGGGATTGCAGGGTTGGGAACGTGTATAGGTGCGATGGGGAGGTGTGCGTGATGGATCCGCCATGCCTCAGGTGATTGATCAATCTCTGATGGCCCTAGTCTCAGCCACACTCCACACATGAAAACACCCGCATGCCGCCTTTCGAGTTCCTGAGACCACCCCATCACTCACCGCCCGTTGTCCACACAGTTGGTGCCCAACACGTACAGCTTGTCCAGCCCCAGGTGCTTCTCCACGCTGCGTAGCGCCTGCACCTGGCACCCCACGCCGATGAACAGCAGCCGCTTCACGCCCGCCGCCTCCACCTGGGGAAGGTGTTGTTGTTGTTGTTGGTGGTGCGTGTATGTTTGCGTGTTAAGAGCAGGGGAGGGGCACACCCGGAGAGAGAGCGCGGTCCCTAGGGAGGGCTTTCAGTGCACGCGGCACCTAGCAGCATGGCTGGTGGCAGCAGATGGGCCTGCTGTGGGTGCCCCACTGACAGGAGTGAGATGGGCACACAAAATGCAGAACAAAGAGCCACAGTAGCACGCCAAGATGATGGTGGTGGTGGGGGAGGCAGCGCGGGCCACTGCTTGTGCTGCATCAGCCCAGCAGTAGGGCTGGACACAAACATGCTGTTTCCGCCATCACCAGTGCACACACACCGCAGCCAGCGCCTCCAGGTTTGGGGACAGGCACGGCTTCACACCACGTGCTGCCAGGATATCCGCCTCGGTCTTAGCCACGAATGGCCGTGGCGTGAACCTGGGGCATGTGGGGTTTGTGTGAGGGGTTGGCCAATGCACCCGTCGGTGATGCTTCCGTTGAATGACTGCCCGCAGCTGCACCGCTTCCACAGCTGGCGCAGCAGCTAGCACAGCACACATACAAGCAATCCAACTAGAGAGCTGACTAATGATTCGTTGCAGCGGTCAATGCATGGTACAGTGTCTGCGCGATCCAGCGGATTGTATGCAGGGCCACACCTGTCATTGGGGTCCGACTGCACGCACACCACCGCCTCCACCTTGCCACTGCGCAACATCTCCAGCGCGACCTGAGGTGCAGCCACAAACACAGGCGGCCACACGTGCCATACTGTCACAAGCCGTACCGCGCAACTGCATTGCCAACATACAGTGTGCAGGGTGTGGGCCCTGCTATGGACCGCACATATGGACCGCATATCATCACTTTCAAGGGCATCCTGCAGATGGTGTGATGATGGGTCTAAAAGCATCAGGTCATGCAGCTACCAGCCACTACGTTCCTACCTGCGCTCATATCTGGTCGCACCTGGGTCACAATGCCTGTCCACTGTGCGCCCTGAATGCCTGGCTGGTTGCGTGCAAAGAGCGCCGAGCGCACCACGCCCAAACGCAGCTCATCATCATCCTCATACTTCCTGCACGTATCACGATGAGCTATAGTCACCAACACGGGCAATGACCACAGGTGACAAGGGCAGGACCATCTGGCAGGTAGTGGACACAATGCATGCAGAGGGATGAGGCACAGCCTGGCATGTGCATTTAAAAGGTGGATGCCTTACTGTTAGGTATCACGTGGTAATCAGGCGGTGGACACACCTTGTACGCCCATGCACCCGCTCCTCCATGCCTTCAATGCGTGACATGCCTGCGACCAGTCACCCACGTGATGTAAGGCTTTGCTACCAGCACCATCCCTGTGCGTTGCAACAGTGCTGCTTCTGTGCTTGGTTTCAGCTGTGTGCACAAGCACATCCGGCAAGCATCTGAAGGCTGCTGTCCGCAGCTTGCATGTTATGTTAAGAACGAGTACATCCAGATGGGGTACAGATAGCTCAATGCATTGCCAACCAACCATCCAACTAAACTCCCTACTCAATTTTAGGCTCAACAGATATGAGACTTTGGCGCTTTGGGGGTCCAAAATTGGGTTCGTGCTCACGAAAACAAGCCATTCCTACCATATACTGATATACATCTCACATATTGACATATTGTACCTGGGCCCAGGAACGCGCACGCATCCTTCACATGCGCGATGTAGTGTGTGTCGCACTGCAGGGCATGGCCGCATATGCAGCAGCATGGAGGTACAGAGTTGTCAGTCACTGAGAACCCCTGCCATACCTCCAACGCCAGGCCTTGTGCCCAGCCATGGCATATGACGTGTGCCCACTGCATGCATACCTGAGCCATCCATCCCACATACAGCCCCTGCGGCTGGTGTGCTCGCCACAGTACCCTGCTGCCCTACTGTCACGCACCAGCCCACAGTTGGAGCAGAACTCGCGCGCAGGGTACGCAGATCCTGGTTGCACCGGCTTGGCCTTGCGCCAGTCTGCCGACACAGCTGCTTCAGTCTGGCCTGTGGCTGCAGCTGTGTGGCTGCTGGGGTCTGGGGGCGGGGAAGATGGCCGTGAGGGGGCAGCAGCACGGCAAGGCTGTAGCACACCACGCAATGAGGGCCTGGGCAGTGCAGCGGTGTCAGCTGATGCAGTCCTTGGCACATTCGTTGCGCATAGGCTGTAAATGCAGCGAGTGTGCATTCCTGCAGTACGCCCATCCCTCATGCGCCTGTGATGCTGCAGCTCGCATGGCCGTTGCATGGCAGTAGCTCGCAGTTGCAATTGCCCAGGCAGAGCAAGCGGATACATACAACTATGATGTTCCACGGCCACTGCTTGCTGTTGGCAAGGGAGCTTCTTGGAGAGTTGGCGTAGACTTGGCCAGCACCAGTAAGCTTATAATGCAGAGCGCAAGTCTGTAGCAACACACGATACAAACCGCGAGTGAAGCGAGGGGGCACATCACGATGACGTGTTAGATCAACCCTCAGGGCCCAGTTGTCCTTGAGCGAACAAGCAGGAACCTGGAGCATTAACAGTGGGTTCCATTTTAATGCGTTCCTGCGAAGCAACCATTTCCACCTCAAGATGGCCAAGTCACTAACCAACCCTTAAGGCCTCTAAACATAGTAACTAAACACTATCTATGTGCATGACTGAAGTCTGCGAACGATATCATCATGCTTGTGATGGTGGCGGTATCTTGCATGTGCTTGCATGTTTTGCTACTCGAGGTCTTTTTTTATGGAAGAACTCTGGAAAGAGCTTGGCACAATGCTCGGCTTTGTGTCCACAGCTGTTGTGGAACTGGCCTTTTTCGAGCAGCAGCACAACTGAAGTGCTTACATGCGGGAATGGCGTGTGCCATTACATTGTGCATGTTTGTACATCGCCACATGAATCTGCGGCTTCATTTACTCCTGGAGATACACGGGGTTAGGCCCCAGTCGCCGTTATCCAAAATATACCCCCCACTGTCACAAAAAGATGCACAGACAACGCGCAAGCTGCATCACGTGTCAAGCGTCAAGCAAATGTACAGCTGGAAGAGAGCATGGTCAACAGTCTGGAACACCGGTCATCCCAACCCCCACAGCCCAACCCCCACATAATGAGGAGTGCAGCATGTGCACTGCACTGCAAGGCGCACCCACACCCACATAGCCCTAATACGGCTCTCCCCTGATCAAAGGAATAGTCAAGCACACGTGCAGAGTGCCTGCCGGCAGTCCTGCCTGCCTGCACACAGCTGCTGCGGTGCCCAGCCTGCGCTGTCAAGTCCTGTACGAGTAGTACCAGGGTGTCGTGGATAATAGCCAGTGTTCAGTGTGGCCCCCGCGCACCCCTCTCACCAGCGCAGTACACACACAATAGCAGTTCTGTGGTGGCCGTCAGTGGTTTATGGTGACCCTGCGCTGAAGATCTCCACAAACCCTGTGTAGTCGATGCTTCCTGCCTCATTGTGCCGCAACAAGGGCAACAGTGTGGCCAGCTCCTTCTCACTCAGCACCACTCCCAACGATGCGCAACCCGCCAGCAGCTCATGCTTCGTGAGGTACCCTGACCCTGATGAGTCAAATGCCTGTAGCACCCTGCCCAGCTCTGCCACCACCGGTGCCACCTTTTTATGCACCATGCTCAGCAGCACGTTGGTCCGCTGCTGGTCGGCCGCATTCTGGCTGTTGTCCACAAAGCCTAGGTAGTATGCGAACGTGTCTGGGTGCATGAGATGCTTGACCAGGTCCATGTAGGCCAGGTAGCCTGTGCCCTCTGGGTCATACACATAGTACAGGGCGAGCAGGGAGTCATCATCCAGCTGCATGCCGAAGGACTCACACATCTGGCGCAGGTCCTCAAAGTGAACCAGCCCGCTCTTGTTGGCGTCATAAGCCAGGAACAGCTTGCGCAGGCGGAAGGCGTTGTCGTTGGAATTGCCGCACTTGGCGTCCATGCGCTCGCGCATGGTGGAGATCATCTTTTGCAACCGCTTGTCACCCACGCGGTTGAAGGAGGAGCGGTAGATGTCGCGCAGGGAGGCAGTGGTCTTGGACAGGTCCTCGTTGCGGTTGGGTGAACGTAAGCGCGAGGTGTCTGCGAACGGCGCTGTGAAGTCAGCACCGTACGATGTCTTGAATGGGTCCACACGTGCGTCACCCAATGCAATGTTGGACACGGGCGGCTTGCAACTGGGCTGCTTTGCCTCTGTCAGCAGCTTGGGCCACAGGATGTCTGGCTCATCCTTATGGAACTTTTCTGGGTGGTTGCAGGGGTCGCGGACCACACTTGCATGCGTCGTCTTGTATGGCAGGGAGGAGCGGGTGTGCAGGAAGCTGGTGGGCTCAGGGTCCTTGGTCTCAAGCTGTCAAGGAGGGGGGAGAGGACAGCATTAGGAGGCACAAGTCAGGCGCGAAACGGAGCACAGGTGCTGTGCTACTAGTAGGTGGTGCATACGATGGCGCAGTGGGTGCATGCAACTGCATGCAACATGCAAGCATGCAGCAGTACTGCTCTGCAGCTTACCTGCGCCATGATGGGTGTCTTCTTGAAAGTCTCATGGATACCCTGGACGTAACCAGTGTACTGCAGCACAGCGACAACATGGGGCAGCGTGTGTCGAGACAAGGTCCGACAGGTAGAGCCAGGTGCGGAATTCAGGGCACGCGAACGTTCCTTTCGATGCATAATCGGACATCTCAGCCACTTAAAATTGGTGCGGTGGGGCTGGCTTGTGACACCCTGCAACCCTCTGTGCTCCTGCCAAAAGTGGGCCGCGGGCTGGGCGTTCACTGGAAGTGCGTCTACTGTGGCTGAAAGGTTGCTACAATCACAAGGCGCAGCTCTGCGCGGCTGTCTTGGCTGTCCACACACAAAACAACGCAAGCTGGAGGGCGGAAGCCCTGGGGCTCAAGACACTCACCCCTGGAATTTTCCATTCTGTGCTGCTGAACGGTAGCTCTTTAGTGGGCATTGTGGTATGGTGCCGCGCGTACGCTGATGACAGTCGGGTTGAGGATTCAGCAATTACAGATGCAGATTTCTTCACTGTTGGATAAAAATTGACCCTTCTTGACAATTTTTCAGGCGGGCAAAACACGCGGCAGCGGCCCCCTCACATGAATATAACCACACGTCCCCATCGCAACGAAACAGAGCGCGCACAACACATGCAGAGATACGGTGCTATTGTAGCAATTTAGTGAAGCGGGGAACAAAGCTGTTCACATCAAACATCAGGTACTGTCAGATGTTGAAGCAGTGGTGGCTCACAGCAGGCTTCATGCAGAAAGACGAGCCTCCTGTTGCGCCTTTGCCTCCTTCCTCTTCTGAAGGTGCTCCTTTGCGGCCCGGACCACGTTGACAGTGATGATGATGATTGCACCAATCTGCCACAGCAGCCAGGCAGCAAGAAAGAATCACCAGACGCACAAAAGCAGATGATCCAGCACTGTCTGCTGTTGTTGCATGGAACAAGCACAAACTTGAAGCAGCGCCAGCATGCCACGCAAGCCAGACCCAGTTGCAAACCTCACTGTTCACCTGCAGGAACAACCCATATGCCCCGCCTGCTGTACCGCACAGGTACAGCCAGAAGTTGTCTGTGTCGACTGTGATAGTGTTGTAGAAAGAGTTGATCTGCAGGCGTGCCTGCGGAAAGCGCAATGGACGATGGGTGCGAGCATGAGAATGGCCTGCCGCTTCTGTGATAGGCCTGCTCACAAGCAGCTCACCTGCACCAAGGACCCTAGAACAGCTTGCACCTCAGGTAGTGCCACACATGCGGGCGTGGTGTCATTTTTAATCGCCCCATCCTCATTCAGCTGCAAGCACATCACACAAATGCAATGGAAGCGTTGCCACGGTGAGCTGGTGAAAGGTTGGGGACTATGTGGAACCTTTGGGACCAATGGATGAATTGCTGCCGTCATACCCCATCATACTGCAGGCGTGCGCATGTTGCAAACAGCAGATGACAGCTCGCGCACCAGCGTCAGGAAGTACTCGTTGCGGTTCACTGCAGGGCCCTTGGCGGTGTTGTTCTGCAGAGCAAGCCATGTATTGTGTATGCTTCAGAAGGCAGCGTGCAGCCGCACATGCGCAGACCATCATTCTGCTGATGATAATGGGTACAGGCATGCAGCTGCCCCTGCACGCCTTGTCCAGGACCAGGCAACCTACACACCGTGGTTTGAAGGTACTGGATAAGGGAGCTCCCTGCCCCCACCAAAAACCCCTTCAGCTGTACACACGCGGGGTCAGGGCTGTCATCACACTGCAGGCGTACACACGAGCAGCAGTGGGGGTGCTGAGTCATTTGTGCAACCATGTTGCTGGGGCAAATCACATCTCTCCACGTGTGTGTGTGTGTGTGTGTGTGTGAACAGCATGCCCTCAAGCTCAAGAGGTTTTCTATGACCAAACAACCCACCAGCAGCTTCACCCAAGCAATGCAAACTAGCGCTTACCCCTGACTGGGAGATGACCATCGCACCATAGCCTGGCAGCGCACTCTCGTCTGTGGTGTTGGGGTCATACAGCACAGAGACACCCTCACGTGGGCTGATCGTGTATGCAACTTGCATCACCATGGTTTCGTTGAACGGCACAAAGCTGCAGTTTGTGATCTGGGCAGGGTCCACCTGGAGTAGAAAGATGATAAGCCGGCAGTAGGAAGGCTTGGAACGTTGGAAGGCATTTTGTTCGGCGAGCACGGTTGGAGACGGTGAGCAGTGTTGCACAGCAGTGCTGCTGCCACTCCCAAGATACAGTGACTGTTTACAAGCTAACTTTATGTGTGCAGGGCTGCAGCACACTGCAACCAACAAAAAGCACAATTACAGGCCCACCTGGTCACTGATGCCTTGCGTGGCATCAGATGTCAAGCGGTTCTGCATCCAGCAGCCTGCAAAATGTGAGGAGCACTTCGTCAGGTTGCATGTATGATACTTAAACAAAAATGCCTGCGATGCGTGGCTGACACATGCATGTAAGAATGCCGAAGGTAACCCACACCTGACTTGGCGATGCATGTGACTGGCATGTCAAATGGTCCGCCGCCTGCAGGGGAGTGCCAACTCAAGAGCGTGTGTTGCATGCATGCATGTTGTGGCAAGTGACATGCAACAAACGCAGGAGCCAAGCCACATTCTGGGTTGAAACACTGAGTCAAGCAGCCTCGCAAAGCACTGACCCGGTGACCATTCTGTGCCAGCTGTGACAACAGGAGGGGTGCGCTTCCATTGCACAACCTGTGGCCACAACAAGCAGCATTGCGTCCCATCATTGCGACTACATGCTGCAAGCGCCATCTGACATCATCTAAGATAGTCTGAATGGGCCTGGGAAGCATGTGTATCACTTGCATTCTTGTTATCAGAGCAGCAGGCATTGTTCAGCCAAGAATTATGTGCAGGACCGGCAGACCTCCTGACTGCATAACCTTGAAAACGTTGCCAGCCAGGCTCGTCAGCGAGGTGTAGAGTGGGGCCAAACACCACAGAAGCAGTATGTGCTGCGGCCAGCACCCCTTTACTCACCAGTATGGCTACATAGATGACGGTTGCAACCCACACGGCCAATGTGACCCCAGCCCCCAGCACAGTGGCTGGCTCAGGTATATTGGCATATGCATCTACATTCTTCACCTGTGCGATCACGAGGCATGGGCAAAGCACAGCGAATGCAGGTGGCTCGTTGTGCCACATGCTGCAGCTGAAGCAACGGGTGTCGATGAGTGTTAATTGAAGGCAGGTATGTACCAGGAAGCGACAACTGAAGTACAGACATGCAGCTCCAATGCAGAACCTTGTGAGACCAATCTGATACATCTTTGGACACGGCCGCACACATCCACATCGTGGTGAGGCACGTTCCCGTGCGTGGGCTTATGCCAGTGCTGCATGCGAGCCACCGGCTCTCATGCAGGTAACAGAAAGACTGCATGTGCACCTGCACAGTGTTGTTGCAAACCATCCCACCTTCTTCAACATAACCACTGGCGTAGCCTTGGGCTTCCCGGCGTTCGAGTTTGGCGAAGGTGCGTGCTCTTGTTTTGAAGAGGTTAAGTCCTCAGCTTCATGAACCAAGATACGCGCCGTCGTAACTGCGTCTGGTGAGCCATTCGTGCTGCATTCATTACTGCGGCTCATGGTCCTCCAACTGAGTTTTCAGGCAGGGCCGTTTCGCGGGCAAAGACTGTAGCTAGCTGATCAGCAAGCCGATGGCACAAGTAACTGATCCTCTGCCTGGGAATTTAAAGCCAAGAAGCTTCCTGCCTAATGGTCATAAACCTGCCCCACAATTAGGTCCTTGCCAATGCGTCGTGCCACGTCAAAGTACGGCAACGAACGATTGGTTTACAATACAAACAAGTGCGGGCAAACGCATCTGTTAAAAGCGGCTCATCCCCACATCACATCTCATGTCTATCTCTCGCTCGCCCATGCAAGCACACCTGGACACATTGCCGTGTAGCACGATGCGCTGCTCTGACCAGGGTCTGTCAGAATAGAGGCTGCATGGAAGCCCAGCAAACAAGCTGGACTTGGTTCTGAAAGGTATGCCTCATTGCATGATGCGGGAACGAGGTCTGCGCTAGGTCTGAACAGCAAGCGCACTGCCTGCTGATGCAGCAACACCATTAGCCGCAGCCCACCACAGGTCAGCCTGTCGGTAAAACAGACACTCAGCTACAACGGCTCCAGCCCTAGCTTGAGTTGTAGCGCTTCCAGTGTGGCTGGCCGTGACGCCAGTGCACGTCCCACTGCCTCCTTTGTCTTCTTAAGCACCTGGAAAGAGGATGGGGCAGGGAATATGCTGTCATAGATGCAACAGCCCCTGTTGATTGCCCCGTGACCTGAAGCAGGAACATGCCTTGAAGCCCCAATTATGCCAGGAATGGACGACTTCTTCTTGCAGACAGCTTGTTTGCCACGCACCTGGTTGAACTCCATGTAGCTTGCACGCATCGCCAGCCATTCCCGGTCCAGCACGCGGAACGCGAGCGCGTGGACCTCCCCAAATGCATCCTCATGTGTGCTTAGCAGCTGCACAAACGCACGGCCTGCAGGCCCCCGGGGCACACACACACCACCGCCCTGCTGCCTGTGTGCATGGGGCGGGTAGGCATGTGCGAGCAGCAACAAGTCATATCCTACTTCGTCAAGACAAAGCATTACTGCCTGCAATCTCACCAGACAACGAGCCAAGTGACTGGTTGGTTCATAAAGTTACAACAAAAGTTCATGCAGGTGAGCACCTTTATAAAACTCACCCAACCGCGACAGGGCCCCTGTGCTGCTGCAGCTCCAGCAGCTCAGCCAGCGCAAATGTGAGGTTCAGGCTAGCCACTGCAAATGGGTACTCCCACGTTGCACGGTCGCCCACCCGCTTGTGAAGCAGCATGTCCCACACCGCTGGGTGGCCACGTGCCAGCCCCACAAGGTTACAAAGCCCCAGGTAGCCACTGCCACGGAAATCTGCAAGGACACACATGGCGCGGAGGCAGCCCAACGTAGTGCTGCACCTGTTTGCTCATCTGCAACATGCAGCCAGCCTGCTCCAAAGATGTGAGGTGCGGCAAGCACAGCAGCAGCAGTGCACATCATTTGATGGCACAACGCCATTGCTCACCCGTGCCAGGGTCTTCACCCTGCCACCCCATGTCCTTCCACCGCGGTGACTTGAGCGAGGTGCAGGGCTCGCCTGGGAACGCATGGCTCCACAGCTCACGCAGCATGTCCTGGTGCTCCGGGTCATTGGAGTCGAATGGCACACGCACATCTGCCTGCAGCCGCTCCAGCCGCTCCTCCTGTGGACATGCGCCCAAGCATGAAAGGTGGCTGTGGCCGCAGCTGCTGCAGGTTGTCCTGGCAGGCTGGGGCGTACATGTGATTGGCCTGCTCCTAGCAACCTCCCCATGTAAGTATGAGCAGCCCTCACTTACCTGTATCAGGGACAGTTTCTGTGGCCCAAACAGCCAGCTGAAGATGAGCTGCCAACATGCTTGCACAGCACCTGCATGTTGGCACAGGTGACTGTGCGGTTGGCGCGGCCACAGCACTCAACACTACAGCGACGGAAGTTGCCGAGGAATCTCCATCAAGGGACATGAGCACCAGCACACCTGCTGCTCCTTGGACGGCCAACCATAACACATGCAGTGGGGCCTTTAACAGTTGGGCCAGCAGGCTTGGTGGCCAGCGCAGCCCTTCATCTCCAGGCTGCTTCCTGGAAACTGCCATTGCTGATGTACTTGTCTGGTCAGCACCCTCATCCTGCAGCAGAGGCTGCCGCACTTCCGCTCCTCCTGCATCCACAGCAGGCAACGTTGCAGTCATGCAGACCGCGTGCATGGCCCTGTGTGACTTCGACACCAGTATATACATGCATGTCAGGAACCCTACACATGACCAGTGCCTGATCCTGCCCCACCTGACATGGTAAAAGTTGCTGCTGTGCGTTTTCTTAGCGCTGCCCCGCTGGTACTCATTGAAGAGCTGGTGAGTTCCAAATGGCAAGGCTCATTGAGTGTAAACGTATGACACAGACCGAAGGAGAAGAACAAGGACAGGGAACAGGCAAACGGAAGGAGAGAGGTCATCGCTGTGACAGTGACCTGCAGAGTGGATAACATCACAGCCCGTATCCCGGAAGGTGTTTTTCTTAGTTGGCCCCACGCTGGATTATATCACCGTGAACAGCACTTGATCTTGGCGTCAGTGATCTGGGTTGCCTCAGGGAGTCAGGATGGCGCCCGGGAACAAGAACAAGAAGGGTGCTGTGGATGAGGCGCTGGCGGGTGCGACGGAGAAGGTCAGCGAACGGACCTGAGGTCTTCCAGTGGTGCTTGCTGCACAGGCACGAGTGCTAACATTGCTGTGCCCGTTCTGCAGGTGCTCAAAGAGATCTCGCAGTTGTACACCACCGGCCTGTCAGAAGGGCCTGGTTCGGCAGGGCTTCGTCAAATTGCAGAATCCTCGCAGCTGAACATGGTCATGCGCAAGCCGCGGAAGAAGGTGCGCCACACAGGGGAGTTCGTGTGGTCGTGTGCATGGACACCTGTGTCTCTTGCATGCCACCATCTGTCGCGCACACTGTTTGCCAAGAACATGTCCGAGGCATGCATATGCCTTGCTGCTGCTGGGGTGCAGGTGTCAGTGATGATTGTGGGCAATCACAGCGCCGGCAAGAGCTCTTTCATCAACTGGTACATCGGTGAGAACATCCAGGTGCGCACCAGGCCACACGTGCAGCGCACACCTGCATTGCTGGCACTTCAATGACCCACAGACGCACATCCAGCTGTTGCTAAGCAGTGCAGAGTGCTCAGATGGTGACGCCCTGTTTGTTTGGCACACGGTGATCTTTCGCCTGCTGCAGAAAACAGGTGTGGCGATTGAGACGCGCGGCTTCACGTTTGTCACCAGCGGCAAGAAGCGTGAGACGGTGAGTGCATCAACAGTGGGCCTCTGCAACTCATGCGCTCGCCGGGGGTTGGTTGGGTGGGGGCATGTGCACCAGGCACCGGCTGCATGAAGCACGATCGAGGCAACGGTTTCTGGGAGCGTGCACCGTGTGCCTCTGTGCCACCATACAGTATTCAACACGCCATCATAGTGTGTGACTCCCTGTGCCCCCGGGCTCTGGAGCTAATCTGCCGGTTTGCGGTGAACCTGTTGTTGGATGCAGCTGACTGGTGACGCCACACTGCGCTACTTTGACTTCCTGTCTGGCTTCACCAAGTTCGATGGCATTGTGCGTGTAGCAGCACGGTGTTGTTGCTGGTTGCTGTGGCTGCCTGACTCGGACCTGTTGCTTACAGCATGCGCTGGTTGCTGCAGGCATCTGTACACGCTGCTTCTAAGCGAATTCATGGAAACAATCATGAGGCATGCAGCTTGATTCTGAGGTTGGCTCTTGGCGCTCACAGGACCCTGAATGCTGCACACCCGCAGATCCCCAATCTCTTCACTGAGATCTCCACCAGCAAGGAGAAGAACTTCCTGTGCGTCGACTTCATTGACACACCGGGCCTCGTGGACGGTGACATGCAGTACCCGTTTGATGTGCAGGAGGCCATCATCTGGATGGCAGAGCACGTGGACCTGATGTGGGTGGTTGTGGTGGCAAGCTGTTGTGCAGGCAGCGATGCTGGCGCAGGTGCAGGGAGGGACATACCATGCCGCAGATGTTAGCAGTGGGCGCAGATAACACTGTTATGGATGCACTCAGGTGGTGCTACACGCATGGAGATTGCCATCCCGCCCATCCAGGCACATGACACACCGCGCCGCCTGACCCGCCCTGTGCTGCGTCTGCCCCCACACGCAGCCTCGTGTTCTTCGACCCCATTGGCCAGGCGACGTGCAAGCGCACGATGCAGGTGGTGGAGCGCCTGAACAACAGCGACCACCTGGAGAAGATCCACTACTTCATGAGCAAGGCAGACGCAGTGGACAAGGAGCATGACCGGCAGCGTGTGCTCATCCAGATCACGCAGAACCTGGCCACCAAGATCCGCAATTCGCACGCGTTCAACCTGCCCACCTTCTACCTGCCGCGCGAGGACGGCAGCGAGTGCCACATCCCCAACGCGATCCAGGAGGTGTGCCAGGAGATCGACAAGGCCATCAACATGACGGTGCAGAAGAACCTGCGCGTGCTGAAGGAGGACTGCGAGCGCATCCTGGCGCGCTGCGACCAGGTGAGAGCCAGGGGCCGCGTGCGCTGGTGCTCGCTGTCGATGTGGACACGTGCATTGCCCACAGGCACGGATGGGCACGCCGCACTTCAGGTTGACGTGGACATTTGCTTGGAACTGCCACGAGGGTCTGACGATGCATGTGTGCCACAGCACGCGTTGGGGCCGTGACCTGTGGTGATGCACAAGGCCAATCTTTGGCCAATCTGCACATCCCCACATCTCCAGGTCCCCTCCCGCCCCCTCCCGCCCCCCCTTGAATTGTTTCCCCCATCCCACCCCCTGATATTGGGTCGCTGTGTGACTTGAGCGTGTGCAGGCCCAGGCCGAGGACCGTGCCAAGAAGGCGGAGAACACGAAGCGCACGTTGCAGGGCATGGGGCTGCTGTTGGGCGCCGCGTGCTGCGCAGGCCTGCTGCTGGCCATCTTCGCGTCGCGCATCATGCCGTCGGTGTGCAAGGTGCGCGCCTCCTTCGCGGCTTCCCCCCTGCTGTACGGGGCACACCTCACCTTTTGCGTCATGGGTGTGAGTGCAGGACATGTGGTGCCCCTGCCACATGTGTTAGGCCAGGCTGACTGTTAGCATGCCATGCATACGTGGCGTCAGGCACATGCACAGGCCTTAAGATCACGCCCCGAGGGCTGTGCTGCGTCCATGAGCCACACTCTGTGTGCCATGCCACAGCGGGCTCACAAGACGGGGTGTTATTGAGTCATACCTGTGCTACAGCACCTGGCGCGTGGGTGCTGCGTTATGCAGCACCTGCCTGTGCCGCCTCTGGGCCTGTCCTCTTGCGTGTGCCAAGCTGCACCCTGTGCTGGCACACCACACAGGCTCAGTAGCCATCAAGCGTACCGTTAAGTTGCATTCTGGCTTGCACACACTCCCTTCTACATAGCATGCGCCTGCACGAGTTTTGACAATCATTGCTGGGGGCGGGCATGCAGGCGAATTTGGCCCCTTAATAGTGCTTTCACCTAGAAGGCATCACCCCTTGCCACTGCCCCAGCGCCTTGCTCTTGTGCTGCCTGCAGTCTAGCAGCCTGACCGCTGCGGCAACACTCAACGCTGCCTGCCCCACTGAATGTCACAGCCTGACCTGGTGGCGTACAGGTGGCGGACCACCTGTGCCAGACAACGCACGCACAGGCCTTGGTGCACATGTCACCGGTGGTCGCTGAGCACTTTGCGCTCATCTCGGGCTCGCTGCTGGTGCTGCTCACGGTGCTGCTGGTGGCAACCAAGCTCACGTGGAAGCTCAAGCCAGTGTTCACAAAGAAGGTGTGGCACGACATGGCTACTGTTGCACTGTTGCTGCTGCATGCTTGCGCACAACAGGATACTGCTCATCGTCTGGCGTATGAGAGGCATATGTCTGTCCACACCCTTTTCAAAGCGCTCTTGTTCCTGCCTCCCCCGCCTGTTCCCACATGCACATAGGACCTGCGCAAGCTGGACGAGCACCGTGCCGTCACGAAGCAGATCATGCAGCAGGAGCAGAGCCTGTATGACAAGTACTTCGAGACCCTGTCTCATGCTGAGCGGTGATTTTAGGATACATGCGATACATGCGATACATAGGATGACAGGATGTGATTTGTTCAGCAGCTATGCGGTGTGAACCTTGTTGGCGGAGTGAATGTGTGACTTGAGCGTGTGGGCACTGGGGTACTGACTCCTCACTGAGGTTTCACATGCGGATTACAGCTGTCCAGGATTGGTGGCTGGGGCCATAGTATCTATGCTGCAGATGGTGTGCTATCACCGAGCTGATTATTTAGGAAATCCCCTGTTGTGGAAGAGAAAGCCAGCGTGGGTGGGGTTCATTGTGATCAGCTGATCTGATCATGCGGCGTTTCAGTGCTGTCAAGCTCCACAGCACGGGCCTGCAAAGGCTAATAAGCTTAGAGTAGCTGCTTAGAATGAGGCACATAGCGTGACATGCAATTTTACACAACAGCACAGTATGGCATCTTTGGCTCATGTGACATGTGCAGCTGCAGCTGCACCTATCCACTGGCATGTACTGTCATATTTCCTCCGTCTCTGCGGCTGCACCTGGCAATCCTGCTGCTGTGCCCTGCAGCTCCTGCTGTGCCAAGTACCCCCTCACTTCCTCCATAGCTTGATCATGAATGCTTGGAACTGCATCACCAACCTGTGCCGCTGCAGCTGCTTGTGCAGCGTCGCCGTTAGATTCTTTCTGTTTCTTCTTTCCCTGCTTCCCTGTCGTCGCAGCTGACGTGCCGTGCCCTGCGCCCTGTCCACCCTGCCCCTCGTAGCTGTCTGCCAGCTGCAGCCGCATGTGCAGCGCCATCAGCAGCTGGACCCATGCCGCGCGGCCCTCACGCAGTTTGCGCGCCTGTTCAGCTGCGTGCTTTGCAGTTTCGCGCTCAACAAACTCGGCCATCACCTGCAGAGTGGCGAAGTGAGCATGTCCGTCGCGCGGAAGAAGCGCGTGTGTGCCGCCTGCTGACGAGCTGTGCGCGGACACACATGCCAGCATATGTGTCTCCTTGCAAACAGCACGACAATGCCCATAACCATGCTGCACAGCAGTAGGCAGCTGCAGTGTACCAGCATCTGCAAGCCTTCGTGGTTGGGACCCTCATGCTTTAGAAGCACACGCACCTGTGCAGCGTGCTCCTCACACACCACCACACCATCAATCTTGGGCACACTGCGGCCGCCTTGCAGCTCAAACCCAGTGAGCGCTGGTGCGTAGTCAACGTCTAGCGACCTGCGGATATGCACGCCCATCAGGAACGTATGGGATGGCAGCTGGGCAGGTGGGGCACGGTGCATAGGGCAGGTGGCACTATCCAGGCTGCACATGGCTTGAAGCCACCATGGACAAATGTGGGTACCGACACTACCAAGGCCTGATAACAGCAGGCAACTCATGATTGGCCGACAGGGGTGCATGCTGTACCCCAATCTGTGACTGAATTGCCATAGGTGCACCTCCACCAGCACCACCTGCATCTACCAAGAGCCCAAAACACGCCCTCACCTCCATCAACAGCCTGCAGGCCCTGCACCCACCTGCAAATGGGCCCCAGCCCCGGGTATTGCAGGTGCACACAGCCGATGGGCAGTGCAGAGGCAAAGGGTGGCACCTCAATGTTGCCGCGTGCGTTCTTGGGCACCTTTCCATCCACAGCCCGTGCGATGTAGGGGTCTGCCTGCCAGCGGCCGTACAGGTTGGAGGTGGGCCCTGCATCTCCCTCCTCTGCCTCCCCCCCACCATCCCCGTCGTCCTCCTCCCCATCCTCCTCCTCCCCTTCAGCGCCACCACCACTGCCTCTTGCTCCTGGTGCCTGCCCTGAGCCGCCCGTTGCAGCGCCGGCTCCCCCGGTTGCCCCTGCTGCCCGGGTGGCAAAGGAGGGTGCAGCACCGTAGCGCACTGGTCCACTGCCACGGCGCGAGTAGAAGCCAGGGCCGCCCCCCGCACCACCGCCACGCGCTCCGGGTGGAGGTGGCTGCTTGCGCTTCTTCACCACCTTCACCGGCCTGCTCATCTCTTCGTCGCGCACCTGCAGCGCAGGACATGCGCACGATCAAGGCTCCATGTCTTGAGCACCGCGTAGCCACTACCGCGGCTCACTTCAGGAGCGCGGCAAAGGAGCACTCAGCCGCCCGGCTCACACAGTCATTACGTGCAAATGCACAGAGCAGGCTGCGGACGGGGGGCGGCGCTGTCAGGCGCTTACCTTCCACCCGCACCGCAGCCACCTCTCAGCCGTGTGCAGCTCCGACAGGGCTTCCCGCGCGTAGTAAGGCTCACCCTTGTGCAGCCCCAGGGCGGTGCTGCCTGGCCGCAGCGCCTCATACTTTGTGATGTGACGTTTGAGGACGTACAGTGGGTGGGTCTTGAAGCCTTCAATCGAGGTGGGTAGCCCCGCCAAGCCGGCCTTCTGCTTGTGAGCCAGCTCAGCCTCCTCCCGCTTGGCCCGCATGGTGGCTGCCGCGGCAGCCGCTGCTGCAGCTGTAGCTGTTGTCGCTGCAACGACTGTGCCTGCTGCTGATGTGGATGCACCACCAGCTTGCGAGGGCCCACCTGCAGCTGCGCTCTTGCCGGCATGCGCAGCACCTGCAGTGCCGCTGCCTGGCGCCCGTTCCGGCGCTGCACCTGCGGCTGCCTGCCCAGCTGTAGCAGCTGCGCCTCGCTCATGCTGTTTGTGTAGTGCTGTGGCAGTGGTGGCCCACCACGCGTCATCACGCACGCGCTTCAGTGCCAGAGCGTTGGACAGGTACCGGTGCGTGACATCACGCACCAGCCCATGCTCACACGCCACCACGTAGCCGGCCACAGCAGCTGCCCCTCCCACGGCTGCAGCAGTCGCCTCCACACTCCCCGGCCTGTCAATCACGCCCGTGCACACATCCACGTGCACCCACCTCCCTGTCTCTGCACTGCCGCACCACACCTCGGCCCAACAGGGGCTGAAGCTGGGGGTGTCAGTGACCACATGGCCATGGCCCCCAGCCCAGCCTCTGCCTTGCCCACCGCGCCCCCTCCCGCCGCGGACAAGCTCCTGTAATGCGCGGCGCACAGGCGCCCTGGCCGCAGGCCGCGAGGCAGCTGCCTGGGCCGCCTGGGCTGCAGCAGCCTGCGCTGCCCGGTCCCGTGCAGCCTGCTCCACCTCAGTGGCCTGCAGTGCCATCTGCAGCTGCAGCTCCAGCTCCTCATCGCCCTTGTTCTTGCTGCGGGCGTAAAAAACAATAATAACAATAATTTACTATAATAGCACGCATATGCTGCCGTGAGGGACATTGTGAAGGTGTGTGCACATGCCTGCCAGGTGCCGACCATGGTGGACCTGCTGCACAACACACAAGACCGGGCCGTGTGCAAGTGTACCAAATGCATGCTGCACCCACCGTGTGCGGGCTGCCCCTGTGTGCTGCGCATCTGATGCTTTGGCTTCTGAAGCCGGTGCCTCTGCTGCTGCCGCTGCTGCTGTGCCCTCTGCCTCATCTGCTTCTGTTTTCGTTTTGCTGCGCCTCGCACGCTTAGCCGGCTGCGGCAGCCCTGCCCCCTCATCGTCCTGGCTCTTCTTCTGCTTGCCGCGTTTTGCCTTCCCTCCCGCTTGTGGCGCAGCACTGCCTGCTGTGCCTGCGCCTTTTTTGTCTGACGCACCTGCACCTGGGGCCGAGCTGGCAGGGGGAGGGGGAGGGGGGGCCGTGGTCCGCAGGACAGGGGTGCGCTTGCGCCAGGGGTGCAGTGGCGCACCGTCCAGCAGCCTGACGACGCGTGCCAACATGCCGTGTGCGCGCACGAGGCCCACAAACAGGGCCACCAGCACCTCCCACGTCCCCGCGTTCAGCATCAGTGCCTCCTTCACCTGCGTGCCCAAACACCAGACCACACCCTGGCAAAAGGTACACCCAGATAGGTGGGCACAGGTGCACAGAGCGGCACAACACCCAGCAGCAAGAGGTGGTGCGTGGATGGTTCTGCACGCACCTGTCGTGCCACTGTGTGTGATAATGGGCCCAGGAGCACATCTACATCCTCCTCGTCCTGCCCCCCCAGGGGCACGTGCGTGAATGTGGCATTGAACCACCTGTTCACATGCATCCAGATGTGTAACATGCACATGTGCGTACTTGCCATCATGCACAGCATGGAACGTGCCCCATGTCAGGCGCTGCACATGATGCTGCACTCACATGGACATCCCCTGCGCAGGATGGACTGCTAACAGTGTCAACCTGCATCAAACCACCCACTTCAGGACAGGCTGTAGACAGTTGATGGCACGCTGCGTCTCATGCCTGACGTGCAGCATGCCCGCCAGCTGAGGGTCCAAGAGGGAGAGCAGCGTTGCCTGCGCATGGATTGCAGCAAGTACGACGGACGCACACTGAAATGCACGTGTCAGTGAGCCAGCACATGCTCACATCTGTGGGGCTTGTTGTGCTCAGCGCAGCTGCGCCGTGCTGATGCCAGAATGCTGCACGCAGGTAGTGCAGTGTGGCCCAGAAAGGAATGGCTGCAGTAGCGCTGGCCGTGAGCATTGGCACACAAATGCATCTGCCCACCTGCAGCTCCGGGCTGTCTGCTGCTTGGTCATGCTGGATGGCACGAGCAATCAGGCACAGCACACTGCTGCGGTGCACCAACTCCGCGAACTCGCGCATGGCGCGATCCACGACAGTGCGCCTTTTGACTCCATTGCTATTGTTGCCTGCGGGTGCGCAGAGGAGGCAAAGTTGGCTGGAGGCAAGCCCAGCTGTTCTAGGGTACGCATGTACTGTGACATGCATGCTGTGCAACACCAACTCCCAACACCTGCAACGTCCGCGCCCGCATGTAGGGCAATGAGAAGGTCATCATCTTCTGATCCATCTATGACGACCTCCTCGCGCTCCACATCCTCCCAATCAACCGCATCCGTGTTTTCATCCATGGCAGTGTCATGGGCGCACCAATAAAACCCCGAGGTAAGGGCAGGGTTTCGCCTCTTTTCTTTAAGTCACACGCCTCACAGGCTGCTCACATTTTGTTCAGGCCTTGCGCGAAAGACCGCTAGCTGTTGAAGATTCCTGAAGCAGTAGCGGTTGATCAGCATGGGGTTTTTCAGTCATGGGCAGGGCTAAGCCCAACTGGCGCGCCATACGGCGGGCCCAAAACCAATTGTTGAAGCATGGAAAGTGAATCAGAAAGATTGAATGCAGTGCCTGGTGTCCAGGCAGGCACACGCGCCTTGGGGCCCTCGCCCTCCCTGCTCTGTTATGTCTGGCCGCCAGTGCTATGCGCTGGGCGCAAGTCGCCAGTGAATATCGCCGTTCAGACTGCGTCAGTGATGCATGTGGCCCTTGTGGAGGGAGATGGTACGACCCTGCTGAACGTGCAGTCCGGCGTCTTCACTGAGGGTATACACACCGTGCGGGTGTCTGTCGATGGCATTGTGGAAGCTGGGGACGTACTGTACATCCAGTTGCGCAATGCAGGCAATAACAGGTGGGATCTCGGCTCGCATGGCTTGGTGTTCTGGTTTGGGAATGTTTTCACAGTGTTACTGATCTTTTGCGTGCATGCTGCGTAAAGCATTCTCAACTGTCTGCATCCACACACGTGCAGGCCCCTGACCGTGCCGCTGATCTGCCTCCCTGCGGAGGCTGCTGACGAGGTTTCAAACGCTTTTGATGCTATGGTTCGGACCCAACTCGTGGGCCGGCAGCTGGCTGGCGCAGACAGCCCAAGGACGGTGCAACAGCATAATCTCATCGTGGGCATCGTTTACAACAGCGTCGTCCTCCCCCTGCTGCAGGACATGGAGGTGGGTGTGCACATCATGCACAGCACGATCACTTGTGCGGACGTAGTCTGTGGTGCAAACACTGCAAACCTTTGTATTTCAACACCAGTGTTACGAGAGCAATAATATTGCTTTGTACTGTGTCAGAGCTGAGCACATTCTGCCAACTTGGTGATCTTCTGCAGGCAATACTCAATCCATACGTGCCGTATCACCAGTTGAAGGAGGCATGCGCGCGCCTCGGTCCGCTGCTGACACAGCTGGGCATGCGCCACTGCCTGGCCGCCCTGCGGGGGTGGCTGGCCCTGCAAGAAGATGTGTCCCTGGACCTGCTCCCCTCCCTGGCACCAGCCCTGAATAACGGGATCAATAACTCCACCGGCCCAGCCCCTGCCGCTGCTGCTGCCTGTGCAGCAGCTGCAACATGGCTGCCGCAGGAACATGCACGTGTGGGTGAGGGTGGTCCAGGCCGCATCGCTGACGCTGCGCAGCTGCACAGCCACTTTTGCGAGGTGGCTGCGCATCAGCAGGGAGCTGACCACAGCGCACCCCCGCAGGTGCTGTCTGCCTTGTTGTCGCTAAGCCCAGACACTCACGGGGCGGGCGCAGCAGGCGCTGCACCCATGACAACAGCCACTGCCGCAGGCACACCACCTGAGCCACAGCCAGCGCCTGATGCAGCCGCATCGCCGTCAGAGCAGCAGGGGCAGGGCGGCCAGTCAAATGAGGATCTGCTGCTCACCAGCTTTGTGCCGGAGCAGGATGAGGCTGTGCACGAGGACCCAAGCCTGATGGCGGTGGAGCCGGCGTTTGCGGTGTCCGCGGGGCCGTCGTCGTGCTGGGACGATGACGCGGTGTCGGTCGTGTCCAGCCTGTGCAACAGCCGCGACTCCGTCATGTCGTGGCGTGTGGCACGGGAGCAGCGGCGCGGGGCCCAGGGGGTCAGGGGCGGCCACCGGCCCATGCTGCGCACGCCAGACACTGCGCCTGCCTCCCCAGTCGCCCGCCTGTCTGCCGCGAGCCTGCGCGCCCTGATGGCTGATGCGTGTGATGGCGGTCCCCCCACCTCCACTGCGGATGTGCCGCTGCCCTTGCCCCAGTGCCAGCACCAGTGGCCGGGGCAGGGCCAGGGGCAGGTGGAAGAGCGCATCACGGTGCGCACAGTGCTGCAGGGCTTTGCAGATGCACGCGCGGAGGCTGCGTTTGGGCTGTTCTGGGCAAGCCGGAATTATGTCATGGACATTTCTGCGCTGCTGATGACCCTGGTCATGATGGGAGCTATCCCCATGGCCCTGGACAACGAGCAGCGGCTGCTCACGTGGGCTGGTGTGCTGCTGCTGGGCATCCCGCTGCTAGCTGGATCTGCTGTGGCCACAATGCGCCCTGAGGTGAGCAGCAAGCACAGAACATGAGCTGCCACCAACATGCCACCACTACTGCCCTGCCTGCCTGCCTGGGTGTGTGTGTCGGGCACCTTTGTGCTCCGACGTGCATGCAGCTCATCCATCGGAGTGGTTGTGTCCACCCTGCACCTGCACAGGGTTTGACAGCAGGCCAGTTGCTTGCTCTGTGCCACCAGGTGTTCCGTGCCCATCGGGAGCTGGCAGTGCTGATGTCCCGCGTCATCAACGTCACCATGCTGTGGGCACTGATCGCTAGCAATGCCACCCCCCACTTCCTTCTCAAATCCACCTGCTCCCGATACGTGCGCTGCGTGGTGATCCTGTTCAAGAACACGTACCGGCCACTGCTGGTGCGCCACATGCTGCTGGTGTGCGCACTGGAAGTCATCGGGCTGACCTGGGTGGCACACAGCGCTGACACAGGCCTGCCGGACGCACGGCTGGAGGCGGTGATGATGTGGGTCATTGGTGTGGCGGCCACGTGCGTGCTGGAGGT
Source organism: Haematococcus sp. NG2 (assembly GCA_004335575.1). NCBI lineage: Eukaryota > Viridiplantae > Chlorophyta > Chlorophyceae > Chlamydomonadales > Haematococcaceae > Haematococcus > Haematococcus sp. NG2. Next base: position 767,563 of record QAXD01000034.1, on the reverse strand, counting down.
GAACCAGCGCCGCAGCTTCCTGCGCGCTTGGCGCACACAGGCACGAGGAACGGGGTCCAAGGGGTCAGCAGCGTCCGTCCCTGGATCTGTGTACGGTGGCTCTGTGCTGGATGAGTCGGAGGACAGGGGCATCGGCAGCAGGTCCGGCCAGGGCCACGGGTCTGACCACAGCCCGGGTGCGGTGCCGCTGCACTTCCTGCTGCGTGCACGTGCACGGCGCGGCAGCACCGGCAGCACGCATGGCTGGGCGGGCAGCGGCAGCAGCCGCGGCAGCGAGGGCCTCTCACTTCGGGCGTCATACGATGGGGTGGGCACATCACTCCCACGGCAGCCTGCGGAGACTCTTGGCGTGTCCAGCGGCAGTATACAATCGGCGGAGAATGCTCCGCTGCGCAGCACGCCCAGTCGCAGCTCCTCGGACCCCGAGGTGCATGGCGACCATGAGGGGCTGATCCGCGCGCAGCATGCACAGCTGCCACCACCGGGGCTGCACAGCCTTACCGCGGTGTTTAGGGGCTACTCACACGCCCCCACCGAGGCCCTATTTGCTGCGCATCTGCGCGGGGGCACCTGGCGGGGCGACGCCGCAGCCGTGCTGGCACTGGGGGCCACTGCCGCCTGCACCAGCGACGTGCTCCTTGCTGCGACGTGCACTGCAATGTGCCTGCTGCGCCTGGGGCTCCTGTCATCACCCCGCATGCTGTGCCGCCTGAGGGAGGTGGTGCTGTCTGCTGCCACACCCTTGGTGCTGCACGCGGGCCTGCTGGTGCTCATGGCCACGGGCCGCCACTGCCTGGCAGGGCCCCCTGAGGCCATGGTGCACCTGCTGGTGCATGGCTTGATTGTGCCTGCCACCCTGCAGGTCCGCTTCTTTGTGTTTGCGGCGGGGTCGCTGCTGGTATGGGGCGCGATGCGTGTGGCTTGTGCATCTGGGGCCGTGGTGGGGGCCTGTGGCGGGTCAGAGGAAGAGAACACAGCACAGATGTCAACGCTGCTGTCGTTGGTTGTCGCTTGGGCCTGCGACTATTCGACACGCATGCACTTTGCTTGGGGCGTGAAGACTGCTGCGCAGGCAGCGGGGTCGGAGCAGGCTGTTGGCTGAACCAACACGGTGCATGTGATTGTGCTTCTTTGTTCTGGATCTGCCTGCCTTTGCGCTGTTTGGCGTTCAGGTCGGGCCATGCAACAGCAGTTATCTATGCATAGTCCCGTCTACATGTTTGGTGGTGCATTCTGTGGCAAAGCCTGAATGCTGATAAAGCAGCTGCTGCCTGGTGCTGTACGCGCTGCAACTGTGGGGGGGCTTGCAGCACTGCTTGTGGATTACCATTCGTATGGGGATTTTGGGCATCACGACTGATATGCATTTGTTTCTTTAGGCAACACACTGTGCCGGAACAGAATGAGTCAGCTCTGTGCACTAGACATGGGTACAGAAGCTACTATGGGAGGGAAATACCTAGAGATTGGGTAAGGTGTGCAACCTTCGGTATGAGAGGCTCGTACTAGTGTGCTGTACAACCTGGTCTGGGGCAATGATGAGCCAAACGCGGCACTGATTCCATGCGCCCGTGAGTTAGCTTGTGATCGGCGTGTTTGCTTCGGGGCTGGCTTGATCATCATGGTCTGCACATTAGTTCAGAGCCTCACGTTCGCGTATTGACACTTTTCTGTACAAGTACAGTGTAGTAATAGCACAATACGCATGCATGCACTGCGACGGCCTGGCAGAGCATGGTGCAACTTGCAAGGTTGAACCTTGCACCAGGTCGCAATACATGTTTGGCAGTATTCATGTTTGTCCTGAGCGTCCACGCAAGGCGTGGCAGTTACTGACTGTGGTTGCTACTGTGGGATAAGTGTATCGTTTGTCAACTGCACATGCTTTGGGCTGCACAACAGGTTCAGTGTCCCCTTTCTGTTTGCACTTGCATAGGGTTCTGTTTGCATTGCCTGCTGTTGCATGGTGCACATTTGGTTACGACATGATCTTAGTGGGAGGTGATGAGGTGCAGAACACACAACATGCTGAACCAGGAACTCATTACAGCAGTACAAGAATTTCACCAGTACGTACTGATGTAAATGACGCATGTACTGTATGTGTCAACTGTGTATTCACAGGGTCTGTCCGTCAATGTACCAGGAAACCAGGAAACCGTGAATGCCATACTCCAGCCGCAGCGCCCAGGTGTCGCTGATCCCCTCACTTCCTCAGCGATCAGTCCCCAATCAGCAACTCACCTTCCACTCTGGGCTGCGCTTGCTTTGTTGCTTTGATTGTGTTTTGACAGATGGCAGCTGTGAGCGGTGAGCTGCCCCATGGTCGCAGGAGCCATTCTTCGTGATGAGGCCATGCAGTCCTCACGCACCTCACACCAGGCTACATCATGCAGACTATGTTCAAAGGTGCTGTGTCCCGAGTTGCCTGAGGCATGATGCCATTATGCCTTGGAGCATGCATCCAGCAGGAAGTCAAACTCTGCCAGCGCTGATGGCTGCACACTCGCCCCAGCGGCATGCGCCAGCTGATGGCACGCATCCCGTGCGCGCCGCAGCGCATTGGCCGCCCGCACCACCATGTCGGGCCCCCCGCCCGGCCCGACGTGCATGCACATGCGGGCGACGGTCAGCCACGCCTTGCTGACTTGTGAATGGCTGGCACCCAGCTTGGCCTCCAGCCGCTCTGCCACTGCCTGGATGCGTGCCGCCTCTGCTGCCAGGGGCGGCTGCACAGGCCCACCCAGGTCCAGGGGCTTTGGCATGGGCAGCAGTGAGGACGACCCACCCATTGCCATCCCCATCCCCATCCCCAACCCCATCCCCATGCCTAGGCCAGCTGTAGGCACCAGTGGCTCCAGCCGCTGCACACCCTCGGGCAAGGGTGCGGGCCGTAGCCCTGGGATGGCTGCAAGAGTGGATGGCGAGAAGAGGCCACCGCCGCCGCGTGCGCTGGGCAGTGCCAGCGCGTCAAACCCGTGGAGGATGGCCGGCGAAGGGAGGACAGGCACATTGAGAATGAGGGCGGGCGGCTGCTTGGGGTCCAACAGGCCAGGGTTGCTGAGCCGCATCCCTTTGCCGTGCGAGCCCTGAGTGTGTGCGTGATTGTTTGTGTGTGTTGGGTGTCATACAGCCATGGCTGCGTCAGGGGCCATATACATGAGAAAGCACGGCCACGCATATGCTGGTGGTCCAGGTCCAGGCACAACAGCGCGCCAGCTGCACACTGGCACAGAAGCTGCACACAATGCAGCACCAGCGCGGTGCCCATTTCCCACTTCCCGGCTCTCACCTCCGGCCCATCTGGCTTGTCGCTGACATCCAGCAGCAGCCGTGGCCGCCGCCTCCGGTCCGTGACATCAATGATGCCGTTTGCTGCATATGGGTGTGGTGACGTTGCAATCTCGTGCAACGCCACCAGGCTGTCTTCATAGGGTGACTTGGGGGTGATGGCGCCGCTGGCATCCGGCCCTGGGGCCCCTGTGACATTCACCGTGCCGCCAGGCACCTGCACGAATGAGCGGTCGCGCTTGGGCTTGCGCCGCCCCTCCGCACCCAGGATTGCATCCCCCAGGACATGCAGGGGCGAGTCGAGGTCGTCCCGTGCATCCAGACCTCCCAGGTCCTTGATGCCTGATAGGGAGGTGCGCAGGGGACGGGGTGGAGGCGCCATGGACGTGTCTCCCGCACCAGTGCTCACAGCTAGGCGGGAGGCCGGCCGTGGCGACTGCAGCGCATGGGCAGTGAGCGCGGCCACAGTCACAGCCAACAGTGGTGCGAGTGCGGCCCCGAGCATGTGTTGGAAACAGCCATCAGTGGCAGGCGCAAGCAGCGTGGTGAGCATGCAAACCTCACAGGCACCAACCATGCAGCACACCCACGCACCGGTGCGACAGCCGCTGGCTTGGCCGAAGGTTGAGCGCTGGCATCGGGTGGTGCCACAGCCACCACAGGCACAGGCTCTGCCACTGCTGGGGCCACAGCTACTGCGACTGTGGCCGCAGCTGCAGCTGTGCCTTCAGTTGTGCCGCCAGTCTCTGTCCCCGCCCCCTCGCCCTCCTCTGCGTCCTCAAACTCCTCATCCCCGTCCTCATCGTCCTCGTCGCCCTCCCCGTCCACATCCTCCATCTCCTCATCCTCATCCTCCGACTCCTTCTTGCCACTGCCGGACCCACGGCCCCGGCCAACGCGCCCCGGCGTTGACCGTGACTGCAGTTGGGCGCGCAGGCACAGTCCACATGACGGGGTCAAGGAGGTGACAGCAGACAGGACCAGCAGCCTGCTGCATGCAACTGGCAAGCACATCGCAGCAAGCCCACTCCAGCATACTGCGTTACTCACCCCCCGTCCCCCGCCACGCCGCTTGATTGGTGCCACACCCAAGCCATCTGGCGGGCCTGCCCAGCCTTCTGGGTAGAAGCCCTCCTCTATCCACTCCCGTAGCCCAAACAGGCCTTCCTGTGGCCTGCAGGCAGCAACAGAGAACGCCCGTGCGCACAGTTGTGGACGGCCAGCAACGCACCGGGCTGGTGCTGCGAGTATGCAATGGGTCCACCAAGAGAGTACTGCCGCGCACCGTGTGAACACACTCTTCTCAAGCTTGCGCTTGACATCTGTGTACAGGGCAGAAGCCATTGTGGCCTCTGGCGTCTTGCCCTGGCACTTGATGAGGCCCCGCTCCAGAGCCACCCTGTGCAGTGCTTGGGGAGGTTTGGACCAGATTGCAGCAGGTGCTGAAAGAAAGGCATCAGTGCCAATTCCTCCAATGCACTGGGCGCATTGTGCATGTGTTGCACAGTGTGCATGCAAGCACACCTGGTGATTTCGCCTGTGGACATCAGCTTGCGCTCCTGGCGCAGCACTGCCACTGCAGCACTTTTGAAGATGCCACCTCCAACAGGCTGTACACCAGGTCCCAGCTGCGTCTTGCCATCCTGCTCCTGCTGTGCACCATGCGCCCGTCAGCACGACCTTGCTCTCATGACATGCACTAGCACATGCTGCATGCAAATCAGCCATGCCCACCCAGGCGCAATCTTGAACTACGGTGATCGAGCATGTCATGTCAGTGACGAGCTGCAGTCTGCATGCGCTTCGCCAGGCCCGACAGTGCACAATTCCTCGAGGACATGCTTGACAACTCCCAGTAAAGCTGGCCGACTCCTGCTGTTCAAACTAACAAAAGGGTACACGAGGCATATAGGGCAGCAGCGGTGGCCCGTCTTTGTGCACCGAACCCACAAGTACATCTGGGAAGATGAGTATAAACCATAATATAATTCAGCTGGACTCACTTCCGGTGCCGCTGCTCCGTCTCCCCTTCCTGCCCCACCACCTCGGCCTCGCCCTCGTTTTGTTGGCCTGAGCAAACGAATCAGTCAAGTAGGATTGAAACAAACTGAATTGTGAATATGAAAATGTTTCGGTGCAGTCCCACCGTTCTGACATCGCCGGCCACGGGTTACGCCATGAAGCAGAATTATTCGTGCATTTGAGACATCAATACTGATTAACGAACCAGACAGCCCACGCGTCACGTCCAGTGTGAGTCATTGCAAAACCATCAAAGCATGTTTTAAGCGCCATAACGTTATGATATAGGCAAGCAGATAGCACAAAACCATGTGACTGGACTCATCTTGAACGTGGCTGTCCCATCTGTCGAAAACTGCATTGCGGAGGACAGCGGAGATGTAGCGAAGGACGATTCAAATCATGGCCTTGGGCCTGAGCATGCATGCTTTGTTAGACCTGTATAGTGAGCACGTACAACAAGATCAAAGATGAGCGGAGGATTAACATCAAGGTGGTGGGAGAACGAGAGGAGTGGCCGTAAGTGCCATGTTGCTGCTGCCATTTTCATGCAACAGGCACCACGTCCATCATGCACATGTTGTGTTTTGTTCACTTCAGGGTCATATGGGGAAATCATGCTGGCTAGGTATGCTGATCAGCTGGGCAGAGGTGAGGAGTTTCCTGTTGGGCCCAAGCTGCGCAACCTTCATGACAAGCAGAACAGCAGGGGTGTACGGGAGTACTACAAGTTCGCGCACCTCAAACACGCTTGTATGTTCCTTTCAACGACCAAGCCTTTGGAGGCAAACCATCGTGGACAAACGTGCCACAGCGAGCTGGGGCATCCTTCAAGCTGCACAAGTTGTACAACATGCCACTGGTGCAGGTGGGCTGCCGTACACAAGTCAACAGGTCAGGCGACAATGCGCTCACTTTGGCGGTTGTGTGTCGTGGCGTGTGGATCTGCAGGCAGAAAACAGACCAAGCCAAGGCATGCTGCAGGCACTGTGGCACATTCTGGTGTCCTGGCTGCCTCTGGATCCGCCATGGGGAGAACATCCGCGAGGTGGGGACACCAGATGACCTCGCAGCAGCGTGACACATTCACACATTGTTTCTGCTCAACCTCAGTGCTTTGGCCATGACCAAATTGTTGAGAATACCAATTTCAGCACAACCTGCTCGTGCTACTGCGTCCCCGGCTCAGCGCAGGTCAACAACCACCCAGAGTGGAAGTGCCCAGTATGCCGCTGCATCTGCAACTGCAGTGCGGAAAGCTGCAACAGGAAAACCAGGGGCCTGGAGCCAACGGCACAGCTCAGGTCAGAGGCATCGCAGCTGGCCTACCCATCTGTGAGTGTTCACACACACAGCGCATCGATGCGTTTGATGGTGTGAGGACAGCTGCCAGGACAGCCTGGACAGCAGCGATTTGATGGTGTGAGGACAACAGCCACTTCTGCCTCTGATATGTGCCTTGGCCACATGGGGGGAGCCACTGCTGATGTGGGCCGTGTTGCGTTGAGTTGTGGGTTCCGTTGCCCGCAGGTGGCCATCTACCTCATCCTGCCCTACCTGCGTGAGAAACGCCAGTTCACAGATGAGGACCTTAAGATGGCCACGTTTGACCCCAGCCTGGCTGAGGAGCTGCAGGTTGCCCACGCGCAGAGAGAACAGGAACGGGCAGGCCGCAGGGGTGCAGCTGGAGCAGTGCAGTGAGTGGCAACGGTATCCATCAATCATGGAATGATGACACCATGCTGTGCTGCATCTGGCTCAGTAATCCTTGGAAAAACCAGTTTTGCGCTTTAGGCGTTGTGCAGCGGTCCACAAGCCACCAGCAACTTAGCGCCCCTGGTGCTTGCCTTCTTGCAGGGTGCCCAAGAAAGCAAATGCGCTTGAGATGCAGCTGATGAAGGTGGTCGCTGCCCTGCCTCCACCACCCCAGGCGCAGTCCCTGCTGGTGTGTGGGCAGGGCTCATAGAATGCATGTCGTGAGTTCTTGCGTCATGCCAGATGGTCAAACCCCAAACCTTGTCAGGTCCAACGATGCTCACAAGGTGCTCACCATTGATGCTGCAGGACCAGACAGCAGCGTTCTTGGATGTGGACGGTGCAGATGTGCTGGATGTTGTGGAGCTGCTGAGTGGGCCTGGCTTGCGTACCAGCTCCGAGCTCTTCGGTAGTGCTGGTGCTGCGGTGCGTGCGTCTGGTGGGCCTGGTGCCGCTGGGCAGCAGCAGCAGCAGCAGCACCTACTTGCAGAAGGGCAGCAGCCGGGTGCTGCACCGGACCCTGCCAGGCTGGGTGCGCTGCAGCACCGTGGCACACCTGCACATGGCACAGCTGGCCTGCAGGCAGAAGGTGGAAGCCATGGTGGGGTGAGCACTGGTGGTGCTGGTGGTAAAAGGGGCACAGGCAGCGGTGGTGGTGGTGGTGGTGGTGGTGGTGGTGGGGCCATGGGCATCAACCTAGGCGGACGTATGGCAGCAGCGTTTGGCCACACTGTTTCTGATGGACAGGCACGGCCGAGTGCTGGCAGCGATGCTGCTGCACAAGCAGCTGTGCCGAGCGCTGCTGCAGCTGCTGCGGCCAGGCTAGGAGCCACAGGTGGTCGGGGTCTGGCACAGCCGGCTGTTGGGCTACGCAGCAGCCGGGATGGTGGCCAAGTGGTCAGCGATCCTACACCTGAAGGCAACCAGTTCTGGCGGTGCCAAGATCTGGACGACATCTTCCAGCCGCTGCACTCGCTCACAGCTCAGCTGCCCTTCCGCACAATATCAGCCCCAGGCAACCAGCCGCAGGTGCCGGTGCCCTTGCATGCACCAGCACCTGCAGCTGCAGGTGGTGTTCCTGTGCACCAGGCTGCAGTGACAGCAGGTGCTGCAGGAGGATCGATATCAGGACCACAAGAAGTGGACCCACAGGACGCTGCAGGCTCTGCGCCTGATGCTGGCATGGGCATCCAGCTCCACAGGTGGTCCGCCGCTGGCCAGCTTGCACCAGCTGCTGAGTTCCTGCCGCCAGCGGCTGCTGGTGCAGCTGCAGCACCAAGCAGGGCAGCAGGCGAAGGGCCGGCAGCTGGCAGAGGTGGTGCAGCGGGGCCAGGCAAGACGGGCGCCGGGGGCACTGCTGGTGGTGCTGGTGCGCTGCAGGCAGTTGCAGATGCAGGTGCAGCTGTTGGTCTGCCGCAGCTGGGGCCAGTGCTGCCACCCCTGCATCTGATCACCGACCCCACACACCACCAAGCATTCCCAGCTGCTGCGCCTGTGCGCGGCCATGCACGCGCCCCTGCAGGGCTGAAAGGTGATGATGCAAGGGCAGCTGCACTGGGCCTGCCACCTTTGGATCCAGTGCTGGCTGAGCGCAGGCGCTCGATGGGTGCGGGGCGGGTGGCATCCGCGGATGGTGTGCGGCCAGCTGGCCACACAGCTGCCCGGCTGGGCCGGCAAGCAGGTGGCCCATTAGGCAAACGGGGGCTTGAAGCTGATGGAGGGGATGCTGATGGAGCAGGGCCATCACACGTGGATGGTGCAGCGGGCATCCGGCCGCAGCGTCCAAGGCTGGAGCGTGGTGCTGCAGATGCAGAAGGCAGTGCAGGTGCAATGCATGTGGACCAGGATCTGTACGATGGCCTGGATGCAGCAGCAGGACTGGGTGATGAAGATCATGGGCAAGGGGCCGACCACCGTGATGTTGACATGAGGGATCTGCCGCCACTTGAGACATCCAACAGCCCAGTGCAGCACGCCCGCGCAGCGCAATCTGGCAGGGACTTAACGGCAGGTGCACCTGGAGCCGCAACTATATCAACAGCTGGGGAGGACCAGGGTGCTGGGCAGCAGCCGCTGCCGATGCCGGGTGCAGCAGCACAAGTGGCTGAGCAGCAGCCGCCAGCCCCGGTGCAGTACAAAGGGCATTTGGAAGATCTAGCCACAAGCAGCGCTGTACAAAGTGCATTACAAGCGCTGTGTGAGCCAGATCTGGTGGGAAGCCAGGCCAAGGAGATCCTCATCACTGTGCTGGAGGTGCGTGTGGCTTGGTCTCACACCGAAATGCACGTTGTGTATGCAGCAGCTTCTCCTGTTCCACGATCCCATTCATGCATTCTGATGTGGCAGGTACGCTAGCCCCTTCAACCTGGTTTTTCTGTGATCTTGTTGCACCGCACACGCATGTGTATCCACCTTCATGAGACCTGCCCGGACGGATGCAACATATCACAATGAGGATGTATGGCTGTACTCATACCTCAGGCGCTGTCCAGGTACTTTGATTTCGTTGAAGATGCGTCCACACTCACAACTGAGCGTGAGGAGCAGAAGGGCAGGTTCCATGCAACGCTGTGCAACAAGTGGCAGCAGCTCAGGAGTCTCATTGATGAACAGATTGATGCTGCAGTTGTTGTCCCATCAAGTTTTGATGAAGGTGGGTGGTGTGTTATGTGCAGCTATGCTTGATGTAATAAGCATGCAAACTCTGCTCTCTTTTCACGCATGCTCTGGGTGTTTTCTCTGCGATATTGATTGTGACGACAAGCAGGCGCTCCTCCTGCTGCCTGCAGTGAAAGGCACACCTCAAGACACATGGCCACGCTGCGAGCTCCTGAGCTCGGTGCAAGCCCTGCGCTACACGGTCGACTTGATCGTTCTGATGGCCAAGCACCTGCCCCTCAACACCGAGGACCCCCAGAGCGTGAGCACCATGAAGGGTGTGCTGGGCACGATCTTCAATGGGGACGCGCCCTTCCTGGATTTTTACCGGTGAGGCTGTGCCTTGTGTGTGCATGAGAGGACTGGGGTGGTGCCTGCCGGGCTCCGGCTGCAACGGCCATCAGATCGCAACGCACGGATCAGCCCTGCGTTTGCCTTTGATTGCACACAACATGGAGGGGGCAGTGCCACCTGTGCACTGGCCTCACACACATCCGGGACCCTACTGCCACCTGCCAGGTGTGACTCCGAGGCCAAGGCCATGGTGCTTGATGGCGGGCAGCGGCTGCTGAACGTAGCGATCCAGCGCCAGATGGGCGAGGACTGCTGGCAGACCATCGTGAATGGCGTGCTCAACTGCATGCAGCTAACAGCCAAGGCCGCATCAGAGCTGGCCCGAATCACTGAACTGGACAGCGTTCAACAGCAAGTAGGTGAATGCCTCGGTGGCCTTCATGCAAGCCACTGCTCTTTTGCATCTGTGTGGACCCGTGCGGGCTTGCATACTGTGGCATGGGTTGTACATATCTAGTTCGGCACGACGTCACTCTGCCTGTGCTGCTGCAGGAGCTGGAGTGCGTGTGTGTGCGCATGAGGGCCATCAACGCAGGGCCCAGTGACCTACCCCGCTTGTTGGCCGCACGCCTGGAGCGCATCGATGCCGAGCGCCGCAGCTTGCGCGTGGTGCTCAACAACCTGCTGCTCCACATGATGGTGTGTGGCGACGGGCCCGGCATGCAGCTGCAGTGCTGCGGCGGTGGGGATGAACATGAACACGTCGCTTGGTGCTGCGGCATGTCTGAGATGTCAGAGGGGTCATGGTGGACCCCTAGCTTGATTTTTTGCCACATTTTGTTGCCATGTTCCACCTTTTTTGCCACGACGCTGCGTACCAGTTGAGGGTTATGTGTTATGGAAGTAGCCGTACCATCTCCCTATGGTTTCATGGCTTGTTGTGCTATGGACCACAGGCCAAGTGCACGGAGCTCAGGTCCTACAGCTGGCTCTTCCTCAACAAGCCTTCCCTGGAGCCGGCGCCGCTGATGCGGCTGCTGGAGGCCTCCTTGCTGCTGGACAGTACCGATGACCAGCAGTCCAGGGACAGCGCAGCTGCGTTTGAGCTGCGGCAAACGGCTGTGTACACTGTGGCTGCTGTGATCAGACATGCGTCTGAGCTCAGGTGCGCGGACATCTGGGTGCCACAGGGTCTCTGTCCTGCAGGTGTTATCATCATTATTATTGTCATCTGTGTCTTATTATTATCATCGCATGCAGTCCCGCCGTCACACAGTAGTTCAGATGAGCCCTTGCGGTGGTGCCCTGGCGCACTGCACTTAGGGGCGGTGGTGGCTCACATGTGTTTTGTGGAATTTCTGTTGCAGCACGGCAAGCCCGGACATGAATGAGTATGAGAAGCGGCTGCGGCGTGTGGCGGCAGAGAGGCTGGCTGAGATGATCGGGCAGCAGGTATGATGTGCTTGAGGCCGGTGAACGCCAGGTGGTGACCTTGACCTTTTACGTCCCCCCAGCATTCCAGCATTACACAAGCACGGCCCAAAAGTGACTAGCCGAAGCAATGGGCAATGCCACTGCAGGTACTGAAGCCGCTAGAGCTGCTGGTGGCACTGAAGGTCACCGACCGTACACTGAAAACATCTGCGCAACCCAGCACTGCTTCCCATGGTTGCCAAGCGTTGGCAAGGATCGAGCATGTGCAGCAGCTGGAGCTTGGGCTCAAGAACTGCAAGATGGCGGACATGAGCAAGGTGCCATGGAGTGTACCTAGGTTGGACGGCTCCTGTCATGAGTTTACTGGGAGTGAACCCTTTTGGAATGATGAATCATGCCTCATGTCACTGTTCTTGGGCTGCTCAAGGAAGCCCCCTTGCCCTGTTGACACGTGCTGTCACACTTTGGATTTGATCGTGGATGCAGCTGGCTGGACTCGCAGCCAAGGTTCTGTCCATGGCATACAGCGTGCCGCTGTGGGCAGGTGAGCTGGCCATCGAAGTGGACGGCAACGCGCTGGCTGCGCGGAAGCCATGGCTGCTGACATGGCCAGAGATGGAGCAGGTGGTGTATGCGCCCCATGAAAGCGCACTGCAATGTGCGCTGCGCGGGGACCTGAAACAGCGGCTCCTGGGGCTGCGGATGCTGTGTGAGGTGCTGGGCATTCTGGGGACACGTGTGCGGGAGCTGGTGAGTCAAAGGTGGAGAAATGATGTTATGCACGAATCTTGTGGCAGTAAAACTAGGCAAGCCGCCAGTCGAACCGCCTGCTGGACTGTGCCGTGTGCTGCGCCACCGCCTCACCACCTGCAGTAGCACGGCTGTGACGAGGCGGCTGACCACATCATGTGCTGTGCTGTACCCCCGCTCCCTGCCACATTGCAGCCAGGGTTTGTGTTCACCTCATGGATTCTGTCGCTTCTGGACCTCAAGCTGCTGCAAGACCCCACGCTCGCGGCCCTGCCGCACCTGCTGGCCCAGCAGCCCAAGGTGCTGCGCCTCCTCCAGCACACCGCTGTGGAGGCCCAGGCAAATGCAGCAGTGCGTGCAGCCATCGGCGACTGGGGCAGTGCGCAGCTGCCAAGTGTGCGCACCAGCGGCACAGGGCCCCTTGACGCCGGCAAGTTCACTGAGCAGGCGCTGCGGCAGCTGCTGGAGGCGAAAGTGGAAGGGGAGGAGCGGCTGGCTGCACAGGACAAGGCGGTGCTTGCACTGGAGCGGCTGACCATCATGCGGCCTGCTGCTGTGGCGCTGGTGGTGGTGGCGCACCGTGTGGCTGGGGGGGACGTGTCATGGCTGGGGCGCATGGGCCAACTGCAAGAGGTGGGCGGGTGCCATGAAAACACTGTACTGCAGTGTATGGGCCTGGGTTTCAATACCCACAAGTCAAGTTCCTCACCTACAGGAGGACTGCACACCATTGGCTGGCCTTCAGACCCTGCACCTGCCCTGGGCTGAGGCACTCAGCCCATGAGGGTGTTGCCTTTGTACACCGAGGCCAGTCACTGAGGGCACTGCACCACTCCCTGCACAGGTGTACAGGGCACGCAGTGCAGAGGTGGCCAAGGCCGGGCTGTTCCTGCACCTGAAGTGGCAGCGCGCGGCTGTGCACCTGCTGCTGCGCCTGCTGCGTGCTGCGGCCACTGGCCGGCTGCAGAGCCACCTGCTGGGGGAGCGTGCAGCTGCGGAAATGCTGAAGGGCTGCAAAGATGCAATCGTGGACGCCGCCAGCAGGATGTGCACCAACCCTGCTCCAACCGCTTCAGGTGTGTGTGGCCACTGTCACAGCTTGCACTGACCATCTCGTCTTTCAAGCGCAATGTTGTTTGATACGGTGAGTAGTTGCGCTCTCACCGGATGGTGACGCCCATGCCTGCCTCTGGGGCTGCGTGTGCGCAGGGAGCGGCAGCGCTGCAGGGCCTGCCCTGGTGGGGCAACAGCGGCCATTCATCTACGCGCTGCAAGCGGAGTCGCCGGTGCGGCTGGTGGAGGCGCTGCTGCGCACTGTGCTGGCCTGTGTGGACAAGGGGGGCCTGCCTCAGGAGTGGGTGGCGCACCAGGCACTGGGCTGGCCCGGCACGCTGGGTGGGCAGGACGTGGACAGCCAAGTCCTGCTGGAGATCCCCCTCCACCTGCTCAGCATCGCCACCCACCTGCCATGGCGGGCAGCTCCCAGTAACGCCCCCCTGCTGTTCTCCACCTGTGCCAAGGAGGAGGCGCTGCCGCTGTGTGACCCCTGGGACAGGAAGCGCGACGCCGCCCTGCGCATGGTCGTGGCTTCAGGCTTCACGCGCATGCTGCAGCACGCACACGCCGGCACTTCAGACCCGCTCCCAGCCCCTGCCAACCAGGGTCCGGGTGGGCAGGTGTGGGCCAACGTGCACCATGCAGTGCCCAAGCCCCTGCTGGCGCACCGCCTGCTGTGGTGGTTGCTTGCGGGGCCGGTCGCACAGCACTGGAAGGCAGCGGGCGAGCAGCCCGGGAACACAAAGCTCCCTGTGGTGGCCATCAATGCCGCGCGCTGGGTGCACAGCCTGTTCCCGCTCATTGCGGCCATGAATGACAACCTTCAGCGGGACGAAGCTCTGTGCTGGTGGGTGGCTGCATCCTGCCGTTACACGGCAAGTGCTTGCTGCTTGCACGGCACAGTGACGATTCCGCGCGATGTTGACGCGATTACACGATGCTTTGCGGCAGTTATAAAGTGTTGCTGTGGGTGGCAGCTATGCTGTGCTCTGACCACCGCTCCCACTGGTGTGCCACCATTCTGCAGGTTCCTGCCCCCAGTGCTGCGTGGTGCAGCACATGTGCTGAGCAAACTGCAGTGCGGGCCACTGCAGCTGCTGATGCTGCACCTGCTGCAGCAGCTTGTCCCAATCATGGGGCAGGCTAAGCTTCTGCCAGGGCCAGATGCCTATGAGCACGTTGCAGACTCACAGCTGCTCCTCATCAGGGCGGGTGAGCCAGGCACTCCCCAGGCGGTGCAGCGGCTGGCCAGCCGTACGCTGTTCCTTGCCGCCTGCTTTGGCATGTACGCGACGCGTGAGGCGGTCAAGAAGGCCAAGGGGCCCGTCACCAAGCACGTCATCCTGCTCAAAGGGGTTGAGCCGCGCATGGCGCTGCCCTTCACAGATCGCATTGTGAGTGTTGCGTACGAGTTGGATACCGCATGCAGGTGTGCAACAGGAGGTGTGTACAGCAGGCTGCCGACATACAGATCAAACCTAGGTACTCATCTTACTTAAATGCAATGTTGCCCACATGTGCGGCACTCAGCCACTTGCTTCTGCCACCTCCGACCCCTGCCCCCCCCACCGCCACGCTCACCACGCCTGCATCCCCCTACACACGTGTCGCGCAGACTGCTGCGTACGAGGCGGTGGAGGAGTGCCACAGGAAGTGGGTCCCATCAGGGTTCCAGCCCGCCTGGCCCTTCCCCGTCACGCACCTGGCTGATAAGGAGCTGGCAGCACCTGGACTCAGTGGCAGCACCTTCAGCCTGCACCCGGAGCTGGAAGTGCCGGTGGCCAACCCCAGCGGCATTGAGAAGCTTGCCGCCCCACTGGCCCTGCACAGCATGGAGCTACTAGAGTGTCTGGTCGTGACGTGCTCGCCCCGAGATGGCTGCGCATGGGCGCGGCGCGCGCTGCCCTGCCTCAGCCTGTACGTGGACTGGTCCCAGGGGGTGCTGCCGGACCTGGCGCTGCAGCAGAAGTTCAACCGGTTGGTGGATGTGGAGGTGCAGCAGCGGCGTGAGCTGGGCGTGATGTACCCAGGCCACGCGGCACAGGGGGTGGGTCCGCAGCCAGGCCCAGGCGCTGTCCCAGAAACAGAGGCGGCCGCAGACGCGGCAGCTCTGCTGCAGGAGCCGGTGAGCTGGGCGCGTGCTCTGGAGCTGTACGAGGAGCAGTACAAGGACGGCTTCAGCCAGCTGTCACAGCCCCAGCAGCTGCTGTTCCGCACCCACCTGTCGGCCCAGCAGCGGCGGCACATGCTGCAAGTGCTGGCTTATGCGTCATGGGGGCCGTACATTGACCTGGTGTTCCAAGCGGCCTCGTCGGAGCAGGGGCGCCAGCTGCTGTGCGAGTATGAGCAGCTGGCTGCAAGCGCCACGCAGCCCAGGCCCACAAATGGGCGGCAGGAGCAGCTGGGCACCTTCTTGGCACTTGCTGCGACAGACGGTGCGGGCGCCCTGCAGCCCCAGCAGCGGCAGCACATGCTGTGCCTGCCGCGTGAGCTGTGGGCCGCTTACATAGCAGTGGTGCGCAATCCCGCACGCGCCCAAGCCTACCAGCAGCTGGCTGACATGAGTGCTGAGCAGGGCCAGGCGTTCCTGCGGCTCAGTGCAGAGGAGCAGGACCTGGCTGTTGTGATGGATCAAGCGTGGCAGCCTGCGCAGGTATGCGTTCACAGTTGCAACAGTGGTATGGTCTATGGCCTGTGCTTGTGCCTGCATATGTCACAGTTGCAATCCTTCCTAGTATGCACGCTGCTGCATGTGCTCAATTATCTGCTGTTCAATTGTACAGCTTACAAAAGGACATGGTTTATTAACATATCCATCACGTTGAAAGACTAGTAGCTGCATGTGTTGCTGCTGCACGTACGTTTCACAGGTGGCCAAGCAGCAGCCTCTGAAGCAAGGCAACGCCCTGGGGGTGTTTGCCTGGAAGAGGAATCGAGCCACGGAGGCTGGGAAGCACATGTGCGAGCTGGTCATAGCAGGACCGGCACCGTCCGGCGAAGACTGCGTGACTGCATCCATCATCCTCCTGTGCGTGTCTGGTGATAGATGGTTTTCTGCTGGGCCCAGGCGAGCGCATGCCTCCACCCACATGGCACTGGTTGCGCAGCCATCTGCATGCGTGGTCGGCATGCTTGGCTGCTGTGCACCTTGTCGGGGCAGCCGCTGTTTTGCTGGAGTTTTGCTTCTGACAGCACCCAATCGTGTTGTGTGCGCAGCAAGGAGGACGGCGCTCTGAACCAGCTCACCGCACGCAGGCTAGTACGGGACCAGCAGGTTGATGCGCTTAAACCTGGCGATGTGGTTGGGTTCCAGCGCACCATAACAGCAGATCTAGCAGGGGGCCGCAGGCTTATTGAAAGGCAAAACAAACTTGTCACGGTCCACAAGAGCCCGTTGTGCGCTGCAGCGTACACGTTGCAGAGCAGGGCTGAGCAGCTGGTGAGGGCAGCAAGGAAGCAGCTGCAGCAGCATGCCTCCACCGAGCGCCGGCAGTCGCAGGGGGCCTCCCAGGATCAGCGCCACAACCCATCAGGGTCGGGCAACCTGGAGGCTGCATCTCAGGCGTCACAAGGGGGTGCTCCGCTGCTGCAGGCAGCTGCAGCGCGGCGTGCACCACAGCCAGCAGCACGCCCCGCACCAACCGCGGCCAGCGCACAAACAGTGCAGCAGCGGGACCTCCACGCGGCAGCACAGCACAGGCCGCGCGAGGAGCAGAGGACAACAACGACGCATGCTGCGTCCAACCTGCCGTACCCGGCAGTGCAGCAGTCGCCACCTGATGCACCACACGTGCCTGATGCGCTGCCCCCACCTGTGTCGACCCCAGCTGCCACACATATCAACTCGGCAGCAGAAACACTACCGTACGCATGAGCTCCAGCAGGCAGTGCACACAGTCACGGTCGTTCTCGATGTTACTAGACAGGGGCCAAGCACGCGGGCCAGAGCATGCAAGTGCTGCAGACGTGTAGAGCAGAGGACGACGAACGCAGGAGTTAACACATTGGCTTGCAGCCAAGGATATAGTTGACGGGATCATCACCACATGAGTGAAGCGTGCTGTTGCTGAATGGAGTTTGCGTGCTGTTGCTGAATGGACAAAACTGCTTCACCCAGATGGCTCATTGATAAGATACGGTACCGTACTGATGACTCAATCAAAGTTGTATGCAAAATAGTCGGTGCCAGACAGCTGCTGAACAGCGCTGCTACTGCAAGCATCGGATGTAACGATGCAATCATCGCTCATCTGAGCTGAAGCCTCACAATAGAAGTCGGCACCATACAGTCAGCAGCACAGCTGCCCAATCCGCAGCGCGCGCCGCTACTGCTTGTGCCCCTCCTCTGGCTGATATGACAGCGCCCGCACCAAGCTGTCGTCGTGCTCCGCCTCAATCACGCGGCCAGGTGGCACATGTGGTGGCACGCACTGCATGCGGTGCAACGGCCACAGGATGTGAGTCACACGCCCCTCCAGCAGCCCCAGGTGCACCTGCACAACAGGTATGGCAAGGGAGAACATCGGGCGCCATCATTCCGAGTGAGCAATTCGCTGTGCAACGCTTTGAAGTCTGGCTGTGTGCGATCGCCCTGCCAGCCTTAGCTGCTTGCAACACACTGCACCAACTTTGCGGTGCATCACAATACGTGCTGCAAGCCGAAGGTAATGCACGCTGACTTGGTGAGGGTTCTGCTACATCAGCCTCTGGACAACAGGTTGGGAACAGCCAGCAACAAACACTGCAAGGGCGCTGCCTGCTGACGTGTCCTGCTGCCTCACCGGGCCATACAGGTTCCGTGAATCTCCACTAGAGCTACGGTTATCTCCCTCGACCCAGCAGCGCCCCTGTGTGGTAGAAGCACACAAGCATGGGGGCAGGTGTATGGGACAGCTGCATCAGCTCCTGGCGCGCTGCCATGGCTCATGGCCGCAGCACGGCACCGCTCAGCACCACTGGGCGGCCAGAATTTGGCTGCTGCACTGGCTGCCCAGCTGAGCAACCCAGAGACACTGAAGCTCGGGCACAGATGGCGGTGCAGTAGTGTGCTCCAATCACGCACCGCGCCGATCTTGGTGGGCTTGGATGCACCATCCTCCCACACCATGTCCCCCTCAATAGCAATCATCCGCTTGACCAGCTGCTGGTGCGGGTCATCGGGTGCCCTGTAGCACCACATGAGACCAAAGCCGGATCAGCATGCCCAGCACCGCCTCGGCATGTACATGAATGCACATTATGCACATGAGCAGGCCATCCAGCTGTGATGTGCAGGGTGCATGCCACTGACCAGAACACAGCAACATCGCCACGATGATAGCGTCTCAGCAGCTTGTAGGTGACCTTTTCAACCAGAACCCAGTCCCGTTGTCCTGGATCTGGGTTGAGTGTGGGCTGCATCGACTGCCCATCTACTCTTATAATGCATGCCACGCAATCAGTGAAGGCGATGGCCACTGGCACGGTCCATGCAACTTGCTTGAGAAACTTGGCAAAGCCCGAGTTCATATCTGAGTTCTCTGTCTTAATCCCATCACGGCTGCGGCCAGTTGTACAAGAGGCTGCACGGCGAGGAGCAAGGCCAGTTCTTCATTGTCGCATCTTTGCATACCTAAAGAATGTTTCACACAATCTTCGTTAGAGCCGACACCTCACGTTTTAGGGCTCTTAGGGCTTTTAAGTGACTTATCACCGGAGTTGTGTTGACAGCTGCGGTGACCGAGTTATATTACATAAAAAAGCCATACTTCAACTTCGCTGCTCTACTATCACTTCACGAGTTCACCAGATCAGCAGTGCAGGAAACCGCTGCACAGCACCATGACAGGAGAGGCAGAGGCCACGACATCAAGTTCAATTGAATTCCTGGATGCTATTGAGGTACTGCATGGCTTGGTGCATATGATCATGTGAACATGCACAGCGCCATGCAAGGCGGTCAGGTTTGTGGCACATCTTTGCCTGCATAGTGTCTCCTACTACGGCTGTTGCGGCAAACGTGTGCTCATGATTCTCTGTGTTGCTGTGCCGCAGGACTTTTTCTGCTCCCCCAGCTTCACCTCAGCGCTGGGCACTTTCCTCAGTGAGCATGGGGATGAGCTCGAGTTTGTCGCCCCAGAGGAGACACAACCCATGAAGAACTACGACATATTCATGAAGTACCAGGCACTGGTGGAGGATCAGGTGTGCTGCACATTCCAGGCATACTGCGCATGGCTGGACTGGCTGCGACTGATCAAGTGCATTACATGCATACTGCTATCAACGCCTCTGCCCACAGCTGACACAATTCCTGGCCGAGCGGGGCATCACCAGCCAGGTGTGCATAGCTGCATGCTGTCCTGATGCGTGTCCAGCCTGCACTTGCTCAAACCGCCTTAACCACTGGCACCATGACCGCAATTCTTGGCGAGCTTCACGAGTGCCTGCAATCTCTGCATACAGACAGATGTGTTGGTCAAGACTTGCCTGCACTACTATCATGATGCCGCACACAGGATGTGTTCAAGGCGTGCCAAGCAGCACAGGCGTCAGGTAATGCTGCATACCGCACATGCATTGACTACCTACTGGCGTCAACAGAGTACGAGTCATTCATGCAGCTTGCGGCAGGTGGGTTGAGTAACTGTTAACAAAATGTGCGTGATGATGATGCTGAACAGTATGCAAGGTGCTTAGTGCTGATGCAGTGGTGGTGGCAACTGCTGACGGAGACGCACCGTTTTTGTCCTCCCCCAGCTGCTGCATGTTGATCCTGCTCCTTGCATACGCTTGCATGCACCTGCCAGACCATGTGAACCTGGCAGCCTACCAGCCTGAGGCCGGCGCAGAGGATGACTACGAGCTGCCCCCAGCAGATGAGGAGGACGATGAGGACGCCCGTGTGGTGCCCATTGACGCTGACGAAGAGCTGGAGGGCCTGGAACCTTCAAACGGGCAAGAAGCTGGGGCTGTCAAATGATAAGCTATCGGCAGGTGTGCCACGCATAGTATGCATTCTTCAGGACAGGACAAGGGAGTTCAGCATGGAGTACACTCAAGTGCCATCTGCAACAACCTGTGCTGGTACAGGATTTACGACCAGCACTTGTGAGAAAACGTGGACTTGAACCCTGCATTTCATTTGGGGGAGGCAGTACAGTGCCAGCCGTTGCATGCTTGCATCAGGCCTCTTACGACCGTCTTTGCCTCATATGTAAGAACCACCTTTTCATCATACACACTCAAACACAGTCGCCACTGCGCCACTCTCCTCTCTCTCACTGGGTTGTGGCGGCATGAAACGCGTCAGCCGTCAACCTCAACGTCGTGTTGTTTGTGGTAAACGCAACTTCTTAATTCACAGCGTGGCATACCCTTCTCCAGCTGGGGTGCTGAAGTTGGTGCTGCTCGACCTTGTTAGCTTGTTTTCAGTACAATCATCAACCTGAGGACTTGAAAAGAATGCTTGTTTTATTCGAGTCCCCAGCGGGCTTCGCCCTCTTCAAGGTGTTGAAGGAGGGAAAGATACAGGATGCAAATGTAAGTAACAACAGCTCTTGTAAATGGATACGGTGATGTGATGAGCGCAGCCATACTCAGCAGCCCTTGCCACGGTGTTTGGCCGCAGGACCTGTCAGAGGACTTTGCATCGCTGGAGTCTGCGCAGAAGGTGCGGATCGCGGTGATTGTGCCGTGCCGGCGCGTGACGGTACCCTACGCCATGCCCATGCTGATGGCATGCCATGCATGACCCCATGCTGCTGCACAGATGGTCAAGCTGAAGGCCTTCTCCAAGTTCGAGAACACGACGGAGGCGTTGGCGGCGGCTACGGCGCTCGTGGACAGCAAGCTGAGCAAACGTAAGGGTTTGCCGCCGGGTTTTGCACATCAATGCAAGCTTCGCGACTGAAACCTTTGCATGTTTGGGTGCAGCTCTGAAGAAGTTCCTCAAGAAGCACGTCGACGGCGAGGAGCTGGCGATCATTGACAAGAAGCTTGGCAGCATTGTGCAGGAGAAATTGGGCATCCCATGCATCTACAGGTTAGTTGGCCGCATGCAGCACGTGGCGGCAGCTTGCAGCATTGTACTGATGCATGTGCGTGCACTTGTGCTTTGTTTGAGGCATGCGCCAGTGTCCGTCGTTGGTGATGCGGCCTGTGTACCGTCCATGCTGACATGCGCCCACCCCTGTGCTCTGCATGCGTCCGCAGCAATGGTGTGCTGGAGCTGACACGTGGCATCCGCAGTCAACTGCAGGGCCTGATCAGGTGCGGGGCTCGAGTCTTAAAAGCAGTTCTTAGTCCAGGCAGCTGCAGCTGCCTCAAGGGCATGCGTCGCACAATTTTTATAGTGCATTCCTGGCTGGGCATCAAGGTGGACAGGCTTTCACTCGCTCTGCACCCAGCATGTACGTATTTACATGTGAACATCTTGCTCACTGTGTTTGCACTCCTGCGGAACTCTGCCTTCATGCCCGCAGCAGCATGGCTGGCGCCGACCTGCGCCCCATGTCATTGGGTCTGTCACACTCTCTGTCCCGCTACAAGCTCAAGTTCTCCCCTGACAAGGTGAGGCATGGCAGCAGCAGTCAGAATGGCAGCTGCACCGGGGCGAGGCGTAGGCATAAGTAGGATTGCCAGTGCTGCCGTGCAATGCTTACGGGGATGCTTATGACCTTGCTGATAGAGAAATTGCGCCATGGCACCACAAGACCTCAACTTTGCAGCCACACACTGCTGCTGTCACCCCCTTGCCCCCTGTTGCAGGTGGACACCATGATTGTGCAGGCCATTGGTCTGCTGGATGACCTGGACAAGGAGCTCAACACGTATGCCATGCGCGTGCGCGAGTGGTACGGCTGGCACTTCCCTGAGATGACCAAGATTGTGACGGACAACATCCAGTATGCCAAGGTGGGCAACAGCTGGGGTGGCAGCATGCATGTACGGGTCAGGCAACAGTCGCACGCCCACCGCTGCATCCGCAGTGTTTGTTGAGACGTTGCATGAGACCACCCCTGTGGTGCATGTGCTGGCCCTGCAGGTGGTGAAGTTGATGGGCACACGTGAGAAGGCCGCCGGCCTCGACTTCTCCGGCATCCTGGAGGAGGATGTGGAGCAGCACCTCAAGGACGCGGCCATCATCTCCATGGGCACGGAGATCAGCGGCGAGGACCTGGTGAGCTGGGGGCAGTGGCCCTTGCATGGGCGTCGGCATGCATGCCTGTGCTGGGTGTGGGCAACGGTGGGAGGGCAGCTGTGTTGTGGATGGAACTGGATGTTACAGTGATAACATGTGCAAAGTCAGGCTGGGCGGGTAGCAGGATTAGGCAGGCAGGTGGTTGGGCTGATCGGTGCACATCATGGGGTTGCTCCGACCTCCACATATGCGCACTGGCTCACCCATGTACATCCTCCCTGTCTGCAGTCCAACATCCAGGACCTGTGCAACCAGGTCATCGACTTGTCCGAGTACCGCAGCCAGCTGTTTGACTACCTCAAGTCACGCATGACTGCGATCGCCCCCAACCTCACAGTGCTGGTGGGTGAGCTGGTCGGCGCGCGCCTCATTGCGCACGCCGGCTCCCTGATCAACCTCGCCAAGCAGCCAGCCTCCACGGTGCAGATCCTGGGTGCTGAGAAGGCCCTGTTCCGCGCGCTCAAGACGAAGCATGAGACTCCCAAGTATGGCCTCATCTACCACGCGTCGCTCATCGGGCAATCCTCCCCCAAGTTCAAGGGCAAGATCTCGCGTGTGCTGGCCGCCAAGTGCGCACTGGCCATCCGTGTGGATGCGCTAGGTGACTCAGCTGATGCAGCCATCGGCATTGAGGCGCGGGCAAAGGTGGAGGCACGGTTGCGGCAGCTGGAGGGCAAGACCCTGGCAGATGAGGGGGCCAAGCCCAAGGGGAAGGAGCAGCCAGCCAAGTACGACAAGACAAAGCTTGCGGCAGCAAACGGTGCAGCCATTGCTGCCGCGCCCAAGGCATACAACGCCGACGCCGACGTGGCGGTCCCTGAAAAGAAGGTGGGTGCTTGATCGGGCTTGTGTGGATTGTTGCACCATCATGGTTGTGCCAGTGGCGTTGGGGCATGAGCATGAGTCCCTTGTGCGAATGATCAACCTTGGCACTCATGCCCTCTGCCTTGCTTCACCCTGCATCTGTAGAAGAAGAAGGAGAAGCGGCCTGCAGAGGATGCTGAGGAGGAGGATGAGCAGCCTAAGAAGAAAGAAAAGAAGGAGAAGAAGGAGAAAAAGGAAAAGAAGGAGAAAAAGGAGAAGAAGAAGAAGGCTGACAGCGACGACGACGACTCATCATGAGCATGACTTTGGTCTTGACGTGTGTGTTGTGCGGCGTGTGCTTGAGTGCCTTCTGAACCTATTCTTCTCCGGAGCCTGGCGGTCATATCCACATGCTAGGCTGCAGCCCTTGTATGACTAGGGTGGAGCCACCATGCGAGCTGCAGCAGACGCAGACGCATGCGCGTGCGACCATTGCCATCAGTGGCTTCCGACTCTTCCAGGTTTACTCCTTCCTATGACAGACACCTAGGACATGTACAATAATATTGCTGTGGTGCGTGTTGGGGACTTGGGTTGTGAATGAGCCTTAACAGTGAGGGGGGCAGAAGACGTGTGCTCCGATGCAGTACATAGCGCTACCATGGGATCTGACCGGATATAGAGCATCAGTTCTGACTGACCTGGCAGGCTGCTTGACACAGTTGGTTGACCAACAACTCGGACATGGATGCTGCTTTTTGCAAGTGCATTACCACCTTGCACTAATATAGGCCCATGTGCAACAGGGTCGCATGTTGTAATGTTTGCATGCTTCCATCCGAGTAGTCCTTGCACCTGTTCACAAGGTGTGGACCGCTTTCCACTGCTCTGAGCCCAAGCTGCAACCCCCCAGGCAAGAAGCTGATTCCTGCCCCTGTGGATTGCACGCTACCATGCTCGGCTCCAAGTCTGAGGCCTTCAGCAAGCAGCATGGCCAGGAGCATGGCCTTAGTGTGGCTGGATCATGGAGGCTGATTCCGCTGGGATCTCATGATTGTTGTTGTTGTTGTTGTTGTTACACCGTAAGCCAGTCAAGGGCTTATCTCATGATTGCACATTGGGCACACCTGCACGCATCAGGCATGTGAGGTGGCTGACCTTGGTGAAAGCCCACTCACAGAACAGAGATCACGGGCAGCATCACAGTTCTGCACACCTTGTTGATGCCTAGCCACTGCGTCACACACTCCTTGTGGTAGTAGTGGCAGCAGGGTAGCAGCAGCGCCTCGTCCTCGCCTTCAAACTCCAACTGGCAGATGCAGCACCTGCGCGCATGCACATGTCCTTGTGCTCGATATCGTGATTCTGCATGCGTATTCATACCTGCACCACTCAAATGCATCATCTCTGCATTTTGTCCAATGCCCGGTCTCGTAGCTATGGTGGACAGACAATTCCTGGCTGTGGTTCTTACTTGTCCAGGGTTGCCTTCTCCTGCTCCTGTAGCTGTGAGTACTTGGTCACAGGTAGCGCATCGATCACTGCAGAAGGTAGCCCCTTGGACACCTTGCCCGCCACCTCACCAATGGTGGTTAGCCCCTCATAGCCCAGTTCATCTGGGTCTATTTCAGTGTCTGCATGCAGGTTGTCTGGGTCTGCAGGCGGAGCAGGGTGTGCATGAGCGGTGAAGAACAGACAAGAGGACGCTGCATCGGGAACTGCAGTCGAAGATGCATGGCAGGCACATGTCGACATGTGTGCAGCATCGCCCGTGCCACCACCACCAGCATTAACGCGCACCAATGCCTTGTGCCAGGTACATTTCTCGCATGTGTGCTGCCTGTTCCTCCTGCATCAAGCGCCAAGCCAGCAGCCCATCCTCGTCCAGGCCCGCAGGGGGTGCATCGGCAGGAACACCATGTGCTGCCACCTCACCCTCTCTGTGCAGGTACAGAGCAGGGAGCCGTGCTGCATGTCATGAGGCAGTCTCTGCATGTTATGGTGTGCACCTGCAGCGGCTGCAAGCACAAGGCACACCACGTCCTGCTGCATGTTGCTGCATGCACCCAACATCAACTGACCCCTGGGACAGCAGGAAGTACGCCCGCTCTTGCTCCTGGAGCAGTCGTGCTAGTGCAAGGTCGTCCATGTCTTGCTGCTGAGGATTGGGACTCAGGCATGTTGGGACTGGTGGCACCGCTGGTGGCCGAGGGGATTTGATGGGGGATGGAGAGCCAAAGTTTAGCGCCATCGGTGCAAGGGTTCGCGGGCTGCGCTTCTCGGCTGACATCGTGTAAGTGGTCCAAGGTAGTGTTTGTCACGAGCTAGGAAATATTTCTATGCAGCAGGCTGCAAGCCTACGTGACGCTTGAGCTAGTTGACTAACGCAGTCAAGGCTTTAATCCACCCCACGTGCAACCTATGAGTAGGCTCTATGCTAGGTAGCTATCCAGGCGATTGTGTTGAGGTCAATTTCAATAACAGGCATGAGGCGAGGACCAGGGTGAGAGACAAGTGGGACCTGGGACATGCACAGATATATATGCTGCACTTGCTCCTAGCATCCAAATCAGCTTATTGTAGTGTGAACTCCAGATCACGAGTCCTCTCTGGCCTGATTTGTGCGAAAGTTGCGAGTAACTGATTACAGAAGCTGCTCCTTACAGCAGTCCCAGCCACCTGGTCCCGGACACAATGGTTGGCTTTACAGTGCAACCAGGGGTGACGGACCCCCTGATGAATCCCTAGCACAGGTGAGGTGCAAGTTACCAAGCACATGTGAAAATCGCTGTAGCTGTCATTACATAAACCAGGCAGACATTGCATGCAGAGTTTTAATTGATGCATGCCTGGCCCCCAAGCAAAGGCACCAGTGGCTGTGTTGATGGTGGTGCAGCATGCCTGATGTTGGCCAACAACATGGTTGCCATGGGTGCAGGTACGCCCGTGTCACCATGCCATGTCCCATGCCATGTTGGTCTG
>QAXD01000034.1:641271-728964 GCA_004335575.1 Haematococcus sp. NG2 | reverse complement strand
ACTGTCAGGCTCCGGCATGCAGAAACATCTGTGAAACGCCGTGTTATTATTATTATTAGTCTAGTGCCTATTCAGAGGCACTCCTAGATCAGCTACTGTATCTGGTCAACTCTCTTTAGAGCAGCACACACATCCCGGCAAATACATGACAGTTGTGTGGCTGTTGTGGTGCTGCAGGGTGTTCCGCTTCTCTGCGCGTATGGTTCCCACCCAGGGCTTTGCGCTTGTGGGCCCACATGACGCAGAGCGCAGGTGTGTTTCAGGGTGGGAGTCATGTGCTTGCATGGTGCACTTCATGACTTCTTGCCTTGTGCAAGCCTGGAGATCAGTGCCAGCAGGGCTGGTGGTTTCTGTGACCAGGGTTAGGGTGCGACTACTGCTGATGCTTAGGGTATGACTACTGCCTGATCCCCACCAGGTTCATCATCTCCTACCACCTGCTGGACAAGACAATCTCCATCTTTGAGCCCAAGCGCGCCAACAGCGGCATGCGTGGTGGCACATTTCTGGAGCGCACCAAAGTGCGCAAACACAACTCGGTACGTGGGCGTTCCCAGCTGTGCCACTTGGGCAGCGCCACCTTGTACACCACGTGCGGTTTGCACTGATGGTGGTGGCACAATTTGGACATGTCACGTGACCCACGTGTTGCTCACACTGTACTTTGCTTCTGTTCCTGTGCCGCTGCTGTACTGCAGGAGCAGTACTTCTCGGATGAGGACTTCCAGGTAGGCGCAGTACTGGTCATCTACTCACGCGCATTTGAGCTGCTGGACGCGGACCACTTCACCCTGCGGCACATGGATAGCGACGGCGCGCGCTACCCACATGCCGACTACGATAAGGTGGGCGCATGCACGTTACAACCTGTTGTGAGAGACAGATTCACACACGGAGAGACAGATGTGCGGTCATACCGCCACCTGTCTTACATAATGATCGGTGCAAAGTTGACGTGGAAGAGTAACTCAGGCAGGGATTCAGGCTGCACGGCGTTGTGACCTGGGTCAGGGGTACTGAGCCCTCTCATTTGAGGCCACTGCTGGGATGCACTGGTTGCACACTGCTGACCACAGGTGGTGGGCAAAGTGCGTGCTGCGCTGGCGGCTGACCCGCACTGCGCTGATGAGATTAGAAGCGCGCTGATCCATATGGATAGGGATGGCAACGGCTACCTGGCCAAGGAGCAGCTGAAGGCTGCGTTCAAGGCAGCAGGCATTGACATCACACTGCATGAGGCCATCACACTTGTGCGCATGCTGGGCGCGGACCAGCAGGGTGTGGTGACTGAATCCCTGTTGGCTGCGCTGGGCCTTGTGGCTCCACGCCGAGTGGATGTGGAGGACCGAGCAGTGTGGGCAAATGAGCCAGGTGCAGGCGCTGCTGCGCTGAGCCCTGCTGCTGGTCACCAGCAGGCATATCAGCCGCTGGAGGCATACCCACATGGCGCGCTGCCACCCAAGCGTGTGGAGGTGCCACAGCCTGCACCAGTGCCTATCAGCCAGTACCAGGCAGCAGTGCAGCAGGCACCTGCAATCGGTGCTGTGCAACAGCAGAAGCAGGTCATGGCGCCTGGCATGCCTTCGCACATGCAGCAGCCATCCGTGCCAGGAGCCAAGCCAGGTGCTGCAGGTGGAGCAGTGGCTGCCGGGGGGCCAAGCACGGGTGGTGTAGCGGCTGTGCCAGGTGCAGCGGGGCACAAGCAGCCAGCCCCAGGCACACGGCCTGCAGTACCTGCAGGTGACACGCGCCACCAGGCATGGCAGGAGCCTGCACCTGTGCAACAGCTTGAGGTGCACCGGGGTGTGAGGTGGAGTGACCAAGGAGGGCAGCCCGCGCTGCAGCAGGGTGTGTCCAAGCCACAGGTCAGTGCAGCACAGCCAGCTGCTGGACAGCTGGCGCAGCAAGGGCAGTGGGCACAGCCACGTATGACCCCTGCCCAGCAGCAGCAGCAGCAGCCTCAGGCTATGCCCACTGGTGGATCTGCTGTGGGCGTTGTGCGCCCTGCTGTATCTGCAACTCATGGTGGCCAGCAGAACCTTCAGGGGCAGCAAAGGCCCCAGTATGGCGCAACGCCGCCGAATCTGCCCACTCAGCAGGGCCTGTATCATGCTCCACATGCTCAGGCCCAGCAGCAGCAGCAGCAAAACAGGCAACAGAACGGGCAACAGATGCAACAAGCGCAGATGAAGCTTGTGCAAGGGCAGCAGGCACCACCTGCATACAACCAGCCTCTGCTGCAGCCACAGCAACAGCAGTACCCACAGTATGCCCAACAGCAGCAACACAAGCACGAGGGACAACAGGCACAGGGCATGCAGGCAAAGGCCCTGCAAGCCCAGCATGGCCAGCAGCCTCAGCAGCAGCGCCCCTTCTTCCCTCACATGCCAGCCACGCCCCCATCAGAGGGTGATGACTACAGCTCATTCACCTCTGAGTCGCAGCAGCACTGGCATGTGCTGGCTGGTGCACCTGACCAGCAGCTGTACCACACACAGCTGTCACCACCACAGGATGAGGACCAGCGGCTGCAGAAGCGGCAGGTCATGCCGCGCAACGCGTGGGCGGCCTATGAGGCAGCAGGCTGGGGCGAGGGGGCACACATGGACCAGCAGCTGCAGCCACAGCGTGACAGGCATGCCTATGGTGATGCCATGGGCTACCATGGCCAGGTGCCTGTACAGCAGCACCAACAACAGCACCAGCAGCAGGGAGGCTTGCGTGATGGTCTGCCCCGGCCTTCTTACTCCAGCAGTGAGTATGGCTATGAGCACCACCAGCAACCCCAGGCACAGGTTGGCGGAGCACTGGCTCAGGTGCAGCCAGGGCCGAGCGGCATGCCACAGCGCTCAGTGCACAGCCAGCACGGGGCGATACACCCACATGGGGCACAGGTGCTGCAGCCGGTGCGTGCCGGCCAGCAGCAGCAGCAAGGGCGGGGGATGCCACGTGGGCAGGATGCACCCGTGATGTTCAACGCTCCCCCTGATGACTGGATGGCTGCAGCGCAGCAGCGGCAGCAACGGATTGATGAGGCGCGCATGATGCCGCATGCACGTCATGGGCAGGATGCACCGGTGCTGATCCAGGATGATGTGCCGAGGAGCAAAAATGCTGCTGCTAAGGTTGCTGGCGGTGGTCACAGCACTGGGGCCAGCTCTTTCTCGTTCCAGCCTCATGCTGGCATGGCTGGGAAGGAGAACACCGGCGTCCCAGACCCTCGGTTCATGGCCCCGCCTGGAGGCATTGGCTACGGGCTGGGCGGTGCCGATGCAGCCAAGAAGCCTGATGTGAACCGTGCTGCCATGGATGCACTGGCAAAGCAGGCGCAGCCCAAGTCATTGTGGAAGACTTCTAAGCAGGCAGCTGGTTGGTGATGCAATGTGGTGATGGACTGATGCTTGGCCTGTCTGACATCAGCTGTCAGGCGATACTGCGGGCTTTCGACAACTGTGCAGATCAGTCGACTACTTTCTTGTGCTCTTTGCAGGAGTGTTGGGGTGCTTGGTGTACGTGTGACATGAGAATGATGCGTTGCATAAAAGGGCTGCCAACGCTGAGCTATACCATTCACTTACAAGCAATTGTAAGTGATACAAAAGAATACCCACGGGTTATCACATTTGAACCAGACCTGTCACTGCTTGTGCTGTAAGCGCGGCAACCCTCTCAACACAATATACGTTAAAATACACAAGACATCAATCATGGAGTCCACGATGATCGACATGGCGATGGCTGAGGGTGCTATCGCGGTGCAGGTGCAGGCCGCTGCACCAGGGGCTAATGCCCAGAAGAAGGTGGAGCTACCTGGTGAGCGGTGGCAGTGCAAATTGAAAATCTCATCAGTGGTGTGCTGCGTTACCTTTTCCCGCTCAGCCAAGTTGGAAGTGCACAAGCAGCGATTATGATAACGCTGCTGGTTTTGCATCTTTCCGCAGCACTCGATGAAGCTGCTATCGCTGAGCTTCGCAACAACCTGAGTAACGTGAGTGCCGGTGTCCAGGAATGTCAGGCTTGCATGGAAGTGCAACAGCAGCTGCAACCTCAGATGCCTGTGCTGTTGCAACCCAGCCAGCAGAACTCTACCTCTTCACCCCACCCCACCCCCCGCACACACTGTTGCTGTGAAATGCAGGCCAGTCGCATCGTCACCAAGCTCGGCCAGTCAAGTGAGCGCATGGGTGGTTCGATCTGCAGTGTGTTTGTGCTGCGCCATGCATAGATCATACACAGCGCACACACAGTGCATCAAATGTGGCGAACAGCATCAGCGCCGGGCCCCGTGGCACATCATCCCCAAACACATTGCTTAACCTCCTTGCTCTTGGACCTGCCTGCCTGACATGCACATCACAGTTGCGCCGTGGACCATCTTCAAGAACCAGAAGCGTGCCAAGAAGACCGCGGACCAGCTGGAAGCCCAGAAGCAGGCACTGGCCACCCTGCTGTGCAACACCTACACCCAGCTGCAGGAGATGCGTGCAGCCACACACGTGGCACAAGCTGAGGCTGAGGCGGCCAAGTCCCATGAGGCGGGGCTGCGTGACACGATCGCGCAGCAGGAGGCAGCCATGGAGAAGCTGCGCGCCCAGGTGGCTGAGCTGAAGGAGCACAAGGCGGTGCAGAAGGCGCAGCAGGAGACACTGTTGAACAAGGTGGAGGAGGTAGCGCCAGGTGGGTGCAGCCGATGATGTTTGTTCGTTTATTATCAAGTGATTGCATATTGTAGCTACCACAACTGTTTGACACATATAGCAGTCACACACCGCTGCTGAGCTGTGTGCTGTGGACTGGCCATGATGCATGCTGCTGTCGCCCGCGGCTGCAGGTCCCAAGCGCTACCTCAAGCTGGATGAGAAGAAGGAGGCGGAGGTGCTGCAGCGGCGTGTGGAGGCACTGCTGGCAGAGCATGAGAAGCTGCGCGCAGAGAACGACAAGCTGGCCAAGGCCAAGGCAGAGCTGGCCAAGAAGGTGAAGGAGCTCGGCGACAAGGTGGGTCGTGGCTGGTGGCAGCAGTGCCTGTGTGTGTGCTGTGCTGTGCTGCCTTGCTGTAGACAGAGGCACAGCCGTGGGTTGGCAGGTCAGTGTGCACATAGAAAGTGTTGGCATGCTCTTGCTCGTTGCGCACTCAGCATGAAGCTGCTCAGCCACACTAGCAGTGCTGCTGCATTGGTGGCCGGTGCTGCAACGAAATGCGGCATATGGCTTGGTGTGCGGCTGCGACTGACCTGCGCCTTCCGTCTCTCACGTGTATGCAGGCCCGTGATGAGGCAGATGTGCGCGAGCGTGAGGTCAAGCGGCTCACGGCTGAGCTGCGCAAGGCAAATGAAGCGCGTGATGATGCTGTGGCTGCTGCCAAGGCCGAGGTGGGTGCAGAGACCGCAGGGACTGCTCACTTGCCCCACCACAGTGGTCACACACCGCCACATATGTGACGCCACCACTGCAACCGTTCCTTCTGGCACACCACAACACGAGGCACATGCTGAGATGATACATTCCACCTACCTCCCTGCTGCACCCAGGTGTCGGACCAGCTGGCAGCGCGCGGCAAGGAGTTGAAGAACATGCAGCGGCGCGTGGATGCGGCCAAGGCGGAGATTGACGGCCTGCGTGAGCGCGAGCGCGCACTCAAGGCGCAGCTTGATGAGGTGAGCTGCTGCACATGTTTCGGGAGGGGGGGTGCGCTTGCGTGTTGAAGGGGACGAGGGGGTTGCTGGAGGGCCGGAACTTTGCAAAGGTGGAGCCAGGAGGGCCTGCGCCGAGCGGCATGCGCAGGAGTAAAAGCGACCCGGTACACCACCTGCTTATCACCACAAAGACATGTTTGGTGCACTCCGACCTGATGCACACATCCCGCAGCGCACGCATGATGTGTCATGTGGTTGTCCTGCTGCTGCAGGCCGCCGCTGCCGCCACCAAGGCAGGTGAGGAGGCCAAGGCTGTGGGGCGCAAGGCGGGTGACATGCGTGCTGCGCGTGATGACGCGGTACGCGACGCGGAGTACGCGCGCCAGGAGGCGGGCGCCATCGCGTCTGAGTACAAGGCGGTACGTTGTACTGCCTTACCTGTGTTGTACTGCCTGAAATATCTGTCGCACGCCCTGTCTGCCCGTTGTCCAGGTCATACGTGTTGGTGCCTATGGCTGCCCTGGTCAGCTGTGCTCTGGCTGTGCAGCCACAGCTCACACACACACTGCTGCATGCCTGCCGACGCCTCAAGAGCACCTGCTGCTGACCAGCCGGCACCCACACTGCCTCTCACGTGCACCCACTGCCTCACACTGACCCTCGTCCCTGCACCTTGACCTGGCCCGCAGGCTATGAAGGCGCTGTCCAGCTCGTCCCCCACTGCCCTGCACGCACTGCCCGGCATGCGCTCCCTCATCTCCTCCGCGTCCACCGCCCCCTGGCCCCGCCACGCGTTCACGGTGCGCGGCGGCGCAGTGCTGCACACCCACGCGTGCAGCGCGGCCATCGATGTGTCGCGCGTGCAGCCGCGTGAGTACGCGAGCGTGCGCGAGCTGGAGCACTGGATGACGGAGGAGGGGCTGGTGCTGTGCCACGCGTGCCGCGCGACCGGCTTCTAAAGCCAGCGCCAGCCTGGTGCTGGAAGCAACACAGCACTGCAAGCTGAGAAGCATGTAGCACGCTGTGTATGCAGTGTTGTATGCAGTGTTGTATGCTGTGTTGCTGCGTACAGCCATTAGGAAGTGTCTGACCCACCACCGCCTCACACCCACCCACACGGCATTGCTCATCGTTCTGCGTGACGCCAGCTGTAGGTCTAGCTAGGGGTGATGGCGCAAGGAAATCAGCATCAGAGTTCTGACAAGCATGTACAGAATAGGATTGTGCATATGGGGTGGCAGCTTTTCATTCGTGTGGCATTTGGGCACAGACGCGCGACATGTCATTCAGTCTTGTTCCACTGATACGGTTTTTCATTGGTTTCTCAGGTATCATGTTTTGCAGGTTGAGGCAATAGCAGATAGAAAAGCTGATCAGGCAGCCGCATATATGGCTGCTGGGGCGCGGTCAGCATGGGGGCATACCATCTTGCACCCCATGCTTTGTTGCTGTGTATGCACAGTAGTTTAGGTAGCAGGGTTGCCCTGAATTCTATGATAGCACCATCACACACAGCGCATGTAATGATCACGTTACATTGCGCCCTGCCCACTCCCTCAGCCCCAAGCAGTGATGGGCGATGTGACGATCGCATGACGCGCAGCCAATGACCTTGCAGCCACAGCTGTTCATGTTTATGTTCATGTTACATGAGCCTTCAGCCAGTCACGGGCTGATCAGCAATGCACGCTGCATTGCGCGCCCAAACAGTCCAACCCAAAGCTCACACACATTTGTTGTATGCTCCACACACTGGCTCCTGGCCCTGCCTGCCGCGCATGCAAGCACTGCCTGGCCCACCCATCCCAGCCCTGCGCAAGCTCTGCGCGATCCTGCCGGGGCCTATGACTCATCACATGGCTGCTCTTACAGCCTGCATCCTGCTCACCTCACACCATACCCCATAGCTTTTGGTCACTAGGACTCCAGGTGCGCCTTGGAGCCTGTTGCCCGCCCTGCTCAGTTCAATTGCCCCGGCTGCTGCTTTTCACGGCAGAAACACAGCCGGACGTCAGCGGCTCGGCATGTGCATCCCTGTCCCCTTGCACCAAGCAATCCCACCCAGCTCTCTCACTCAAAGCTGCTGCCCCCTGCGCCGCACTCCCCCCACCACAGTTCCCGGTTGTCAAACAAGCGTGAGGCTCTTTCACGCTGACACTCCGGTCTGGCTCAGTCACACTTGACATTCCTGTAGATGGTGCGCACAAACAAGGACGCCCCCATATGCCCCACTGCACCACACACCAGTGCCAGCCCCAGACACAACATGGATGTGTACCCAAAGTAGAAGCAGGTCTGGAAGAAACCTGCGGACACACATGCACGCGTTGCCCGGGCAACACAGCTCAGTGCCTATCAAAGTTGCCATGTAGAGACGTGCACGATGACTGCATGTACCCTTGCAGCATGCCATGCAAGCACAACATGCAAGCACATCAGACCACACATCCCAACATTCCTTGAGACAATGAGACCCCCACCTGTCATCTTTGTCTTGAACACAAAGTAGTGGATGGAGTAGAGGAAGACGTACACAGCAGTTGACGCGCTCATACCAAAGGAGGTCCACTGCCTGCGGGGGTCAGCAGCAGGGGCAGATGACCTTGACAGTTGACACCAGCTGGGCAGGCATGTTTTGAACTTGTGATGTCTCCGGCATTGGGAAGCGTGCCCTCCTGCCTTCTGCCATCACATTGACAGGCGCAGCTGCTGCAAGCCCCAACCGTGCTGTCAAGCAGCTTGGGGGTCGAATAGTTTGCTATGCATTGTGGAACACTGGCTCACAGGCAAACCAGTTGCAGGTAGGCACGCACCAATGGTAGTTCTCTGCATTGAGCAGGAAGTAGGTGCCCACAATGGTCACACACACTGTGACCACCATGAGGATGAGCAGCACCAGCAGCATGAAGCCGTACACGTAGTACACCTGGGGTACGATGCGCACACAAGGCGTACACAGCGTAACAGCTGTCAGCCGTCCATCTGCCGCAGCATATGAGGCTGCGAGTGCTGCAGGGATGTGCAGCCGCGTTCAGGAGACAAGCACTAAACCCTAAACCCAAAACAGACGCAGCACATCCCCAGGCACCCGCATTTGTAATGCCTGTGCTGCGCACCTTGTAGTTCCAGAAGCTGGTGAAGATGAAGTACATCTCTATGAAGATGGACCCAAACGGCAGCAGCCCACCAGCCAGCATGATGATGGCAGGGCGCAGGTACCACGTGCGGTGAGGGATGGGGGATGGGATGCGCTTCACCCTGCATTGGCAATAGGTGATCATCATACCCGGTTGGTGCGCAGTGTGTGTGCTGGGGTTGGATGACAGCGAATGAGGCAGGAAGAGGGCAGCTAGCAGGTGCGCTTGCTGCAGGCGCGCGCATGGGCTGCTGGAGGGAGCGCAACAAGCCGCGTGGAAGGATGTGGTATGTCAGAGAGGTGTGTCGGGGTGCAGCAGGTGCCATGAGGTGAACAGCGCATGCTTTGAGCATGGAAGACGGCAACGAGCAGCAAGGCACAACGCATGGCCACCAACGCCAGGCACGTGCCACCGACGCCAGGCATGATCAGTTGATCACCTGCAGGGCCAGTTGGGCATCGAGTTCCAGTTGCGGCCAATCACAGTGCCTATGAGGCACAAGGGGAAGGAAATGAAGGCCCACAGCAGGATCACGGCCATGATGTAGCCAAAGGGCACGGCCGCCAGTGAATGGTAGAAGATGGCGATGGTGTTGAGGCCGAACGCGATGCCGAAGCACAGGCCTGCGGTGGGCCATGGAGAGACGATTCATGTGTGACCGGATGGACACTGCCATGTGCTTGGTTGGGCAGCAGAGCATGAGCATGAGCGGCAAGCACCAGCACCAGCACCAGCACCAGTGACCGGCCAGCACCAAGCACGGGCTGGTGGTGTGGATTGCATACAACCCGGGCGCAGCCACCCCATGTGGACCACATCTGCCCACCCACCTGGGAATAGGCCCGCCGTGAGCAGCATGGCCTTGATCCACGACCTGCCGTCATTGCGTGCGTAGAAGCTGCCACTGACGTAGCCACCCACTACAGCCAGCAGCAGCAAGGCAAAACAGCACGATACATAACAGGTGTGCCCCAGCTGTCTTCAGCAGCGAAATTGGCGTGCGCTACCAGGGAAGCACACCACGTGTGAGTGCCCACAGCAGGCGGCTGATGCGCTGAGACGCGCCCGTCACACAGCAGTGTTGCATGGCATCATGCGTGACAACTGTAGTTGGAACAGGGCCATGCCTGACTCAGACCTCAATCAGCGCTTCCCTACTCAAGGTACCAGCAAGTGACCCAGGGTACCAGCAAGTGACCATGCAAGCGATTTCTGCCCAAGTCATTCTGGCGGCACCCATCCATCCAGCCCAGCATGACACAAGCATCCAAGGTAGCAGAAGGGAGAAGCAGGCCACAGCAGAAGCGCCTGCACATTGCCGCGCACACAGCTCACGCTCACAGCTCACGCTGTTTGCTGCACGCACCGCAGCTGGTCAGCGCGTAGCACACGATGAAGGCGGTGAGGATGGTGCCGCGCTCCTCAAAGAACGACCCCGCGATCGTCAGCACCACCACAAACACCGACAGCAGCGCGAGCTGGGAGCCAGTGCCCACGCACGCTGCACGTACGTGTGAGGGGCGTGCGTAGGAAAGGGGTTGTTGTTGCATACTTCCCCTGCACCGTAAGGGTGCGTGGAGTAGGGGCTGTAGGCAACAGGTTGCGCTACCAAGGAGCGCCAACGTCACTACAGATCTGGACATGAAAAGGAGGCCACAGGGGAAGCACGAAATGATAGGACCTGGGTGTGCTGTGCATCGGGATCACGGGCTGCGCACCTGCCAACAGCACCAACTGGCGCGGGGGCCGGAACACGTCGCCGTGCACCAACTTCCACCCAGATTCCTCCGCGAGGTCACGCTGCGGGTGCATGCATGCACGATGCCACGTGTATGCATGCTCTCATGCCCTAATGCTGCATCAACTCAACTCATGGGTGGCCCCCCAGCGCTGTCCTCTGCACCCTTACTCTGACATCTCTTGAGCTGTGTACCTCGTGAGCTGTTTGTCAGCTGTGGCCACCAGATGGCAGCACCCCTCAGCGGCCCTTCTTCTTGGGGCATCTGTGTTGGCTATTGGACCCTGCTAATGTGAGTACTGCCGTGTACTTCATCAGTACTGAACCTCGCCCGATATTACCTGCACCGCCCTTTGCCGCCCTGTGACCATACTGCCCTGTATACAACTGCCCTGTATACAACTGGATGCTGAGGAGCATCCCCCCGCACACCTCACCTCCAGCGCCTCCATGTCGTCCTCACTCGACCGTGCATACCGTGCATAGTCCTTGCGCAGCGTGCGCATGAGGATGATGGCCACCAGGCCAGTCAGGAACAGCACCATCATGAAGGAGTTGAAGATGGAGAACCAGTGGATCTGCATGTGGATGATATGAGAGTACAGCGAGGTGCACACGGGCGTCTCCAGTGTGGGGTATGGCAAAGCGCATGCAGCTCGTGCCGTGAGGCCAAGCGCAACTGGGGTGCTAGTAGCAGCTAGCTGCAGGTCACGAGCTCGCTGTCTGCAGCACACCTGCCACACACCTCGCGACACTACGCCAGCCACAGTCAACCTCGATGCACACCACACCCAGCGCAACCAGTGCAGCCCCGCCCAGAAGCACCTTAAAGGGGCACACACCTTGTGCTCAAAGAACGAGTAGTCCAGGTAGCGCTCAAAGCGGCGCGCGAACGGCATGGTGGTGGGGTGCCATGCCACGGAGTATGTGAAGGTGAGGTTGGCACCTGGCTCCACCAGCACGGGGGCATCACTGGTCAGGTTCACGTGGATGATCTGTGCGGCGCAGCAGCACAGCGCACGGCACACACCTTCGGCACAGGCATGAACTGCAGCGTCAAGCTCTGGCACGACCTTGAGGCCGCCCTTAATCCCCCCACCAACCCCTCGCACATTCCCACCCCCCGGGCCCCCAACACACAAGCACGCAGATCTCACTCCACAACATGGGTGGACCAGCGCTGGGGTGTGTGTGTTGTATGCCCTACATGCTGCGTGGGTGCCGTGCTGGTGAGGTGGTAAGCGCGCAGCCTTGGTGCATCATGTCATAGTGGCAGTCTACAGTTGTTTGGTACATGCGATTCTCAGGCGCAGGCATGTACCCACGCAGCCACCCCTGCTGCCCAGCAACTCACCAACCAAGAGCAAGTGCAAGGAATGACGCAGGCATGAACGGCGCAGGGTGAATGCACACGCCACTGCCACTGCACCCACACCTGCCCGCCAAAACCACACACCAACGCGCCCCCCCAGCCCACAACCCTGGTGCTCAACTCCATGTCGCAGGCTGCATGGCAAATGCCTGAGCCCTTGGCTCTGTCCTGCCAGGCGCTGCTTCAAGGAGCATGCCATTGCAGTTCCGCAGTTTGCTAGCTGCGTGGCGGCTGCGCTGTGCCCACTGTTGTGACACTTTTGGCAGGCGACGTGCTGCTGGCACGCTCAGTTGCGTCCTGCATCTCACCCTGTCCTTATTGAAGGAGATGTCGAAAGACTTGTGTGTGAAGATGTAGGCCACTTCCTGCCCATCCTTATCCTTGTGGGCTTCACCCACAAAGCCCCACACGGGCAGGTCATCGATGAACATCTCATACCTGAGGCGGCGGGTACAGGTGCATGAGCACGACACAACGATGGCGGTACTGGAACCACACAGCTCCTGTGCAGGTGCCTTCAGGCAGCTATCACACTGCCCAGCCCCCAAAGCTGCATGCTGCACACTGGATCGCCACCATGTGGGTCCAGTACCCACCAGTACTGCCGTGAGATGGCATCCTTGAATGCTGCTGCCCGCGCTTCGTTGAGGGTTTGGGAGCAGATGGGGGCCCTCCCAGGGATGGGCACTGCACAGATTGGGTGCAGGGCATCACGGCAGCATGTGCCAACGGAACCATGGCTGTCGAAGGCACGTCAATGGTTCTTCCACACTCCTGGCACTCCGCTGGTACATGTACATCAGCTCACGCTCATGTGGTGTTCAGTACGCGGGCTCTCATGCATATGCCATTGATGTGCCCACGCTGCTGGGGTCACTGTGCGCATGCGCGCGCATGCATGGGCTGGTGCTGTCCTCATGCACAGGCTGGCTGTCAAAGGTCCAGATCATGCATTTGCCTGTGTCATCACAAGCTGAGCCTCAAGATGCTCACCTTTGAATTGAATGTCCAGCTGCGAATTGATCAGCTCATTGCCTTCCAAAACCTCCCCGAGACCACCCCAACTGTGCTCTGCCCTTCTATCTGGATACCGTTTGCAATATGGCAACGCGTGGAAATTGTAAGTTTCGGTCGGGTTGTTGTAAGGCCCGACCTTGTTCACCCACAGCACCACCGCCTCCTTGTACTCGTACTGCATATAAAACAAGCAAAGGATGGTAGATCAACCACGTCTTTCCAAGATCGATCCAGCAGCTGGCCACCAAACGTGAGCTTACTCTGTGGTTACGTTGGTTGGCAAGTGTTGAGCCTACTAAACAGCACAATCCTAGCAACACCAGCCCAGCACGGAGCTTCAAGGTGTGCTCGGCCATCTTGAGCGGCCCTCACGTGCTAGCATGCATCCATCGAGTACAAATACACACCAAAGTCTTTGCAAGCACTGCAAACATGTGACTCTGACGTGTGAGGTGTGACAGCCATTGTGAGCCTGAGATTTGGCTCATGCTCACAGCTGTAACATGCCTACACAGTTCTCAAATGTCCACCATCACAATCTTATCTGAGGCATGATATGCCAGATATGGTGCACGGTGCAGCTTGGCCCATGCGGCAGACCTGCGTGCTGGTCCGCTCATGGGGGCAGTGCAGGAATGTTTGAAGACAAACAGGGCCTTGGGAGCGCGCTACATGCCGCATGTTGCGCTTCATATGTTCCATGCACTCTGTAACCCTGACAGGTGTAGGGCACTCCTTCCTGGGCCCTGGCGCCTACGCTGGGGCATGTGTAACATTCAAAAGCGCCACTTGGGTTTCTTGAAATATCTGACGCGTGTGAAGAAGTCGGTAGTGATCACCGTGATGTTGTGTGAGGTAAGCTAGCTACCTTTCCTTTTCTACTGGCGGTGTGTGCTGGGCTTTGGAACAGCATGATGCACCTGGGCAGCGGACAGCATGACACGTACCCGACGATTGTTGGCGCGTTTCAAGTCTGGAAATTACACAATGTTCCAGCAACGGTGGTGCATGTTGCTGCCGATGTTGTTATCTGTATCATCGCCCGCCTTTGTTTGTTGCCAACCACCAAAAGAAGAGGAAAGAACTTTCATATCACCTGGAATACAAACCCAAGACTTGATAGTACATCGCTGCATGTTGTACTCGCCAACTCAGAAGGTAACTCAGTGGCACCATGTCGTCACACATCCCGTGCCCATTTGATCCTCTTCACGTCCTGTCCTAGCACATACTGACCTGTTGTGCCCAATGCCATGCGCTTCTCTCAGCTACGGCCTGTCCTAGGAATGACCGTCCATACTTGCAACTGAAGAGGCAACAGCCGTTTGGGCTGTCACCCATGCACAGCTCAGCAGTGCAGCTACTGTTTCATTGCCTGAGCGCGCCAGGAACATCCTTTTAGCACCTCAACGCATGTGCGCGCAGAAGACAGCCCAGCATGTGAAAGCCACTGTTCTTGTGTGGTTCCGTTCAAATAGTAAGTACCACGCTTGCTACTACAACCTACACAAAGCGGGCATGCAAAAGAACTTTGT
Organism: Haematococcus sp. NG2; assembly: GCA_004335575.1. Lineage (NCBI taxonomy): Eukaryota > Viridiplantae > Chlorophyta > Chlorophyceae > Chlamydomonadales > Haematococcaceae > Haematococcus > Haematococcus sp. NG2. Next base: position 714,532 of record QAXD01000034.1, on the reverse strand, counting down.
TGATACAACCAAACCCCGCGCACATTGACCCCCCTGGCGGGCGTGTCCCATCAAGCACTGGTACACAGCCAGCCTGCACATGCAGCACTCGGCCAAGTGGTTGAAGCTGCACTACACGCCACACACCTGTAGATGACCCCCCCTCAGCTCTAAATGGCCAAACAACACACGGGCCAGGCCTGTCAAGCACACTCTGAGTTGCATGTTTTCAACGGCGCTGCAAGAGCTCCTGACAGGAGTCAGGCATGCAATGCACTGTTCAACAAACTTGTACACACGCACATGAAGACGCTGATGATCACTCGACATGCTAAATATCACCCTCAAACTCCATCACCCAGCCGACCGAAGCACATAGGCAGCACCGCCGCTCGCCAAGAGAGGATGTGCTCTCGCTCATATAATTAGAAGTCAAACCATGACGCCGGCGCTCAAGCTGCGCCGTTGCATGCATTATGACCGATCCTCCATACCTAACCAGCACACCACACACTGGCTCTTGTGCAGAGCCAGTGTGCTGCGATGCTGTCCTTGAAACAGCCGCTAAGCGTGCACCTCCCACAGCCATAGCACGATGATTGCTGATGCATCATTAAGACGAGAGAGAGTTCCAAGCCTGTCGCATAGGCGGGCCACTCATAAGACTGTTGTGGTTGATCACAGCACAGCATTCCAGTTCCAGTCCGTCAAGAAGTGCGCCTGGCATCCTCATGCACATGTTTGCATGTGGTGGCAGTAGTGTGAAAGGAGTCAGAGCTGCTGCGCTGTAATGCTCGCATGCCGGACACGGCGGCTGGGTGCCGTGCCCAAGAATGCGGCTGACAACTGAAAGGGTTGGCCGGCCTAGCGAGGGCAAGCTGGGCTGCTCAGAGTGTGTGCGTCGCAGCCAGCACAAGGTGTCTCAAGCCACAATGGCGTATCAGCAGTGGTAGCGGGCTGCTCCACCGCAAGCTTGAAGCTGTGCATTGTACGCCTGCGCCTGCTGCTGTGCTTGCATCTCCATTTGTGCGCGCCGCGCGTATCGCTCGTACTGAATGCGCCGCAGCTCCGCAATGGCATTGGCGTCTTTTAGATATCTGCGAAAAGCAGGTAGAACGTACAGAACAATCATGAGAAGAAGTTTCCGGGAGGAAGGGACCCTCATGTCCTCGACGTCCCCTCAATCGCACGAAACAATGCCAAAGACATGCTGTAACGTAACGCGTGCAGAGCAGGTGGCCTCGCAGTCCCTCCAGCTGTAATGCACTTTTTTGCTCTGAGCTGGCCTTAGCCAGGAGCCTTGCCATCCTCTGATTCGGCGCACGAACCACCGACAGGTCAGCATGCAGTGTCCGCAGATGCAGGGCGCAGTGCTGGAAGTGCTCGAGGTGAGGGAAGGGGACCCAACCTCCCATCCACACAGGGCCCGGTGCGCGTCAACCAAAACCGCAGTGCACCCTTGCAGGCTATGCAGGGAGCATGATGTATGTAGAACTCAATTTGTCGCGTGGGTAAGATGCCATCAACCCTGAGTTTCCCACAGCCCGAGACACAAACCCCAAACTCACAGCGTGTTTGGCACAGCAATGGGCGAGCTGCGCTGTTGCGCCGCGTAGGGAGTACCTTGCTGAGGCCCTTGCGCACATGTTGGGTGCAGGGCCTGGTCGTGGAAACCATCCTGCTCGTCCCCATCGCTATCGCAACAGTCTTCATCGTCCTCATAATCCTCCTGCTGCTGGTGCTTGGCGCTGTTCTCCAGCAACTGAGAGAGCAAGCTGCGGGGAGGGCTGGTCAGCTGGCTTGCAGAGCTTCCCCCGCTGCTGCGCTGCGTGGCATCAGAAGCGCAGCTAAGCCCTTCGCAGGCGAAGCCCACCACTGAGACCGGCGAGTTGGCTCCAGGTTGCTTGCCCATAATGTCCATAGCTATGGCTGGTTACGCCCCCAGAACTGTGCGCTAAGTGCTGCTTTAAAATATGTGCAGTTGAAACGGGGTTCCAGTTCACCCCCAAAATTGGTTGAGGACACAATCGGGCTGATCCCTTCTCAACGGTGCTCATCCCTCACCCAACCGGCAGGACACACAAGGCATTGCTGTGCGGCATTGCCAGCCCTGCTTGAACGCCGCACATGGTTTCTGCCACGTTGTTTGTTCAGGTGCAGGCACCATGCTGTGCTGTACAGCAGATGCTGCAAGCGTGGACAAGACAGCATATTCAGGACGTCGCATATGCAAAACCTGCTTGCTATCAGTAGCGCCAATGGGTTGCTGCTGGTGGACTGATGTGCAGCCTGGCCCTGGCTTGCACAAAGCGAAAACGCCGCAACATCGCACTCCAAGCGGTGTCGGAACGCCAGTCCGTGTGCATTACGAATGTTTTGCAGGGCGATCAAATCGCGGTACTCTGAGTCAGCCTCCCCTTGCGTGACGTGTTGGACGTTGCGCACGTCAAAACAACAACCAGTGGTGAAGTTACTGGGGCAAGGGAGTTCCTGCACCTTCATGGCCCAAGTTGTCATGTTGCACGCGCTAAGTGCATGCCGCGCGTTTGCACTGCTGCCACCTTGCCTCACTGCATGCCACCAACAATGCTATCATCCATCATCTATGTTCCACCACTGAACTGGGCTTTCCATTCGCCTCATTGTTGCAGAAAAATTTTCTCCAAACCGATGTAACAGTGCATCATGGGCTCTTGATTATGCGATGACAACAGCCACATATGTTCAAACCGTCCGCAACAACCTCTCGACCTGCAGGTTGCATATGTGAGCAGGAGCAACATTATCATGCGTAAACAGGGTTGCCCAAAGCCCGCGCACATTGTGCCTCCCCCGTGTTCCATGTGCGCATGCCAACTGCTGCAGGATGTACCTGCCGCACGCTTTGTTCTCGCCACGCACCTCATCACGCGCCTCTGCCTGCACACGCCAGTCGTCCTGTAGCCCCTCCAGCTCCTGCAACCGCACCATCTGCTGCTCGATGCCAGCGAGCTCAGCCGCAGGTACCTCGATATCCATCTCCACCTCGATCTCAATCATGTTCATCACCCTTGCATAGCCGTCCAGCAGCTCCAGCTTCTTGCCCAGCCGGTCCTCAATGTTCAGCCGTGCAGCTGCCACACGCTCCATGCGCGCGCTGTATGACGCAGATGCACCCGTCGCCACCGACTGCATCTTGTTCTGCAGCTGCCACAACCGCGCAAGCACACGCACGTCCTCACCTGCCTCCGCTGTTACTGTGTCCACCTTGGATGCCAGCTGTGCATATTGCCCAAGGAGCTTCTGGCGGACATACTCCATTGACACCGCCTTTTCCGGCAGCTGCTTCAGGCGCGGCAGGAGCAGTTGATTGCTTGCCACGCCAGTGCCGATGACTGCGGCCACACTGCCGGCAATGAGCGTGGGCAGCGCAGGGTCCACCAGTGAAGATGCTGCGTCACCGCCCGCAAGGACAACCGCCGCTGGTAGTACCCAGCTAGGGATCGTCGTCTGCGTGCCTGACAGCGGTGGCCGGAGCAGCTGTGTGGCAACACCCGTCTTGTGGTTGGTGGCTGTGAGGGCTTCACCTGGCTTGGTGTCCGGTGGGCTGGAGTCCAGCAAGCCGCTCTGGCGCTTGCGCTTGGTGTTTCCCGATGTGCCTGGCCCAGGCGCACACACGAATGTGATACGCTCGCCCGTTTGTGCAGGTACATCAGCGTTTGCTGTGGCAACGCGGAAGGTACGTGATACGCCGTCTGGTGCCTGGACCACAAACTCGTGCACAGCCGCCGGTGGCGGCTTCTTGAAAACACCCACTGCACGCAGCACTGCAAAGAGGAGCCCTGCAGTGGGCTGCAGCGCCTCTGACTTGACTGACAGCACCCGCCCGCTGAATACCTCATACTCGTACCGACTGAATGCATCAGCCACAAACTTGCAGCCCTCCTGTGGCTGAACAACTGTGAGGGTTTGCGATGGTGCCAAGGGAGACGAGATGACTTTCCCAAAGCCCACTGCCTCGTTGCGTGGCAGGCCCTGCACACGGATGTCTGTAATGGTGCGGAGGGCCTCCTCAATAGCCAGCTGCCTGCACAGCCCCAGCACCAGAGTGGTGGTGGTTGCAACAGTTGAGGCCGGCCATGAGATGGCGTCGTCTGCAGATGCAAGGGACACACCCGCCACGTTCCCCGCACGCTTGGCAAGGCACATGCTGGAGTAGATGGACAATGCCAGCGGCACATTGCCCCGGTCCAGTGCAGACGAGATGAGCTGCGCACATTCCGCTGCTGTCAGCGTGGCCCCTGGCCGCTCAGCAGCAATGAGGTCAGCTGCCTCACCGGCCGTACTAACGGCCAGTACCTTTCGGGTAGCACTAGGGCTCAAAAAGCTTGTGGCCACACTGGCTGCTGTTGCTGAAGTTCCACTGGAGCTACTGCTGCTGTTGTTGCTGCTGCTGCTGGCATTCTGGGTTGTGGCCTGCATTGGACGGCTGACATGCGCCCTCTGCATTGACAGGTGCGGCAGAGCCGGGTGCTGTGCAGTTGTAAAACCCGCACAGCCAGTGTATCCTGAGCTGGTGGCTGGTTTCAAGCAGCAACAAGTCAAACCTTTGTGTGTGCTTCCCTGTTGGCTTACCTGCGCATGGTTGCCCATGCTGAGCGTGACAGATCTGCATCGTGCTAGAGTTGACTGTCCTCCCCAGACCCGGCCAGGCGCCTGCAGTCCACGGCTGCCAGAGCGCTCTAGTCCAGCTCTGCTGTAGCTGCTTGCCAAAAGGGCGCAGCGCATCGTGGGTCGACCTTCTGCAACACCAAACCACGACGAGGCTTTGATGCAGGTTGTGCAGTACCGAGGCTCAGAAGACGCCCTCAACGATGCATTCAGCTCACCGTGCACCCTGAGCTCTGTGAACCGAGGCACGGGAAAGCTCACCCCCCCGTGCTGGTCATGACCGTCAGGGAGAACAGTGCGAAATACGATAATGCAAAACTAACTCAGATGCACAGAGTGCCTTTCCACGTCAAGGATCACCTCATTACTCTCATCACACGGTGCTGGGTTGCGACTGACGCTTGCCGCTCTGCCCTATAGTCTGTGGCCGGCTTCCCATTTGATAAAATGGGGACCATGAGCACCTGTTATGGCTGGTTAGATCAGCGTTAAGGCTCTCTGATTCCGTTTTGGAATAACTTCATGCTATTGCGATTGTCACAGCACGACTCGTGGTTGCTCACCTGTCACTGGTCAACCCAGCGCAGCTAATCATGCAGTCCTATCACATTTACGAGAAGGTGGAGCTGATGTGGAGATCCCTACAGTCAACTTGTGCTGGGTCTGTTCGGTTTATTACTTACCAGCGGCCCCGTCCATTGTTTGGCTTACGCAGATTGGCAAAGGAAAGTACTCCACGGTATACAAAGGACGGAGGAAGAAGACCATCTCCTATTATGCTATCAAGAGCGTGGACAAGAGCCAGAAGGCTCGTGTGCTGCAGGAGGTGCGGCAGCGTAATTTAGCCTCACAACGTTTAGCAGCAAGTGAGGGTTGCTGCCGACGAAAACACTCGGCATGGGTGTTGACTTGCATGACTCGCACAGGTGCGGACCATGCACGCCCTTGACCACAAGAACATCCTCAAGTTCTTCGCGTGGTAAGTATGTTTGCATGGACAGGGGAGGCCCAGTGCAGCTGCGCAGCCCAGCTGCCCAGCACAATCACCAGTGGTGCCTCACACGCGCATACATGTGCAGGTACGAGACAACCAACCATCTATGGCTCATCCTGGAGTACTGCGTGGGCGGGGACCTCATGTCCCTGTTGCGCCAGGATGTGCGCCTGCCAGAGAGCTCAGTGCACGACTTTGGGCGTGATCTGGTAGTCGCGCTGCAGTACCTGCACCACAACTCCATCATCTACTGTGATCTCAAGCCTTCAAACATTCTGATGGATGAGAATGGGCGGCTGAAGCTGGGTGGGTTTGGCCTGTCACGGCGGCTGGCAGACATCAACAAGACGCCGCTCAACTCGCTTCCACCGGTGCGCGGCATGACCAGCAGCCACGGTCCAGGCTGATGGTGCTTGCATGTTGCAGCGGGTGTTTATGTACATGCGACTGGCCTGCCTGTGTGCGCAGGCGAAGCGCGGCACACCATGCTACATGGCCCCGGAGCTGTTTTCTGATGGCGCCACACATTCATCAGCCTCAGACCTGTGGGCCCTGGGATGTGTCCTGTATGAGGCAGCCATGGGACGGCCTCCATTCCTCAACTCATCATTCAACCAGCTGGTACAGGAGATCTTGCACAATGAGCCAGCGCCCATCCCAGGTACACATCTGTTGCTCATCATGGGAGTTTGCTGACATTGTTCACGCCTGACACTCCAACTGATGCACTGTGTGACTTTATCAGGTGCAAGCCCGGAATTCGCTGACCTCATTGCACGGCTGCTGGACAAGAACCCAGCAACGCGCATAGGCTGGCGGGTACGCAGCGGTCACCTTTCAACAGTTGCATGGCTTTTATGTGCACATTCCACCAGCATAGCGTTGCGTGCATGTGCTTTTCCTCTGAGTTCACTGCATGTTGTCCGGCTGCAGGCACTGGTGACGCATCCATTTTGGCAGGTCAAACTGGCATGGCTGGACATGCCTTCGGAGCCAGCACTGGAGGCATTCATTCAGCAGAACAACATGGCAGTTGTCAATGCGGACCCTCGTACATCCATCGCTAGCCAAAGCGCTGTGAGTTGAGGTGCATGGCATGGCCATCAGTGTGGTGCATTTCTTGGTTCCAGCCCCATGCCGGTCGTTGGGCAGCTTTCCTCGGTGCATTGGGCCTGCTGGCCCTGCTTCCTCATGTGTGTGGCCTGTGGCTGTGCATAACTTGTGATGTGAGGCACATGCAGGCACGCATGATGCGGCAAAGCGTGGACGTCACACGTCTGTCGCGCATCGCTCTGAGCAACCTGGAAAAGGAGGGCGATGGCTCAGACTACACAGCAGCAGAAGGCCAGGCTGGCGACATCCGGATCGAGAATGCGGATGCCGAGTTGGACTTTGATGAGCAGAAAGAGGATGGTGAGTTACTTGGCGCAGCAACGTCCTGTGCAGGCTGCTCTTGTGAGGGTCCAAGCTCAACGTGTTCTGCTGCTGGTGGCTGCCTGCAGCAGATGATGAGGAGCCTCCTTCTCCGGCTCAAAGTGATGATGGTGCCATGATTGACCAGGGAGATGCTGGGCGTGTGGGGCCAATCGGTGGTATGAATGTAGATGGCATGCGGCCAGCTGCGCAGCAGGCACGGCCACGTGGTGGTGCTGAGCCAGCTGCAGCACGACCACCCCAGCACAGCATGGACGACGAGACAAGCACATCAGGCAGAGGTGGGTGGGTTGGAGAAGGACAACAATCAGGCACTTGGCCGCTGTCCTGGGGCTGCCTCATGGGTTGGATGCATAATAGTGGGCGGCGTGTTGGGGGCTAGCTGAGGGCACAGCACTACACTTTTTGGGGCGGCTCATTTGCCTTGTGCTGCCTGTTGCTTCACCACTGCATTGTGGTGCACCGAGATTCGCCCCTCATGTGTGATATGCCACCATCGCTCCAGATGGGGACATCGTGGACTACACTGGCGAGGATGACATGGAGACAGGCAGTAAGGTCATGGGCGGGCAGGCAGTGGAGGGCTTGGTGTGGCACTCCAGTGATGCAGCAGTCAAGCCAATTGTGGCGAACCGGCGAATAGAGCGCCTGCCGGAGCCCAGGTTTGAGCCCAAGGGCCTGCCCTTCACGCCGCTGTCATTGCAAGACATGCTGCACGCGGAGCAGAAGGACCTGGAGAACTTCCTGACCCACATCTACCGTGCAATTGCCAGTGCTGCACCACTCAAGGACAAGGTGTGATGCTGGTGTGACAGCTGTGTTGCCTGCAGTTTACATTACTAACATTAGTAGTGCGCCACCTGCGTTGCTCAATACCTCAGATCGCCATTTGTTTGCAGCATCATGCATTCAGATTGTGTTTGGTGCTGCTACCCATAACGATTGGACCAAAAATGGCATGCTCTATTAAAGTGGGGGTGCTGCTGCTTGCGCTGCGCTGCAGGTCAATGTGCTGTCATACTTTGAGACGCTGTGCGTGGACACGAATGCAGCCAACGTGCTTATCAACTCGTCCCTCACCATCCTCTTCATCCGCATGCTGCGCAATGCACGTGCACCCACGCTGCGCATCCGCCTTGCCTCTGTTCTGGGCCTGCTGGTGCGCCACGCCACTTACATTGCTGAGGAGCTGGCTCAGACGTCAGTGATCGAGATCCTGACTGAAGCGCTGAAGGACAAGAACGAGCGTGTGCGGCGGCGCGTCATGGCAACGCTGGGCGAGCTGCTGTTCTACATCGCAACGCAGCAGCAGGACGCGCAGAGCGGCGTGACTGCGCAGGAAGTGTCGGACTGCTGGAGCATCAACAGCAGCACCATCAGCGCAGTCACCCGGCTGCTCAAGCCCCAGGAGGATGAGATCGCGCAGCACTACGCCGTCAAGACGATCGAGAACATTTGCAGCCAGGGTGGGGACTGGGCGTCAAAGTTCTGCAGCCAGGACGTAGCGTTCAGCCTGGTGCAGATCTACAACTCCACAAAGAGCGAGAACCTCAAGTCAACAACAGCGTCCACGCTCTCACGGCTGCTGAGGCACAGCCCCATGCTGGTGGCGTACGTGGTGGACAAGTTTGGCGTCAGGCTATTCGTGGCCGGGCTTGCGGACCCCAGCAGCAAGGTACGCAGCAGGCACCTGGGTGGGGATGCTGCAGGAACACAGGCAGCACGGGATACGTGGACACTTGACAGTGTAGACTAAAGCGACTTTCACGTTGCGATGTGAACGGTTGGGTTTGGTGGTGCAGCCTGGGTGCAGTGGCTCGTACCCAGGTTGTTGCAACCCGCGCTGTCGTCATCAACTACAAAATGCACAGCTGACCTACTGGCCTGCTGCAACACTGGCTGCTGCCTGCAGGTTCAGGTCGCTGCCGCCAATATGCTGAACATGGCGCTGAGCCAGCCTGACCTCACCATGCGTGCCAAGGCTGCACTGAGCGAGGAGCGCTCATTGGTGCCCAACCTCATGGCGCTGCTGGACCACTCCCTACCTATCCTGCGTGCCAAAGGCGTGGTGGCTATCCTTCTGCTATGCAGGTGTGTGCATGTCCACCCATGTGCTTGGCCATGCTGGGTCCTCTGGTGCTTTGTTGGGGGGTGCAGCTGGGCTAACAGACGCTGAAATTTCGGCTAGCCACGTGAATGAGCAACCGAGTGTTGGACTCATTTCATCTGTGCTGTGACCCGCAGGCTGTCTACACGGTGGCTGCTGGAGACGTGCAAGGCCAAGCTCATCCCTGTGGTGGAGCGGCTGCAGCGGGAGAAGGATGAGTACCTACAGGAGGCTATTGCAGCGCTGCGGGCAGAGATGGGCCGGCTGGTGCCTGCAATCTGCCAGCAGGTGTGTAGTGTGTTGCAGCACGGAAGCAAGTCCCAGGCTGAAGTGGTTGATGGCACCGCACAGCTGCCGCGCCTCAACAAGCTGTTTTGCAGATGTATGATGGCCTTGATGGGCTGTGACCGCCTTCTTGCTGCTGTGGTATGCAGATCAATGATGAGCTGACCAAGGTGGGGGCACGCAAGGCCACCAGTCTGGCCAGCCCAGGCCGTGCCAGCGCGTCTAAGAACCCGCTGCAGCAGTTTCAGGTGGTGTTGCACGTGATCACCAGCCCATACTTCCGCTCAGCGGCAGTCACACCTGCACTGCTTGCTGACCTGGCGATGTACTTGACAGTATCAGAGAACGCGTCGGTCAGCATCAACGGCATGCCAGAGTTCAAGACCACGCTGATGCATGTGCTTGAGGCCATCTGCCAGCAAACGGAGCTGGTACTGCAGCACCACCAGGCCATGCTGGACCACATGCTGCCAGCGCTGTGTGAGGTGGTGGGCACAGCCACAGAGAACGGTGACACCCGCTTCTTCTGCTTGCGCATGGTCAGCGAGGTGCTAAACCTGTTCCTACTAGATGCTGAGTTGTATGGTGTGCCGTCCGCGGCGTCATCAGAGCAGCAGATGGGCATCGCGACTGCAGCCATCGACCAGCTGCTGGTGCAGCACGTGCTGCCGCTCATCCCTCAGCTGCTCAAGGATGAGGACCCCATGCCGCTGTACGCGCTCAAGGTGCGAGTGGCTGGTGGTTTATGCTTGCAGATGGGCTCTTGAACGTTATCATCTTTGCTGTGGCACATCAGCTGGTGGCCAGCTGCCATGACAGTTGTTGTCCATGCCTGAACGCCCTGAAGATACAGTCTATGGTACGGTATGGCCTGGTCTGTCTGTCAATGGCTGTTGCACATGCTGGGCCCCTGCTCTGACGCAACCCCGTGGCTGCAATGTGTGCACTCAGCTGCTGGGTGGGCTGCTGGAGGTCAAGCCCGCATACGTGCAGTCAGTGGAGGCCATGGGGCTTGCATCCCAGTTCTTTGAGTTCCTGTCGCTGGAGCACTCCAACAACAACGTGCACAACATTCGGCTGTGCCGCCAGATCATCGCGGGTGGCTCGCTGCCGGTGGCCAGCCTGGTGGCGATGCAAGTGGCGGAGAAGGTGGCGGCTGTGCTGGAGTACGCGGCGCAGAACAATGTGGAGCCGTTCTTGGAGCCAGCGTGAGTGTTAGGTGTTGTGTTCATAATTGTCGTGCATGGTTGGGGCACTGGTCATTATGCTGCTTGGGGCTTCTAAGCAAGGCCAGATGGAGCGACTGGACGATTGGGGATGCTGCATCGTGGTAGGAAGTGTGGGCCAAATAGTCCGGGACATGCGCTGGCTCGCAGTATCAAATGAAGGGAAGTATAGGGTGCCTGTAGTGATGATGGCGGTAAAAGCTTGAGTCAGTGACGGCTGCTGTTGGGGCGCCCACGTGCGTTGCTGCAGGCTGGAGCTGTGCCACACCATCATCTCCCGTGATGCGAAGGAGGTGGAGGCGGGCCGCAGCGATGGCGCACTGATGAGCGTGCTGCTAGATAAGGCCGGGCTGTTTCTGGAGCTGTGCGGGCAGCCTGACGCGCCTGTCAGCTGTGCAGCTGCCCTGTGCCTCATGTCCATTGTGGCCGTGTACACACAGCAGTGTGCGCCGTGGCTGCTGGCACCTGAGTCGCTGTCGGTGCTGGTGACAGTGCTGCAAGGTGAGCACCTGGACAATGTACCAGCACCGACGCAGATGCAGCAGTACCTGCTGGAGGCAGTCAGCCACTCGCTGTCGGTGCCAGGCAGTGCAGCCATGAGCAACGAGCTGCTGCGGCTTGCAGCTGCTGTGCGCCACCTCAGTGGGTCGAGTGACTCAAATGTCAAGGTGTTGGCCAGCGAGGTCCTGCGTGTGCTGGAGCCCATGCTTGCATAAGGCCATGCAGGTATTGCTGACTCAGCGTGCGCTGTGATGCTTGAAAAGCAGCAAGGATGGCTGGGGGAAGGGCTAGCAGGCCCCATGCAGAGGTTATTCATCTGCCGCTGAGACCGAGCTTATGTGTCGTGCTGTGTAACAAAGCTCGGCGAGGAAGCTGTTTGGTTGCTGATCCAGTCCGCCTGCGTGACGACAGCCAACCGCTACATGCAGCTACGGCCACACATTGAAGTCACAGGACTTTGAAAAGCCCGCGTACCAGCCACACGGCACGTGTACACCTTTGTGCTCTGAAGCGCTTGCTACAAGAGACCTGTACTCGACTTAGCGTGGCCGAAGTACCGGCACAGACCGCCATAGTCAGAAACCACCACCACCTCAGACATGGAACCGTGTTGAATCAAGGTTTCGAGGCCATCATCAATGGACCTGCACGCATCAGTGATTACGGCTGCTCCTCCCACCAGGAGCAGCTTTGAGGCTCGTGTGTTCAGGACGCTGCAAAAGCCTGCCACTGCGCCACTGCTCTCTAGTCACTACACGAGGCACCATCAGCGGCCGCAATACGCGCATCGGCCCGTCGGCCCTGGGCATGGCCATCACAGCAAACCGCACTACTACAAACTAAATCAGAGGTGATTTCGCGCGCTGTGATGTGCGATTTGGACTTGCTTTGACCGCAGCCAAGTGACGGTCAAAAAGCAGCCAAATGGCGCCTGTTCCTGGGAGCCACAAATGGGCTGCATGGAAGGTGGCGCATGGGAGGCACGAGGCATCTGGCACATACCGCACCCATTTCTTGACGCTGTGCCTGCTCAACATTTGTGCTTCTGTGGCTGCAGCCGCACACGGGCAGCAACCACACAGGCAGCTGTGCAGACCTACCGCCCTGGCGACCTGGTAGAGTATGAGAAGGACAAGACCCGCACTGCGCTGGGCCTGGTGGGACAGCCAGATGGCAAGAAGAACATCTGGGTCTCTGATCCTCAGGTCAGCAGCAAGTCAGGGCTTGATCTCGGGGCTTGATGATGCTTCCGTGCCCTGCAACAGCGGCATACTTGCATGCTGCTGTGGGGGACGCTGCAGTTGCACAAGCATGCAAAGGCGTATGTGCATGTACCAGCACACTGGCCTGCCATCGCCAAGCTGTCTAGCCATGCCTTCAACCTTCGGTTTCTTGACGCTTTGGATGCTGCGAACTGCACTATGCATACATAACTGGTTGGCCACACATTTTGTGAGCACTGGATTCTGATCCTGCACGCATCGCATCCTGCTGCATCTGTCCTGCCTGCACGCAGACGGGGCGCAAGGCCAGCATCACACCCAAGCAGGTGTTGCTGCACTTCCCTGGACCGTTCAGTGATGCCCAGGCCAGCGAGTTCGCTGTGGATGGTGCTGCTGCCGAGCAGGAGACCACTGCTGCTCAACACGCCAACATCTCATCTGCCAGCAGCTGTGATGCATCCTCAGATGCTGGCAGTGTGGACAGCAGCAACGGTAGTAGCGCCAGCTTGGTGGCTAGCAGCAGTGGTAGTAGCTTGCTGGCAGATGCATGGGAGATGGCAGCAGCAGACAATGTACCTGCCCTCACACTTGCTGAGCTGGCGGGGCTGGTTCTTGAAGATGACTCCCCGCGCAACCTGTACCGCATGTACCGCATGCTGGCAGCGGACAAGCTGTACTTCAAGCAGGTGTGTACTGCACGTGATCATTTGAGGGTGTGTGCGACCCTGGGCAGACACTCCCCTTCCATGCAGTGCCAGTGATGCTCCTGCCTCGCCAAACACTGTGTTGATGAACTTTGCCAAACAGTCGCCTGCTGTTGCCCCCTGCGCAGGTCAGCGGAAAGGCAACCAGTGCTGAGCTGCCGAGCTATGCGCCCCGCACGCCTGACGCTGTGGAAGCGGCCATCAAGTCGTTGGCTGCTGAGGTGGCAGCTGCACGCGACCGTGACGCGTGGAGTGCGGCTGTCAAGGCCGCGCTGGCTGCACGCAAGCGGTCGCAGCAGCCGGAGCCCAAGGAGTGGGAGGAGGGGCCACACGCGCGCCGCATCGCTGCGCTGCGCAAGCTGGCGGTGATGGGCATGGCGCAGACAGACGGCCCCACCCTGGCACTGGCCCAGGAGTCCCTGGCCCTGGCGGGGGTGAACGTGCGCGCTGCAGCTGGGGCAGCCCAGGGCCAGGTGGCAGGGCCCCATGGCGACGTGTCTTCGCCGCTGGCTGATGCTGCAGCAGGCCTCCTGGTCGACATCCGCGCGATGCGGCAGCACGAGCCGCTGGCTGCGCTGCGGCGCGGCGTGCAGCTGGAGCTGCCCCCCGGCGTGGAGGCGGAAGCTGCTGCGCTGCTGGCCTCCCCGCCCCCTGACGTATGTGCCCCGCTGCGCGTGGACCTCACGCACCTGCGCGCGTACACCATCGACGACGCATCCACCACCGAGGTGGACGACGGCCTGAGTGTGGAGCTGCTGCATGGGGGCGCGCTGACAGAAGCCGTGCCCCTGGGCGCTGCGCGCGTGTGGATCCATGTCGCAGACCCCACCCGCTGGCTCGCACCCGGCCGGTCAGAGGCGCTGCTGGCTGAGGCGCGCGCGCGTGGCCGCACCCTGTACTTCCCCTGGGGCAATGCCCCCATGTTCCCCCGCTCCCTGGCCGAGGGCCCCTTCAGCTTGGGGGCCACCGGTGCAGTCAGTGACGCGCTGAGCATCCGCGCGGAGATCAAGCCGGACGGCAGCCTGGGGGATGTGGCGGTGGTGCCCACCCGCGTGGCAGTGTCACACAAGCTGACGTATGAGGAGGCGGACGCGCTGATGTCAGCAGCCGCCAGCAGTACAGGCAGTGCAGACAAGGGCGTGGTGGCTGACCTGGCAGTACTGAGGGCGGTTGCAGCCGCTCGGCGCGCGTATCGTGAGGCGTGCGGGGCGATTGAGATCCCCCTGCCAGAGGCCAAGGTGGCTGTGGAGGCGGGGGAGCTGGATGCGGGGCGGCCCCGGGTCACTGTGGACCGCATCTCTCAGTGGGAGTCGCCCTCCCGCGGCGCGGTCGCTGAGATGATGATCCTGGCGGGGGAGGCCGCGGGCCTCATCGGCGTGCGTGCCAACCTGCCGCTGCCCTTCCGCAGCCAGCCGCAGCCGCAGCTGCCGCCCGAGCATGAGCTGGAGGTGCTGCCCGAGGGGCCGTGCCGCGGCTACGCGCTGCGGCGCTGCATGACGCGCTCCACTGTCGCGTCGGCACCCGCCCGCCACGCGTCCCTGGGGCTCACTGCGTACGTCCAGGTCACGTCCCCCATCCGCCGCTTCCCCGACATCGTGGCCCACGCCAACCTCAAGGCACACGCCCTGGGCGCGGTGCTGCCCTTCTCAGCCGCAGACATCGACGCCCTGGCCTCCCCGGCCGTGGCTGAGCGGCAGCGCGAGTGGGGGGCGGCGGAGCGCGGGGAGGAGCAGTACTGGGTGGCCGAGTACTTCAGGCAGCGCAAGGCGGGGGCACCGGGAGCACCCCCCGGTGGGCAGGAGTTCTCAGCCACTGTGCTGGGGTGGCTGCGGCAGGACCTGCGGCTGGCCTCTGTCCTGTTGGACGAGCTGGGGCTGGAGCAGGTGGTGAAGGTGGATGCGGATGTGGCACCCGGGGATTACCTCACGCTGTCTGTGCTGGAGGCCAACCCTGCGATGGGGCAGCTGCGCTTCTTCGTCACCTCCCACACCCCCAGGTATCAGGCGGAGGAGGTGGAGGAGGGGGTGGGGGGTGGCAGCATGGAGGAGGGGGTGGATGCAGGGGCCTCGCTGTGGGATGCCCTGGCTCCTGCAGCCGCTGCAGTGGCAGCACACATGGGGCTCGCGCTTGCACAGCACCACCACCACCCCGAGCCTCATGATGCACACCCGGAGGCACAGGGGCCGGTGTCAGAGCACTTGGAGGAGGACGTGAACACCCATGACGCACAGCAAGCCGAGTCACAGGATGCTGACGGCCACCACAACCACCACCACCACCAGCAGGAGGAGGCCGACCAGCATGCAGATGACCACCACCACCACCACCAGCAGGAGGCCGACCAGCACGCAGATGCTGGTGCTGTGGATGAGCAGCAGCCCGCACAGGAGGCAGAGGCAGAGGTGCAGCAGGCTGATGATGAGGTGCAGGAGGTGCAGCAGGCTGATGAGGAGGTACCTGCTGCTGAAGATGGGTGTGGTGGGGATGACATGGGAGGGGATGCATCAGTTGGGGACAGCACCTGAAGGCCCACTCTCAGCCGGCCACCACCACCAAGAGGGCTGAATCTGCGGGGCACCTGCACTATGCAGCAGTGCTGAACGCTGAACAAAGGGGGCAGGGCACTTATCTGAGGGGGGGAGGTGGCGAGGCGGGGGGGCGAGGCGGGGGGGGTGGGGGTGGGGGCGCATGTGGCTGCGCTGTCGGTGTGGCAGCACAGCGTGTGTGCGTGCCAGTTGGAACTGCAGGGGCATGCGGTATGTTCCTGGTGTCTGCGGTCATGATGCACATAAAAACACAATTCATTCGGCCTTCTGTGTGTGGCGGTCATCCTGCAACGCACCAACTGTTGTGACTTCTTATGGCACTTCCTGTAGCATGGACCCAGACCCCATGTGATCGTATCTGGTAGATGGCGGGGTTGTATCACATCTCGTAGCGTGTGCTGCTTGCACCCTGTTCAAGGCTGGGTTCTATCCAGCCATGTTGTTTGAGCCTCGGGACATGCTTGGACCCTGGTCGTTGGGGTGCCGTACGTGTGCACATGTTGAGTTGCAGCACAGCGTCTGGTTTTAGATTACCCACAAGGCCTGCATGAGCAAGGCCTGGTGGGTTGATGATGTTCAGCCAGAGGGGATGATGGCTATGGTGTGGGCTGGTTTCTCATTCAGTATCTACTGTCTGGCATGCAGCCTTGTTTGAGTCTGCTGGTCTCGTGTTGTTCGTCCTTTGGCAGCCTGCCAGCTGCCGCAAGCTTATCATCAAAGTGTGAGAGAGAGACAAGTGAGAAGAGTGAAGAGGCACCAAACACTGCTGTATTTTTTGACGACAAGATCATTCGGACACACTGTGGTTGTTGGTACAGCTGTTTGGTGCGTCGTGCAGGTGGTTGGGATGAACGCTGTTTGTGTACCACAATTCGTTGTAACACTCCTGTTTCCCAAACTCTATCTCACCCCTCTCCTGTGGGCTCACATGACAGTTGACAGCAGTGCTTTCTTCTGGTGTGCACTTGCATCCTCTATCGTTCAGGAACGCTCATGGTTGTGCATAAGGTGCAGCAGCTAGCAGCAGCCTCACAGCGGCCATCACGCCCCGCTCTGCTGCAGCTGCCATTACTTTTGCTGCTGGCACCAGAGCAGCACTCTTGCCATGCGTGGCCGTGCTGTTGAACGCACGCTGGGGGGAGACCTGAGCACTGGTGTTGTGCTGGGGTGCTGTAGACACTGCGATTAGGTGCTCCATCTCACTTGCCAGCTGCGTAAAGAAGTCCAAGGGCAAGGTGACCTGCTGAGGCAGCTTATCCTGGTTGTTGCTGCTGCCTCCATTGCTGTTGCTGCTGCTGCCAGAACCGCCAGCAGCCTGCTGGTGCTTGTCAGCATCCATGGCAAGTGCCCCAGCTGCAGACTGATACATCTGGCTAGTGTTCTTGGCAATAGTGCTGCTGCTGTGTGGTGGCTGTGCGGCTGTGCCTGGGCGTGTCGAGTTGGCGCTGTCATGTTGTGTGGAGTTGTTTGTGTTGTTGGTGCTTGGATGCTTACTGTAGAGGGTAGCCAAGAGGCCCTGGTGCAGAACCTGCATGCCAGATCATGAGAACACACATCGATGCTGCATTGTGCAACATGGGGCAATGCATGTGCCTCTGACGTGCGGCTGTACTCAGTGTGATGTGTTCTCCAGGCCGCACGCGGTGCGTCACACGCAGCTGCGCACCTCATCATATATCTGCTTCACGCCTTGCACGCCAGGTGCAGCCCATGTGTCCAATGCAGGCAATGCTGACCGCAGGTCACGGAACAAGGCTGTGAGCTCTGACATCCTGATGTGAACAGGCAGAAGGGAGGGGCCAAATGCAGAGGCATACACGCCCGTTTCAAGGTAATGGCAGGGCCAGCGGCACAACCAAAGATCCAGCACAGAGGGCAGCCAGGCTGGTACAGCAGTCAACAAGTGGGCAGGCCAAAACCAGCCAGAACTGCAGGTTGCAGTTGCTCACTTAGTGGTTCCATTGCGCGCACCGCCGTGAACGTTACTGCCTGCCGCCATGGAAGCAGCTGGCACACTGTCCTTGGGCTTCAGGCCAGCAGCAGCCAGCGCACGGAGCAGGCGTGCATGCAGCACACTGTGGTCCGGGAGACCTGAGCCGTTTGATGCCACCCCAAACTCCTGCCTCAGCGTGCGCAGCACTCCCAGCACCGCTTGCACCCGCTGCTGATACACCTGCTGCCCAGGCAGCTGCGTCACCTGAACGTCCACTGTCCTGCTTGCGGTCGCGCTTGGGCCTGCTGCCCCTGCACCTGCTGCAGGGGATGTGGGTATGCCGGCTGGTGGGTCGGCAGTGACCTTCAAGCCAAACTCTCCCGGGTTCCACAGGTCGATGGTGGTAGTGGACTGCGCGCCATACTTGCGCTCGCGTTTGCACACCTGACGCGCATGTCATCCACCCTGATCGTCGCTCAGCACAACAACTGGCTTTCAGCAGCTGGCCCGTGCATTGGCAGCATTGTGCCATATGAACGGGAAGTATGCAGCTATGCACGCTGCTTGTAGAACCCAGTACAGTGCAAGTACAGCATCCACCTTCCCCGTGAAGGATGCAGGGGCCACGTAGCTGGCAGCATAGCGCGGCTGTGTTGATGTGAGCTGCGCTTGGGGCAGAGTGCAGCGCACCACAAGGTCGCGGCGTGTCTGTGTGGCCACGCGCACCAATGTGCACCCGCCCCATGACAGACTGAGCTGTACACCACGGCCTGAAGCGGAGGCCAGCATGGCCAGCACAGCAACACCAACAACATCAACAACGCACCAATTCCCTGGCTGCAAGTTGGTTCTTGAGGAGTGGCTTGAGCAATGCAGCCATGCTGTGCTGCAGGCGCCCTTGTGCACACACATGATGCAGAACAGTGCAATGCAGGCATTCGTATCATTGTGGTGCATGCACGTGTAGGTTGCGTAGCTGCCAAGTGTGCTGCAACCGTCTCGGGCGCCCACTGACCACATGTGCCCACGTACCAATGAGAGTGGTGGGTTGCTTGGAGGGCGGTGTGAAGGTAGGTGGTGAGCACACAGTGCCAGTGATCTCACGGAACCTCTCTGCGAGCTCTGGGATGACTTCACCTGCGCTGTAGCTGCCGATCAAGTCAACGTCTATGTTTACCGCACCACGCGCTGTGGTGCCTGCTGCTGAACTCGCAAGGGAGCTGAGCCCAAGCTGAGCCCCAACCTGCTCGATATGGGCCATGTAGCGGTGAACCGTGGCGTTCCTGTCAGCACAAATGCAGGTGGTAGCAGCCGGTTATGCATGGTCGCGGAATGCGCACGCCATAACGCGGGAACAGGATGTGAACGGCTCACACAGTGTGATGCCAACAACAGGTGCGGTTGCCAGCGTCAAGCTCACCAGTACGAGCTGTACATGTCCTTTACACCCTGCTTCAGGTGCAACAGGTCCTCGCACAACGCAAGCAAGCTGCGCAGGAATGGCGCCAAGGGCTGGCCTTGCTGCAGCTCCTGCTAGTTGGCAGACACACGTCATTGTGGTAACTGGGCAAGGAAACCGCACTGAAGATGTGATTCACATGACACATGTTGCACGATCACTGCACCCCGAGCAGCATCACAAACAGTCATTCATGGATGTGTGTGTTGCCCAAGACCAGTTGGATGGATCACCTTGTGGCCCGCCCAAGACTGTGCCTGAGCCAAGGCGGCCTGCAGCATGCCATCAAACCAGCTGTGACTTTCATCAGGCACCCCTTGTTCATTGGGCCACAGCAGGGGCAGGTCTGACCCTACGCTGTGTGTCAGGTTCACCAACATGGTGATCAGAGGCAGCGCAACGGCGGTCTTGGGTGGGCCAGCACTTCGGCTAGCAGCCCCACTGCCACCACCACCACCACCGTCATCAGTGCTTGCTGGCGCAAGTGGCGCCAGGGACGTAGCAGGCTGGCATGACCCGAAGCTGGGTATGAGCGCCAGGATGAGCACTGTTGCACGTGTGGCCACAACCCGGCAGTGCTTCCCAAGGCTCATCTTATCAGCTGAAGTCAGCTTGCGCGCGGGTTTTTGAAAAGAGTTGCAGTTGATGGCTTGAGCATCCTTGCGATGACTACATTCCCATACCTGCTCACATGCTCACATGCTCACATGCCTGTAGCAGTGACCACAAGGTGGGACTACCACACTCCCGATTAGCCGTGCAGCAAGAGCGCCTTGTTTCAAGCCTCTTTCGCAGCTACGTCGACCTGCGTACGTAAAATGACGAGCCCAGGTAGTGCGACGCCCGCGATGCTCAGGTTAATGTCAGATCTTAAGGCAATTAAACAGGAACCACCGGAGGTGAGTTGTTGCGCTGGGTGGAAAGATGAGGTGTCTGATGCACAACTTGGCCCAGCTCGCTTGGCCGCTTGATTGAAGTCATTTTGTGGGGTGCATAGTTCATAGTATTACCGGCCCTGACCTTGAATATTATGCTCCTGCCTTGTTTACAGGGCTGCTCAGCCTCCCCGGCGACTGAAGACAACCTGTTTGTTTGGAACGCAACGGTGAGGCACGCAGAGTCACCGAGGGTACAAGCTGACAACCCTAGACGGGCACAGAACCCCATGGCTACTTTCATGACAGAGCAACTAGCGCAATCGCGTTTTGTATGCAGCTCAGAGTGGGCTTCAGCCTCTTGCTGGAGAGGCCAGGTCCATATGTTGCATGGAGCACAGAGTGCGCAGCATGCGGCTGTGCCAAGGCACGCATGGAGCTGACTGGCTCACCTGATGTTGCTGTATGGTGTGAACATGCATGCAGGTGTTTGGGCCTGACGACACTCCTTGGGAAGGTGAGCATTCATGCGGATCGGCCATGCACCTTGGGCTCTGGGCTCATGGACTGTTACACCCACATGCACTGTTCTGCTCACGCCCAGCTCATATGCGTCTTGCCCCCCTCACACTTCTATCTTCCAGGTGGCATTTACAGCCTTCGGATCACATTTGGTGAGCGCTACCCTGAGAAGCCGCCTCGTGTGCGCTTCACTTCAGAAGTGTTCCACCCGAATGGTGAGCACCTTATTGCGACAGTGCAACACGGGATGATGTGCCACCGTTTTTTTGCGCTGCTGGGCATCATTGTTGACACGTTGTTTACTGCCTCTCTGAGCCCCATGGCATGGGATGGGTCAGTTGATTGATACCTAGACTGGATCTGATGAAATGCTTCCACCGAGATAAGAATAACATCCTTTGGCAGTATTGGCACCCTTAACCACTGCCATAACGTAGTCCAAGGCCCATATCCTTGTGACATTTCATGCATGCGTGGCGACACGCTTGCATGCACCCAGCAAGCATGCTGAGCCCAGCACAGCCATTCATCACTAGGTAGTGGTGAAGGGAGCTGGGCATGCCTGGTTTGGGCAGGGCCTTGTACTGCCTACACTCTACACAGGGTGGAGACATGGTTCAGGGGCGGGGTCAAGAGTCTCTGAACATTGTTGAGCACTTGGTGGGAGATTGCGTAAAACCCGAGCTGTTATGTCTGAGCTCCAAGTGGGGTGTGTTTCACCGCCCACGTGCATCATGCACCGTCCTTACCGGCCCACACCTGTTGCCACTCCTGATGCGTGTGATGCCTGCTGTGATTGATGTACTCGCAGTCTACAGTGATGGCACGCTGTGCATGGACCTGCTGCAGGACCAGTGGTCCCCCTGCCACAACATCTGCACACTGCTCACCTCCATCCAGTCGCTCCTCACTGACCCCAACACCAGCTCACCAGCCAACAGTGAGGCTGCCCACATGTACAATTCAGACCGTGCAGCATACAACAAGAAGGTCCGGCGGTTAGCACAGAAGTCAATTGAGGCATGACGAGACGCGCGGTCCTTGAAACTGCGATGGTGCAAAGGTGCTTGCAGGTCAGCTGAGCTGAGCTGTGGGTGGTTGTTTGCCAGGGCTGAGGCTGAATGCACTAGTGTATGGCTGGTGCATCACATGGCTTTTTGGCGTAATCAGTGCAT
Source organism: Haematococcus sp. NG2 (assembly GCA_004335575.1). Taxonomy (NCBI): domain Eukaryota; kingdom Viridiplantae; phylum Chlorophyta; class Chlorophyceae; order Chlamydomonadales; family Haematococcaceae; genus Haematococcus; species Haematococcus sp. NG2. Next base: position 692,919 of record QAXD01000034.1, on the reverse strand, counting down.
GCCCCGTCAACGCCAGGCGTGGGGCTGCTGTTGTATCATACCGTATGTCATGGAAGCCTGTACTGTTCCCTCATCATCCCATCCAGGGCTTGAGTTTGTATGGGGCGCTACTCATGTACCTCTTTTCCATGCTCCCAAGGTGACCTCAAACACATGTGCCAGTCTGGCGAGCGGCCTGGCTTCCTTCTTGTAATGCTAGCTTGCAAGACATCGTGCCTTCCATTGCCGTAGTTTACAGTGTTTTGGACAAGCCTGTTAGCGTGCTCCAGTTTGAGTACATGAAGCTTGGCTTGCACTCAACTGTGGACAGGTTTGCATGCCCACGATGAATACCCAGACATGGTAGTACATGGGGACCCAGTACAGATGCCCACATCCTGCCTGCCATGCGCAGTTCTTCTGCTCCCGTGTTGCTGCATCCAGCGATCACTACACGGACAGATACAAACATCTACAGCTACAGTGGTTGGGTGCCATGCATAAGCTCATGGCAGCTGAGCATGAACTCCACATCGCAATGGCTTGTGCCCCCAAACCCAGCACAGTTGCATGTCACATGTTGCTGTTGCCCATCTGCCAGCTCAGTTGGCCTCAACTTCCTCGCCCATTGCCTCTTCATCCTCAATCTTGGGAGCCAGGTAGTACTTGATGTAGCCCATGTCCCCAATGTTGTATTCCACCACGACTGGCAGATCCTTCGTGAGTGCGATCTTCACCGTGGGGGATAGTGGTGTAGCCTGTGCATGCAAATGGGCAGCAAGTGCGTCTACTGAGAGGCTGTGAGCTGGTCTGATGAAGCCGACAGGATGTTGGGGGCAAACAATTCGACCCTGTGCGCTGAGGTCAACGACTTCAGCAGCGATACCAACACCGAAGAAATCAACATTCAGCACCACACCCCTGCTCCAGGATTCAGGGTTTGTGGCCTGCTTGCATGCAGTCAGGGCGCACACACCTTGGCGAAGTTGTTCAAGTACCGCAGCGCAAAAGTCAGGGCCACAGGGTCGTGCAGGTCAATGAACGTCTGCTCCTCTGGCTTTTCTGCCGTCGATGTATGCCTGCACAAGATTGATTCATCATACTCACACATCAACACCTGTCGCTTTGTTGTGCTTGACTCTGTGCCTGCTGCAGCTCCGAGCCACACACAGCACAGTTGTAGGGGCCACGTTTATACATACCGATGGCATGCAAGCAGCCCATGCATTGGCTGCCCACCTGGTGGCACATGCATTGCTGTATGCCTGCTCACCTGAGCGTGATGTTGGCCGTGCCCACATCGCCCGTGGTGGAGAACTTGACACCCTCCTTGGTGGCAGAAATGAGCACTGTGTCACCAATCGATGCCAAGTCGCGGCAGATACGCTGGTACTCTGAGCTGGGCATCTTGACCTCAGCAGAGTAGTCCTGGTCTGGGATGCCCAGCTGCTCGGACTCAATGGACATCAGCTTCAGGTCAAAGTCTGAGATGCGGTCCTGCATGGCAACAGACAGAGGACAGAGCACGTCAGGTCTCATAGTCAGCGGCCTGTGCTACGCCTGCGGACACCCAACTCCCATGCAATGCTGGATAGGCGTCTGGCCTGTGTGCACAGAGAGCTCGGCAACAGATAGCATGGCAACATGGTGACAGTTGCCAGGTCAAACATACATGCCCACCTGCTTCTCGGACTCAAACATTAACGTCAGGGTGTCGCCGTTGTCGTCGGCCTTCAGGGTGATAATGTCATCGTTGCCTGCAAGTGCACGCCCGATTGCCAGTCAGATCAGAGATGGCCACAGCACGAGGCACAGCACGGGTTCGCAGTGCATGCAACAGATGTGCACGCTCCAACGCGCTTGTGACCGCAATCGCACGTGTCTTGCCATGCTCCAGCTGCGTGGACGATGCAACCTTGCCTTCCATGCAAAGTTCATCTGTCACCGTGGCCCCATGCAGACTGGGCGCGCAACATGCACAACAGCACTTCAGGCGACAGTCGTGAGCACACCTGCGCACTTCAGGACCTTTGACAAGTTCCCGATGTGGATGCCCATGTTTTGAGGGCGGTCGCAGCGGAAATGCTCAAACCCATCCGAGCGCAGCATGAAAGAGACCAGGCACACGTGCGAGTAATCCATGGCCTGTAGCGCGATCCCGCTGCTTGACACATCGAAGTTCACCTCCTGCACCAGCTCCTTCAGGGCCTCAACCAGCTTCTTCAGCAGGCTGCCCTGGATAAGGCGTGCCTCAAACATGGCTGTTGCTCTGCAGTGCGTGGAGGCAAAGCAAAGGTTCAAACCTTCAGAAGTGTGCGGCTGTGACAGCTGGTCGCGAGAGCAAGCAAACAACCATGCTGAGATAAGCCGATTGATCTGCCCAAACTGCAGCGCTGATAGCAGACACCTGTCAGACGAAGTTTGAAGTGATGTTGAAAATGGCTCGCGTGTGGTTCACAGTCGTAGCAGGATTATACCGTAGTTTTGAAGCACACGACTCGGGGTTTGGTGCGGCGAAACCTTCCTCATCCCTCCTCATGCCATCACACATGTGTTCATACGTTTGTCTTGTTCTTTTTGGCCGTCAATTTTTACATTTCCGTCGCTGATAGGAGCATGACCCAAGATAATGGTCCCTGATCAGGGGGCTGATCGTCTCCTTTACAGAAGTCACCCTGTTCTCTCAACCAAAATCTTCTGTCACGTGTTTTGTCTGCTACCCAAGGCACACGACACACAGATTGTGTGAAACCATTTGCTGTGACAGCTGTTGTTCCCTCAGCTGTTGTCCCCTCAGCTGTTGTTCCCTCAGCTGTCAAGGATAACAAGCAATGCATTTTGCTGCCCAAACCCTGAGCGCAAAAAGCGCGAAGGGCAGCTGCTCTTTGCAGAAGATGTGGTGTGCTAGGGACTCGAAAGGCTCAGGGGCTGGTGGATGGCCTGTGAGCTGCCAGTGCATGGCACCCTGCGGCTGGGCTTTACGAAATCATCAACGGGCATGAGGCTGTGAAAACAGCCCATTCTTGCTGTCCATCCATCGCTGCGCTGCGCCAGATGATTGGGTTTGCAGCCTTGCGGCCTGTGCAGTTGATGGAGCCACCCCGCTGGGGCTGAGCGTGTAACAGCTATAGGTACATGTGCGTGGGCCCAAATCACTTGATGTGCAGACAGCCATGGTGGCATACGTGTAGTGCTGGGACCTGCGGCTGAAGAGCTGCGATCGCAAGACAAGGCCTCTGCACAGCGTGCTTGGTCCTCTGTCAGGTGGTGGTCACACGGCCACGGTACAGCCTGCTCCCGGCACCTGCCGCATCGGAGGACATGGGGCCAGCTCAGCAGCCAGCCTGGCCTTGACCTGCTGGTCTGACAGCCATCTGCAGGATTCCTCTGGGTACCCACGCACTGCTGGCATAATTCTCCAGCTGAATGTTGATGCGTGCTGTGCTGCTACTTCTTGCTGCGCTGATTGGGGCTAGCGTCCAGTGTCAAGCATTTTCCCTCCCCATACTCGCACAGGCTGCACACCTTGTTCATCAGCTACACACCTCCAGTCGACGGCTGCCAAGTGAATTGCAAGGACGAGGAGCCATTACATACAGCCGACACAGGTAACATAATGGTCATGGTCAGCATCATCAAGCCAGCTGCACCAGCAGCGACAAAGCCATACACGTGCGTGCTGCCCACAGCAACACACCTGTGAGCCCCTCCTTCACGCAACAGGTCCAGACCCTCAGTGTATCACGGTGCAGAATTGCAGTTGGGCCGCAGGGTCTCCATTGCCTCCCTGTGGCGCTGCAGATCTGCAGCTGCACCTGGCAATCAGTCGGCATCGCAGCCTGACCCAATTCTGCAGATGCTGCAATGGCGCCTATACGCATGGTGCAGGCTTGGTGGCGCCTAGGGGCCTTGAACCATCGCTGGCAGCCAGAAAGTGGCGGTCATGTTAGACAGGCGGAGTGGAGCCACGTGCTGTGTGATGACCACCTGCCATCGGACCACCTGCTAAGTTGTCAGATGTTTAGTCATGTATGCACAAGTGCATCGCGACGCAGCACGACTGCCAGTTGGCCATGCTGCAAGTTCATGCCAGCATGTTGCGCCTCCAGCAGGGCTGTAGACAGCCTGAACTGCAGTAGCGGGCCTCTCTTCCACGCAGCCTGCCCAAGACCCCCACGTGTGGCCCGCTGCCCTGGTTGCGGCGATTGGAAGTGCAGTTTGTTTGAGGTGTGACAGGGGCCAGGAGCGAGGCGGAAGCCTGCGGAGCAGGCCTGCTGTGAACCCCTTCATCTAGCAAACGCTGGGTCGACCAGCTTCCCCACAGCTTCTCACCTCCACCCCAGCCACCTGCCGCACAAAGGAGCTCGAGTTGCAGCAGCTACCACATCCAGCCGTGTGTTTTGGTTTGCAGCATGGCACAGCCCGTGGTCCACCACTGAGTGTTCCATGTGCAGGCCTGGTGGTGAGGGCACAGGCCTGGTGGTGAGGGCAGGAGTAGAGCCTGTGCAGCTCAAAAGGTGGTGGTCATGTGCGACAGGTGGAGAAGGGTCTTGGCCATGTTGATGATGATCAAGGTGTGCTTTGATAACCACCTGCCATCGGACCACCTGCCAGTTGTGTGGAGGACAATCACTATATACGCTAGTGCCCAGAGAATGATGTGTTGCCTGTGTTGCTTCGGCACACATTGTTGGAGTGTGTTCGACATTGCTTGCCAAGTGAAGGCACCAGCTTGTTGCTCTCCACGCACCGGATCTGCACCGTGCTGTTGCCAGAGCCAATGGTAAGCATCTTGGCCATGTCCGTAGACAGCAGCGGCAACTGCCCCCTGGCCTCATGGCATCTGCCCATTCAGCGCCTGCATCTGAAGCGGCACACGCACGTAATCTCTGTGTGTGGGGCATGAACATGGAAGCGGCTTTCCATGCTGGGAGCTACATGCCTTATGATGCAACTGTACAGACCAAGGCACATAAGAAGCGACGAGCTCTGTACGTCACACACCTTTTCACGCACCTCAGGTTGCTTTCATCCTCCTCCAGGCCAGCAGCCTTGGGCCCGTGGTGCGAAATGCCGCTGCGCTCACCTTCAGTGTTGCCAACAGCTGCACTGTCTGCTTGCCAAATCTTGCAGCCCTTGCTTTGGAGGATACAGCGCCTGTTATGTATCAGCTGGCACGACATCGATCGACTGCCATGAGCGTTGACCACTTGACGCAACCTCATCCTGCTCTCACAACCACCACATGGTGTGCTGCTTATGCTGCATATGGCAGCAAGTGAATCAGCCATCATGCACGCATGCGGTGGCCAGTCAGCACATGCCTTGCACATAACCTGTATTACCGTAATCTGCTCTGTGCACCTTTCTTTACAGGCAAGGCGCACCAGCACAGTAAGTGAACCAACACATCATGCTACAGTGGACGAACTGTTTTACATGCATCATTGATTGCATGAGTGCAAGGGCAGGTCATGTGTTGACCAAGCACACAATACAGTGAAGTCTGAGGCAGTTCGCTTTTATGGCACTGAATGAGAGAACGTATCGAGATTAAGTTGTCAACCGACCTGCAACTGCCTCTCAAACGACCACGTACAAAACGCTGCAACCTAGCGATGTAGATTGACGTTAGAAAACACTGTTAAGTTGAAAACCCTCAAAGTTTGCACCAATGCTGAAGGGTTCATGACACTAAGCTCAGCCATGTTGCGGGATCAAGCTTTGGCATAGTCAGGAGATGCGACTCATTGACATGGATCAGCGAAAGAATGCCGTCCTGGAAGCAGCCTCTCGACGCGATATCTTCCCCGGTGAGTTTTGCTGCAGGTTCTTACGGTCATGCTGTTGCTTTGCAATCATGTCGCGCCTCAGTTTCCCACCTCTGCTCAGTTGTACTGTCCCCAACTTCGTGTCTCCATCGCGTTGCGCAGCACCTGTTGGCTGGCAGACATGCGCTGTCAGATACAGCGGCATGAATACCAGTGTGCTGACTGGTTGGGAAGCCCGGAACAGCCCAAACATTGCGACCATGGGGACAGCAGCGCCAGAGGCTGTGCGGTGGAGCATTGTGGAGGCACCAGCAGAATGGGCGTTGCCTCTGCGAACCGACAAGTGAGCGTAGGGTGCATTGGTGCACCACTCTTGCAACGGTGTCATGGTGTTGCATGTTTGCATGTTTAGTGTTGTCGAGCTTGTAGTGTGCCTGCATGGTGTTCTACAGCGCTGTCACCACTGTATAGTCTCGTGCACTAGCATTCTCAACTTTGCGGGGCGTGCTTGACCCTGCATTTGCAGGTTCATCAAGCCAGGGTTCAGATTGCGAGTGGAGGTTGTGCACAGCCAGCCCCTCACCCTGCCTTTGCAAGTGCAAGTGTGCCTGTTGTCAGACCAGGAGGCGGAGTCGTTCACATCATGGGATCCTTGGACCTGCTTCAACGCGAACGACCAGAGCACAGTAAGCAGCACAAACATCCAGGACATCAGATGCATCGTTGCAACCCCAGTACGCACTGTGGCATTACAGCTCATGATGGGTGCATGCAGTGAGGGCACACCGCTGAAGGCCAGCTGTGTGTGCATGTGCTGGCGGTGTATGCACTGGCAAGTGTGTGGCAGGTGCTTGCATGTCCACCCACCCCATGGATGCTCCTGGCAACTGCATGCTCGTAAGCGCTCCTGGCAGCTGCATGCTGATAAGCGAGCGTGCGACTGCATTTATCGTGCAGAGGACAACAGGCGCGATGCTAAAAGGCACCTTGATGCAGTCACATTTGGTAGATACGCGCGAGGTGAGTGTGTTTTGTTTGCTGTCTCGAATGTGCCTTTGTGATGCCAGGAGGACCGGCCGTTTCACTGGGAGGGCAAGGGGAGCGGCTGTGCTTCCATGTCCAACCACTTCACCAGTTCTTTTGTACTTGATAAATACATATATGCACATTGTCTGCAGGCGCAAAAGATGAGCGTTGCAGATGGCAGCGTCACGAGCACTGTCACCTCAGGGTCTAAGGGGAGGGCAGGTGGTAGTACAGGGGCAGCTGTGTCTGCGCCCCAGCCAGCCCCCTTGCTCCTCAGCCAAGCACCGATTGTGCCATCGGCACAGGTCAATGTTCCAGCACAGCAGCTGCAGCAGTTGCAGGCGCAACGGTTGAGACTGCTCAGCCAGGGGTTAGGCCTGCCTGTGACGTCGTCGTTGCTGAACAGGGAGCACGGGCCAGGTCACAGCGCGCCAGGCAGCGGTGCAGAAACCTGCGAGGGAGACGGCAACAGCGCGCAAAGCACGCCGTCTGCAGTAGGGCCCATTGCTCCTGATGCGCCAGCTAACAGCACGCAGTCAGGAGGGTCTGACACAGCCAGCGGTAGCAGTGTGAAGCAGAGCAACGCAACCAGCATCCGCGCTCAAGGAAGCAGCGGCACTCACTTACATGGGCCCAGCTCCTGGGCACCAGGGGCAGTCCCCACACTGGATGTCCCCAGCGGCTGCACTGTCTCTGCGCATGACTTCCAGTTTGCTGATCTGCGGTTCTCCAAGCCATCGCGCATGAGCCCTGTCTTTGTTGCCTTCTGCTGCCTCCTTCCCGCGACTGGAGGTGCGTAGCAGCTTTTGTGCGCATCATGCGCAGCATGGCTGCTTGGTGACGCTGCACACATGTGCGGGCAGCGTGCTGTGAGGCAGGCAAATGCAAGCATGCAGAACGCCATGGTGTGCTGCTATCTATGTCTGCCAGTCACTTTCTGCCATTGTACTGCTCCCCATGTGTGTAGACGTCCTCGTCTCACTCTTCAACGTCCCAACCATCTCCACCTGCCGCACGGAGCAGTGGCGGCCAGCAGCACTGAAGCTGGGCATGAGCCCTGACAGCCCTGTTCCCTCCCCACAGCCCAGCCCAGCCCAGCACCCTCTGCCCCCCCAAGGTTCCGGGGTTTTGCTCCCACTGCAGACCCATCCCTCAGTCACCACTCCAGCATCATCTGCAGTGCCAGTGAATGACCAAGGGCTGGAGCTGTCAAGCTTGCTTGCTGGACTGGATGGCGGCCCTGGCTGGCTGGGTGCACGGGGATCGCAGGGCGGTTTGAACGGGCAGGGTAGCATGGATGGGTGGGGTAGCAACATGCTGACCGGACGCGGGTCAGGCACGCACATGCCAGCCAGTATGTTGGGCATGACTGGGCCGATGGGAGGTGGTATGATAAGCCCCATGATGTCCATGGGCTACCCAGGCAATGGCATGGATGGCATGGGCAGGCCTGGCATGGGGTATGGAGCTAGCCCGCTGCATGGCCATGAGCCATCAGTGCAAGGCTTGGTGGAGTGGATCGCAGAGGAGTACGGAGCAACAGGCCTGACGCGGAGGCTGACACAGCTAGACATGCAAGCACTGGTGACTCTGGCAGGGCTTGCTGACGGCCGTGTGGTGGCCATGATGCCACACCAACAGCTGCACGCCCAGCTGGCTGCCTTTGCTCGGCAGTTCCGTGCCATGCTGGCGCTGCTGCAGCAGGTGCCTGGCTTGTGGAACATGATGGAGCCATGTGTGGTAGCTGGATTTGAGGTGGGCCGTGAAGCCGCAGCACGTGCGCTTGCCCCTGAGCCCACTGGCACGTTCGTGTGCCGGCTCTCCATGTCAGCCTCTGCTGGTGGGTTGGCCCTTGCAGTCAAGGCGCTGCCCAGCCATCCCCAGGCTGGCCCGGACGGCGTGCTGCATGTGCTGATCACAGAGGCAGACATGGCTTCACGCCGCGCAGACACATTGATCCGTGATTACGTGGGCGCCACACATCTGCTGGATGTGTACACAGGGCGGCGCGTGGATAAGCGCAAGGTGGGTGAGGTTGGTGTGGAGGCTGCTGGCTGGAGGTTTGCCTGGATGCCTGCTGGAAAGTGCTTGTTTCATCACGCACTTAGAGTGCATTGTAAGTCATGCTCGTGTATTTACGTCACCCCTGCCTGCAGATCTTCGCGACCAACTACACACACATGAGGAAGCTGGAGGATGTCAACTCTCTCCCACACGGTGGCAACAGTTCCAACCAGTCAGTACACCAGCTGCACAGCGGGCCTCCTGTCCTGAGCCCTGCTGCAATTGCTACAGCTCAGCTGCAGCAGGGCGAGCAGCAGCCGCAGATGATGCTGCCGCAACAGCAGCAACAGCTGTACCACATGCATCAACAGCAGTTGCACCAGAGGCAGATGATGCAGCAGCACTTGCAACAGCCGCAGCAAATGCAGCAGCAACAGCAGCAGCAAGTACATCAACAGCAACAGCAACAGATACAGCAACAGATACACCACAACCAGCAGCATATGCAACCTTCAGCGCCTGGCAGCTTTTCAGGACTGTTTAGCGATGATTTTGCTAGTGGCACCTCCCTGGGCCTGCCTAGTAGCATGTCTTTGGGCATGGGGTTAGTGGTCGGACCTCAGCCCAACATGGTCGTTTCAGGGGCACAGGGGGATGGGTCGCTGCTGGACAGCCTGCCTCTACTGTCTGCACCCGGAGCAGCAGTTGCTGACCCATGGACGGGCATGGCATCAATCTCGGACATCCTACTTAATACAGACGAGCAGGCGATGGTGGCGGACATCATAGACGGAGGCCTGTGAACCGCAGCACTGCAACTACTGCGATTCAACGTCCCAATGGACGCGTCAGCTTCAGGTTCTTTCTGCTTAGTGGTGCATTATGGCTTCAGGATCCCTGGTGCAATGAAGGCCCATGTCTGGCACCTAAACCCTAAAACACATGTTTGTACGTTTTCCAGTGCTGGTTCATTACGTCACGCGAGATGGTGATTAATGCATATGCAGCAAACAAGCTTATTGTAAGGATTTGTTTAGCCACAGTAAGAGTGGGGGGTCATACTGCTGGGATTTGCGTTAAGTCGATTGAAGGCCTCTCGGGATTTCATTCTGTTGTCTGCTGGGGCTCTCAGGACATTATTGGACAGTGCCTATGATTAAGCCAAGTCTGGTCCTGTATGACTTTATGCATAGCACAAGCCTTGGCATCCTGCAGCAGGCACCTACATGGACTGCGCACATGGATGCTGCCTGCAGCAACCACACGAGCAGCATGCCGTGCCCATCAAGTTGAGTGCACTTTGAACTTGATGCAAGCACACCACAAGCAAGCAGGCCAAACAGCACAGCATCCCAAAATACATTAGCAGCAATGTAACACAACAGCTTGTGGGCTTGAGCAGGGGCTGTATCTACAGGCACGTGGCCCAATGGCGGTGTGTGGTGTTGCATTGTGGGTTGAGGGCAGTAATTGGCATAGTATACACATCTATGGAGCAATTGCAGGTCCACCCTTGAAGATCCGCTAAAAGATTCACAACAAAACCGAACTCTCGAAACCGTTGGTGGTGGTTAGGGCGCCTTGCGGATTGGCCTTCTTGAGCATGTAGACAGGTGCAGAGAAAATACGTCTATGCGTGCGACCTGACTCTTAGCTCCCTTTGACCTCCTTCTGACCACTGACCTGGAGACGCCACTGCGTTCGCTCAGCGGCGGCAGAGCATATGAGATGATGCCAATGACAGGAACAATCTCAGCATCCGCCCTTGCCTCGGCCACTGCCAGCTGTTGAGACACACCACCCTGGAGGGCCACTACGGGCATGGCAAAGGGGCACATTCTGAAGGTGGGTACCCCTGCAGCACGCTGGGTGCGCCGTGGAGCGTCAGGGCCTTGGCAATTTTAAACTATCAGGCATGTCGGACTTCCCGCCAAGCTGCAGTATCCCTGTTGACCTGCGCGCAGGCCGGCCAATGGACTCCGGAGGAGGACAGGGCACTCTACGAGTGGCAGGTGCGGTGCCGCGCTGGAGCCGGGACTATGCAGGCAGCCTGATCCAGGGCTGTGCATTGGGTCAAACACGTATGTGCTTCACCGCTGATGCGCGCAGAGCAAGCTCGGGAACCGGTGGAGCGAAATCGCGAAGCACATCCCTAACAGAAACGGGCAGCAGTGTGCACAGAGGTGGAGACATAAGGTGAGGTGGAGAGCTGCAGCCCATGGGCATAAGCTGCCGGTGCTCGAGCGTCTGAGGCAGGGCAGATATGCTTTGCAGCCAGCATGCTGCCATTCCCTGCGGCTTTCAACCATGTGCTGCCACCTTCACCATATGGTCGTGCACAGGTGAACCCAAACATAGTGCGGGACAAATGGACAGAGGACGAAGACGCCATGTTAATGCAGTTAGTGAACCAGCTGGGGCATCATTGGGCTGAGATTGCCCGGCACATCCCTGGGCGGACGGACCAGCAATGCCTGGGGCGCTGGAGGCGGCATCTGGACCCATCTGTGCGCAGGGTGCGCGGCTGCCACCTTTTGAATGGTTGCACACGCTGGCACGTTACGTGAATGTAGAGAAGCCACTAGGCAATGATTTGATGAACGTGATTCACATGCGCACACGGTGCTGTCAATGCAGGGCGCATGGCGTGCAGATGAAGACACACAGCTGGTGATGCTGCAGGCTCGTTATGGCAATGCATGGAGCCATATTTCAAAATTGGTCGTCGGTCGGACACCGCAGCAATGCCGTGCACGCTTCTTCAAATTGGCTGCTAAGCAGGACCAGGTATGGTGGTGGGGCATTACAAGTCTGCAAACTACGGAGGAATCAGTGTAGCACCTTGAGTTATCCCAACGCGGCTGCTGCTTCAGCGTTCCATGCCTTGCACTGCACTGCAGATGGGGTCGATTGAAGAAAGTGAGGAGGCTGAGCACGACGAGTGCAGTGAGGAAGATGCCCACTGCCTGTCGGACGTGGCAATTGCCAACATGCATGGGCGACACACTGTCTCAGCCGCACAACAGCCGTCCCTGCTGTCATTCATGACCGACTCCGTGCGGTCCCATGCCACACCTTTGGCCCCACGTGGAGGGGCTGCTCACATGGCCACTCAGGCGACATCAGCGGATGGCATTGACAGCTTGCACCCAGCAAGCTCTCAGGCTGCAAGTGGCTGCAAGACAGGCACAGGTGCGCTTGGTTTTGATAGTGAACGTCCTTCCTTTCTCGCCTGGTTTGGCCACATGCCCGATGTCGTCGTGCTCAATTTTGGAGCTTCAAATGGCACATCCGCCATGTGACCCTCTTGATACGTGCAGGGTACACAACGGTGGGTCGCCACACAGTCCGTCTGACCACTCGCCCTCGCACCACTGTTTTCCGCCCCCGCCTCGCCGCGCTCCGCTACCCACGCCGCACACCCAGCCCTGCCGCCTTGCCGAGCGTACGTCCCAGTAGCCCTCCTGTAGTGGCGACTAGTGCAGCTGTCAAAGAAGAGCCAGCTGGTGCACCCTGCGGCACGCCTCAAGCACTGAACCCCGATGCCGGCGGCGCCTCCAACCCGAGCAACTTGGGCACTGGCTGCGCTCTGGCAGCTGCGCTGTCCACGCCGTGCATGGACCCAGGCACCATGTGCGAGGCTCTGGCGGCTTTGGCTGGCCTGTCAGGCAGCGGCGGCACGGCAGCAGCGGCTGAGCTCTTCGTTTCCCCACCATGGGGTGAAGGTGGCCAGGGCTGCACTCCAACCTCAGATCCAGTCCTCAGGCTCATGTGCTCTCCAACTGCGGCCCTGCTGAATGATGGGCTGCTGGGTGCTGCTGACGACATTGCTCCTGCCAACCTTACCAAGGCCCTGGAGGCAGCAGCCACAGAGGAGGAGCGTGCCATCACGCCTGTGCTGGGCCCCCTAGCCACACCAGCTGCAGCACCGCCACCGCCTGCAGCGCTACCCGCCACAGTTCCTGCCGACCCCGGCCACACGCATGTGCATCTCGGCACGCAGCAGACACCTGCAGCTGGGCAAGCACCGCAGGGCCTGGCTGCACAGGCGGTGGCTGCTGGGCTGCTGAGCCCCACTTCCACCACTGTCACAGCCTGGTCTGATGTGTCAGCACTGTCCTGGTCATCTTTCAAGGATATGGGCTTGGGCCTCATCTCTGCTCAGGATGCAGCTGCCTTTGCTGCAGTGCTGGCTGGGCCCACCTCCACGTGGGAGCAGACACCGGCATCTCGCCCCATGCCCGACGGCAGCCCCTTGCCTGAGATAGAACCCCAGGCTTCGGCGCTGTGCGCACCACACTGCGCTGCTGTGCCTGCACTGCAAGCAGCAGCTCCAGCGATGTGGCGTGGAGCTCGCGTTGGGCCGGCTGTTGGGACCCCGGGGGGCTCCACACCTGTCAGCGGCATGGGTGCCAGCTGCGGGCCATGTGCCAGCCCGCTGCCCAACATCCAGCAGCCCTCTGACGCGGCTCTGGGCAGCGCCAGCAGGCAGCGCGGTGGCTCATCTGGCAAGCGCCATGCGCGCCACATGCACAACGCATCATGGCCGGGCGCGTACCCCAAGGATCACGATGTGGAGGATGGCGAGGAGGTGGGCATGCTGGAGCCCAAGCTCCCCAGATCAGCTGGGCCAAAACTGGCAGGTGGCCGGGTGGCACGGCGGCTGGACACTCACGAAGCTTGGCGCAGCACGTCTGCACCTGTCTCCCCGGCTGCCCCCACTGCTGTCAAGCAGCTAGTGGGCATCGCGCCTCTTCCTCTGCCCACCACCGCTGACTGCACACACGCGGACGCATCGCCTGCCGCCACCATGGCCTATGGCCAACGGATGCGGCAGCCAGAGGGCTCGCCATCCAAGAAGCTCAAGACTGGGGTGCACGAGCAGGTGGACACTCCTGGCGCACCAACCTGCGGTGCAGCAGCCCAGGCAGGGTACCCAGGGTTTGGGCCACTGGGCCGCGCGCGCAGCCTTCTGGCCGGCTTCAGCCAGGAGGGCGGTGCCGGCCACTGCTCACATGAGAAGGCTGTAGCAGCGGCGCCCAAGCCTGCCCTGTCGTTGCATCCATCATGGGCACCAGCACCGCACAGCACCCCTTGCTCCCTCGCTCGTCCCCCTGGCCCCCAGCCGGCGCCCACTGCTGCTCAGCCGCCACATCACCACCACCTGAGGCTGCACAGCCTGGCGACGTCGCCCACTGCCCGCGTGGCCGCCAGCGCAGCGGACGAGGGTGAGGCAGGAGGCGGCACAGGGGTGCAGGGCCGTCCACTGCGCCCACAGCTGTCGGCCCCCGCCCCTGGCTGCGGGGGAGTGGCGCAGCCAGCAGCTGGCACGGCGCAACCAAGCAGCAGCCAGCAAGGGATCATGCGCTACCTCTCTGCTGAGTACCAGCAGATTCGGCCTGTAGGCAGCAGTGCTGCTGCACAAGCGCAAGCGGGTGCAGGCCACACAGCAGCTGCTGCGTCCTTCAAGCAGCGTGTGTCTGCCGTTGGGCATGCAGCTGCAGCTGGTGGCGCCGTGTGCAACATTTTGTCGCTCGCCTCACGCCGTGGCAGGTGCCCTGAAGCGGTACAAGTTGGTCATGGGCAGGCAATGCCGGCACAGGATGCAGTGCAACCGCCCCTGCCTCCCATGCCGCGTGCTCCTGTGCCCCAGGAGGGGTCAGGGGCCAATGACGCAGCTCTGTTGCACCAAGGACTGGGAGTGGCTGGGACCAACGAGGCAGCACGTCAGTTGAGCATCAAGCACACCACCACATGCACTCCCAAGCGTTCGGCCTCCCTGCCCTTCCCTGCCATCCTCCACCTGGCAGCTTGCAGCGCTCCAACACCTTCAGAGCAGCTGCCAGCTGTCGAGGCTCCAGCGGGCCCATGACACTGGTGCTCCACACACGGCGCACCAGCCACACACCACACGGTGTGTGCTCTGATTAGAAGACTCGCGATTCGAGGTGATTCATGGCTCGCACATCAGGTATAAACCCGGTCATTTCTTAAGCGCCCTGTGAGGGCTGTGCCGTCTACCAGCAACTGTGGTGCCCATTTGGCACTTTGGTCTGCTGGTGAGGATCAATGGACACCACAAGATGTGATGTGTGAATGAGGTCGGGTTGTGCTTCACAACACAATGCGGGTTAGCCTGCTGAAATTGTGCGCCAATTCGTGCACGTGTATCATGAAATTGCCTGCCGTTTGGTAGGTCACCATGCGGTCCATCTCCTTGAGTTTGTGCCATGCTGCCCCACGTGTTGCCATGGTAGTGGTGTGCAGCAACAGTCTGTTCAGTGTGCTGTCAGACTGGTCGCAGGGAGAGGAGGGGCGGCATGCAGGCCATCATGGAATATGATGGCAGGCAAGATGGCCCTTCTCAACGAGGTGGTTCGGCACTTGGCCTTGATTCTATTAGGCGCTGCCTGCCATGTGTTGCGCAGTGCTCACGGTTTGCAGCATGCTGCTTTGGCACTGGTATGTGTGTCAAGGCGGATGAGCCTGTCAGCCGCTGTTTTGGTCTTTAGTGATAGATTCTTCGTACGTTGCTACCATTCTAGCAGCAGTTGATTCCTTAGGTCAGCTTGCACACGTTAGTGCAGATTTTGTGTGTGGGAGTGCAGCGCGAGCTGTTTGCCATTGGGTTGTGTGTTGTGTTCTAAGCCTACTGCTTGTGTGGGCTGGCGAGCTTAATCAAGCTGGGCTGACAGCGGGTGTTCACGCTATGTTTGATGTCAAGTTGGACGCATTGGAAGCATGTTGCATGCCAGCAGTGACCCCTGATTACATTGGTGCTGTGGCATGGCATGGGGCACAGCTGGACGATGGCAGCTGTATGGCATAGTGGGATGGCATGAATCTTGCAAGTGGCTCATTTGCCACGTTTTCAGAATCACCCTCGAGCTTGTGTGGTTTAAGAGCATCAGGGGTGATGTGGGGCCTGAAGAGTCGTTGAACGCATGCTGAAACCAGGCAGGGCAAGGTGTTGTGGTGTGCAAGTTGTCATGCTGCACCTTATGCCATGCATGACAGCAGGGCATGCCACAACTGTGGCGAGGGAGGGTCATGCTGCACGCAGCACATCTGCTTGCCCTGGCCAGCTTTGCCCTGCATGCCTCATGGGTCCTGGCCCAAAGCAATGCTGGCATGGCGGCCAGGTGCAGCCAATGTGAGTATTGTGTGCCGAGTTGCAGCTGCCTCAACACCCGTGCATGGTGCTGAGGCTGTAACACTATTGAGGGGTACTAGGTAACTTGATTTAGAGTGCACTGCACTGTTCCAGAGTGTCATGTATGGGTTTGCATGTGTCCGCTGCTGCTGTCGTTGTGTAACCACGATGCCGACTGTGTCCTGAGTCCAGGCAGAATCCAGCACAGCCTGCAGAATATGCGCAGCTTTACACCAAGCATCTGTTGCATGTGCGCAAAAAGCCGCCATAGTAACGGTCCGGCAAGTTTCAAGCTCGTGCATGTCGGCACATACACCTTTTGCGGTGCATGTGATGCTCACACATGCCCTGTAAGAGCCTGCATCTAGATGATAACATCCCCAAAATGTGACACTGAGCACACACATCATCATATCTCATGCGAAGGAACAGCGGTCGCCAACAACTGCCCATGCAATCCCTGAGGCATTACCATTACTCACTATCGCTTGCAAGCAAAACCGCGCCCCGCATACCTGCACTGCCAACAGCCTAGATGCACATCATGCAGTGCGCACGCAACTGCAGGGATGACCCACATGCCTACATGTCTTCATCATCCCAGTCCTCATCATCCTCATCTAGCCCATCCAACCCTTCGGCATCCTCCCCCTCATCTTCCTCATCACTGTCGCCCTCGCCCTCACCATCACTGCCCAGGGCAAAAGGGTCCTCAGCATCAGGCTCCCCATCCTCATCCTCCTCATCACTTGCGTCGTGGAACACAACCTCGGGCGCGGGCCGCCCAGCCTCAGCCACGCCGTCCGCCCCAGCGCCGCCTGCGGCGTGCGAGTGCGCCGTGATCAACGCCAGCCGCCCCTGCAGCCGCAGCAGCTGGCTGTACATGGCGACACGGCCGTCGATGGCCTGGTACAGTGCGGCCAGGGGCGCCTGCACGCCTGGCGCAGACATGAGGTAGCCTGTGTGGGTGTGCAGCACGGCCTTGATCCAGGGCGCCAGCTGGCCCGCGCGCGCGGGGCGTGACAGCAGCCGCTCCACTGCCGCGCGCAGGAACGCGGCCGCATCCAGCGGCACCAGCCGCGCGACCGTGTTCTGGATGATGCGTGCGTTGGAGGTGGCCAGGCAGCGCTCCAGCATCACGCGGTCGTTGGCGCGCAGCGCCTGTGTCAGCATGACTGCCAGGGAGTCGGCCTTGTTGGAGCCGGACGGACCAGCTGCAGCTGCCGCGTCTGCGTCTGCGTCTGATGTGGCAGCAGGCGCCAGGTTGCCAGCCAGCCCCGCGCGCGCCTCCAGCGCAGCCACCCGCTCCCCCAGGGGCACGCCCGCCTCCTCCTCCACCACCTCCTCCTCCTCCTCCTCCATCGCTTCGCCCTGCGGCTGAGCCGGCAGCACCTCCTCCGCCCCGCGCTTTTTCCCTGCCACTGCCACCCCGTCCATGCGCATCAGTGCTGGCTGGCCCAAGTTGTCCACACCCAGCACAGTCACTTCGTTGCGCGCCGCCTTGCTGGCCTTGGCTGCGGCCTTGGCTGCCACTGCCGCGGCTGCGTCGCTGGCCGCAGCTGCCGCAGCGGACGGCGCTGTGCTGGGCAGCAGGACGCCGCTGGTGGATGCCTGCAGTGTGATGGTGGCAGGGGGTGCTGAGGATGAGGCTGGCAGAGGGACCTGCACCTGCTCAAAGCTCGGCTTGGCAGTGGTCCCCCGCGCCAGACGCAGCACTGGCCCTGCGGTTAAGACGTGCAGGGGAAGCAGGCGCAGGATGCAGTGAGGTGCGCTCGACACCACTGCATGTGCCACCAGCTGTGATGGGCACGCATGCCGCATGAGGTGTGGCAGCGGCTGCTGTGGCCGTGCAAAAGGCAGCACAGCCAGGTAGCAGCCGCATGCGTTGCTGTAGCACCGGGTTACATCCTCCCATGGCGGTCAGAAGGCATCCAGGAAGGGAAAAGAGACAGTGCATTTTGTGGGGCATGGTGTGCAACATGCTGCTCAAATGCTCAACTGCAGCAAGTCAAATGGCACAGAGCAATCCAAATGCAGCAACATGCAGCGCCACCACCGCAGCACACATTCGTGGCAACTGGGCAGCATTCTTTCACAGCACTCCTGATGTTTGGCAACGGGACGCACCTGTACTGCCCGGCTGGACGCGCACTGCCATGATTGCCTCCCCGCTCGTGGCCCCGCTTGCTCCCTTGATGGCCACATGTGCCAGGAGCTGGGCTGAAACAGATGCCTCGTCCCCGTCCTCCCCACCTGCCGCGCTGCAGCGCCACACAAACGCCTCACCGGCCTCTGATACTGCCGCCAGGTCAAAGGCTGGGATGTGCACACCTGCCCCACCGTTCTCCTGCGCGCTGCCGGCTGTTGAGCAGATGTCTAGGGAGATGAGCGGCTCCTGCGTGCTGATGCTGCAGGCCGCCACGCGCAGGCCGCCTGATGATTTCTTGCTCTTCTTGCCTGTTGTCCCTGGGGTGGGTGCTGATGTGGATGGGAGAGATGTGGGCCAGATTGCGACCGCACGCTCTCCACCAGCAGCAGACACGGCAAACGCACCGCTGGGTGCAAAAGCTATGCTGGTTGCGGGCACTGTGTGACCTGCAAACTTTGCCTTGCGCTCCTGGGTGGTCACATCCCACAATGACATACTGCTGCCGCCCACGAGCACGTGCTGTGCATCTGCAGGGCAGCGCATCACAAGCACACCCAGTGTTTGCAACGTAATGGACATGATTGACACCAGCCGCCACGGCAGGTGCACTTTTGGATGGTGCATTCAGGCTTGCACATGAGGGCAAAACACACAAACAGCTGCACACACGCGCGTCCACACACAAGTTCATTAAGCGTCACCCCTGCCCACGCACCTGGCGACAGGGCCATAGCTGATATGGGATGCTTGCTGGCCTGGAAGCTGCTTGTCACTTCTCCCGTCTCTACACTGAGCACCGACACCTGACTGCTGGCACCTGTCGCATACACTGCAGCTGCTCCAGGCGCATACGCCAGTGCCGTAACACCTCTGCGTGCACCACACAACCAAGCAGGCACACGCATTCAGACACCCGTAGCCGCATACGGCTGCAGCTTGCATGCCAGCATGCATGCTCAACCCATGCTGTCTGCACACTCACCCGTCGATGCAGTGTTTCCGGCGCCATTTCAATTCCCCAAGCCGTGTATCGTATGCTTTGACGTCGCCTGCCGCAGTGCCCACGACCAGTAGTGACCCCTTTTGTTTCTTGTCCTGCGGCGTCATGAGGCGGCATGGCCGAAAGCCGTCAGCACGGCGTGTCACGTACAAATGCTGTAAATGATGGAGGTGTTGCGCACCTTCTTGTTCGCAGCCCAGACCATGCATGTGTGCCGCTCCATGAGATGGCCATTGCCCGACGTCGAGGGTTCTGCATCCTTCCCGCCCGCACCAAGTGATGCAAGGAGCCTGCCAGTGCCTGCAGATGGTTGCGGCGGGTGTCAACATGAAATCGCCGCTGCGGCAGGGTTTGCGTACCCAGCCTTGAAACACGCACCAGCATCATATGTCCTGATGCGCCCATCAGCTGTAGCAAGAGCTAATTGATCCCCACTTGGGGAGAACAACGAAATGTTCATAGTAGCGCCGTCGGGTGCCAGGCACCTCCAGCACGAGCCTACCGTCACGACCGCGCTATCAGAGAACGAAACATCGCACAGAACGCCGCATTTGTTCCAACGAGTGAGAAACCAATTTTCCTATTACTGCATCACATTGCTGCAGCTTCTTTAGGGGTAACATTTGACATCGGAAGCGAAGGCCCTGGCTGAACTTGAGATCAACTTGAAGCCCATGCCAACTCGACGCCAGATATTTCATCAGATCAGATAGTCAAAGCCTCCAGACACATAGTTACCATGCGTATGATATTTCCTCACGCCTATCTGTCGAAGAGGGCTTTGGATGGGCTTAAGCACTACCAGTACAAGCCAGGCGGTGAGCACGCGGCAAAAGGATCGCACTGGCGAGACATTCCAGGCCAGCATCTGCAGATGCCGGTCAGCTGAGCCTCCATCATTCCATGTGTGCTGCATGCACTGACAGCTCCTCGGGCATTTTGACGCAAAGCATACCCACAGAGGAGCCAGCAGGCTGACCCCAGCCTGACCCAAGGAGTCGCACTGCATGTGCTGTAGGTTACACACTCCTGGATGTGCTCCATGCGCCCTTGTGGAATGGCATCACAAATCGGTTACCCATGTGGCTTGCTCCCAACCTCATCACCCTGTCGGGCCTGGTTGGCATCATGGTGTCGTACCTTGTCACTGCGTATTACCTGCCGGACTTTGTTGGTGAGTATGGCAACAATGCTGCTTGCTTTGCGTGGGGGGCTGCGGGCTTTGCAGAAAACACAAAACAAACACGCGACGTGACGTTGCAGAGTGTGAATTGTGGTTGGGGGCAGCTGTTGCTTACATCTGTGCACTGAGCTCTTCCTGCTTGGCTCTTGTAGGTGAGGGCTGCCCGCGCTGGGTGCACCTGCTGAGCGCGCTGGCCACAATTGTGTATGTCAACCTCGACTGCATCGACGTGCGTGGGGTGGCAGTCTGGCAGATGGGCAGGGCTGGTATGCAGGGCCACCAACCGCCATCCATTGTGATTGCCCCAGTGGCAGGACCTGCCTTGTGCTTGCAGGCATATCAATAGACCTTACATCTGTTGAGGCCCTTTCCTTCCATTGCAGGGCAAGCAGGCGCGGCGTACCGGGTCATCCTCCCCACTGGGGCAACTGTTTGATCACGGGTGTGACGCATTCAGTGTGCACCTGCTGCTGGGCAACACACAGGTGAGGCGGGCAGGGTGCAGCTCTGCGCAGCTGGTAGTCTGCAGTGGTCTGGCAAGGGAACAGAATGTATTCATCGTGCATGCAGTTTGTGTAGTTGACCAGCATACAATCTGTACCCAGTGGCGTGCTGTGCTGGGCACTGCGCAGGTTGCAATCCATGCGGCATGTGGCCCCATGACAGCGCTGATGCAGCTCATGGTGCGCTGCTGTCCTGCTTGCGTTGCGAGTGTGTGTGTGTGCGTTGGTGTGTTGACATGTGAGCTGTGTTTCCATGCACTGCGCATCGGGCATGCTCCTTGGTCAAGATGTTTGTGGTTGGCATGTGCGGGGGCTCTGCGCTCAGTAGCGTACAGCTGACCCCTGAGTGCTGTTTATTCAACTGGATGTCTGTAATGCATGCTCGCAGCTGATGGTGCCCTGGATGCTTGCACACTGGGAGGAGTACCATACGGGCCACTTGTTGTATGGCAACGGAGTTGTGGGCGTGCTTGAGGCAAACGTAGGTGTGACCGAGTCCATGCAAGCGCTGGCTGTTGCACCTGATGCTTCTGCCACTCTGGTCACTCGCCACAGCATTACATCACCGCATACCATGGCAGCCATGTTGCTGCAATGCACATGTTTGTCAGCACCTTGCGACCCAGCCACCGCCACGAACGGCAGCAGCTGCAGCAGCAACACAGCATGAAACTTCACCACACCAGTTCCACCGCTGCAGCTGCTGCAACCGCGCTTGTCACTGCCCTGCAGTACGCTCAGGCGGGACTGTCGCTAGTGTCTGCAATCTGGGGAGAGAAAGTGTGGGACATGCCAGTCACACACTTGCTGCCGTTCCTACCGCCGGTGATGGACGGATATGGTGCGTTGTGCTAGAGCACGGCAGCTCCGTAGCAACCCATGTTGCGGACTCATACTGCGCTTGAAAAACATTGCATCTAGGGTCGCTGGGTACAAGCAATGGCTCGCGGGTCGAAGCCCTGTTTGCATGCGCCACACATTGGCGATGAACTGGACATCCCCGGGCTCATGTGCCATCCTGTAACTGCCTGCTGCTGTGTGCAGTGCTGCGTCACGTGTTCTTTGCGGTGGCCATCATTGGCTGCATGGCCAACTCCATCAGCCAGGTCGTGCGTGTGCTGGGCACCACCCATGAGCTGCCCCCGAACGAGGTGTGTGTGAGCAGCCATGTATGGCGCTGCACCGCCCCCATTTGGCAATGGAAACCTGATAGTTGGCAGCCCACACTGTGTTGCCCAGCTTCTCACTTACTGGCCTGGGTGCACTGGACCTGAGAAGCCTTCAGCTTGGTTGTGGGTTCATGTCCTGACGGCAGCTTGCTTGCTGCAGCAGCACATCAATGTGAGCTCCAGTACGCGGCCCCAGCATCATCATGGCACAAGCCTGCTGTCCAGTCACTCATCAAGTCATCATGGTGCACGGTGCACGCGCGACAGGTTGGGCATAAGGAGCTGGGACGGGCCGCACAGCTGCGGCACCTGGTCTTTGTTTGCGCCATGGCAGCTCTGGGCTTCTACTGGCAGGTGGCTGAACAAGACGCTGTGTGGTGTGCGTACAGCATGTCAAGCCCGGGTGTCACTTGCATGTTGTTCTGTTGGATGAGAGCTAATAATAATAACACGGCTGTGAAAAGCCGTGTTGTTATTATTAGTATGAGAGCTAAGGGATGTGCTGCAAAGAGATGACTCAGAGCAGCAAGTTCAGGTGCAGCCACATCTGCACACACGACAGCAGGTTGCTGGTGTGTGCTGCAGCAGGGCTCTCTGCCTGCTGTGTGTACTGCAGCGTGTGTGTACTGCGGCTGGGCTCTGCCTGACTGTGCTGCTGCTGGTGCGGCACCGCACACGCAGGCGGACCCCCACGCATCAGAGCATGTGGGGCAGTGTCGGTTGGCCTCCACCACGTATGGTGTTGCATATGCCCTGGTGGCATCTCAGCTCATCATGACCCACATGGTGCGTGCAGGAGGAGGGGCAGCACACCATGCGGGGCATGGGTACATTGTGTTGCGCACTGAGCGGCACATGTCCGTTGTCATTCATGCAGCTGACGCTCACACTGTGTGCTTGCTGCGTGCCGGACACAGGCCAAAGAGCCATTTGCACCCTCCGTGTGGGCGTATGCGGTAGTTACTTTTGGCGCTATCAATGCTTACCTGGGCATCCTTCCGGTGCTGCCCTTCACTGCCTTCCTGTGTGCGGGCACTCTGGTTGCGTACGTGCACTACGTGGGATGTGTCGTGGACCAGGTGATGCTTGGCTCACCATTGCTTGCCCTTTGCGGCCCTAGCCTTGGCCAGCTCTCAAACTCTGCATTCTCTGAGTCTGGGGAGGACTGGCAGTTAGTTGGCAGCATCTGCAGCATGGCTTTTGGAACCTGCCTGGTGAAAAACAAGGATCTACTGTGCTGCCGGGCTCATTGAGGGACTTGTGGTGACACTGGGCATCCGTGCCTTGCATGATCCACCCGCAGGTATGCGAGCACCTAGGTATCAATTGCCTGACAATCAAGCACGTTAAGCAGTGATGGGTCAGAGGCATGTGGAGCAGGACGCTGGCAGGCAGTAGGTACGTCCATGAGCGGAACTGCCGCGTGAGATTTTACACCCAGCATGTGTTGAAGGTTCGGTGGCCTGCTGCGGGCTGGTGGGACAGCGGCAGCTGTGTGGCTTTGCTGGGGAAACAGCGAGCGACGTCCATGTGCAGGGTGAGAGTATGTCATGTCGTGCAGCTTTTTCACACAGCGTGCACTGTGCAATAATCTGACCTGTTCATGCTGTGGACATTGCTTTGGCTTATGGACCGGACGCATTATTCATGGAAGAGTGAGCGCCCTGCACCTGCTTGCACCTAAGCAGCTTCATTGATGGGATTTGTGTCGGTTGTCGGTAGCTGAATGCAGATGTCACTGCATGTGTGTGTGTTATGCAGCCCTGTAGGCACACAAGGTAGTGCAGGCTGAAGGCTCGTGTAACATGAACATGAACATGTAGTGCAGACTCAGATGCGGTGCCTGATAACACGGTGATGAGAAGCAAAGTCTGTAAGTCAAGCTGCAATAAATTTTTGCTGCTCCTGGGCCCAGATATCAGGTGGCAAGGAGTTTGAAAGCAAATTACATGGAAACAAATGTGTGTCAAATATAGACTGCATGTACAAGCCAATGTGCCGCCATGTTGCTTCACTTGCAAGCATGGTCAGCAGTGCCTTGGACCCAGTTCAAGTGTATCCCAAAACCACCGGTCATGACCGTTCATATTGATAGCATCTATTGGTACAAAATCCTCCTCTCCCTCCCACATTCAAACTCTGAACAACTACTGGTGAGCGCATGCAGACTCAGCCACAAAACTGACCAAAAAATAAGTGAGCATCACATATGCGCTGTGTGCTTGTCCTGTTCCACAGAGTTGTGACTGAAGAGTCTGTGCTGCACGTTGTTGCATCCTGCAACCACCACATGAGTCTTGCATGCATTGCTGCCGCATGCTTGTCTAGCTGGCTCTCATGTGTGGACCAGAAGCATATTATTCACACGCTCGTAACTCGCTCAGCACCACCACCACTCAGCAGCAGCACAAGAGACTGAATAAAGCCATGCTGCATGCAGAGGGGATGGTTTACTGGCGGGTGCCCTCAAACCAGTTGACAAACACACCAGTCCGGTGGTTCTGGATGCGCTTGCGGAAGAGCTCCTGCACGCCGTCATTCCACCTCATGGCATCCTGGCCAACCTTCTGCTCATCACCCTCGTAGTATTTAGCTGTGCTCATCTCAGGATCAGCAGTCAGGGTCTTGACCTGCGATGACATGGCAGGGTGGTATATGTTTCAGAAGCATGCCTCAAAGCAGGCTAAAAGTCCACGGCATATCCACCACATGCACCATGCAAGCATGGCATCTTCAGTCTTAGCTGGACCAGGCGTTCGAGATGCTCATGCGTGCTATTTTCACGTGTACTGTGAAGCATCGCGGGCAACGCATGGCTCAATCTGTGTTGCAAGGTGGTCTCGGAATCCTAACGTGAAGGGTACTTTACCCTCACTAGGGCGTGTTGCAGCCGGCAAATACTGGGATCGCAGCACAGGAATGGTGCTGAGCGCTGCTGGCCACAACCAGGGATCAGGGTTGTGGACATTGCCTTCAGGCCACAGCCTATCGACAGTCTAACACTCACCACCAGGCCCCCAAGCGCGCAGCAGGCGTAGATGGTGGGGATAGCAACCACGTAGGCCTGCAGAAAGTCGAGAACAAGGCAGCGGGGAGGTGTCAGGATGCAAGCTGGGCGGTCGATGGTGCGGTACAACAATTGGATTGTGTCGGAGCATTGCTGACACCCTGATAAATCACCATATCCTGGTTGGAAGCCACTTGACACGTGGCTGAGTTGGTGTCGGAGCTGCATCACTTATTGCATGGACATGCCAGGCACAACGCACTCACGTCCAGGGGGATCTTGAAGCCAGTCATTGTCGTTGGTAGGGTCTAGGCGGTGCTGAAGCACGCGAGTTGTGTGTGGGCTGGTGTACAGCAGAGAATGAGCGAGGGACAATATGTGCCTCGCCAAAGCAAATTGAGTGCGATTAGTATTGTGGTATGAACGCCGAGACGGAAGAGTTGGCAATTTGAACCCTCCCCATCTCACACCGCCTCACTCTGTCGATGTTCCGTGACGGTTTTGCGTCCGTCAGGTTCCTCGACAGCGGCCGCCACACCTCCTCGCATCCTGGCTGCCCTCTTGATCTCGTGCCTGCAGCTGTGGCAGCAGCAGCTGCTAAAGCTGCTGCATGCCATGCCACAGCCACCTCAGGTCTCGTCCACGTCTTGTCACCCGTAGCATGAAGCTGGTAGGTCCCGGCAGACAAGGCCAGCTCTCCGTTGATCCATATCAAGCACATTGAACACAGATGTGCACATGCTGACATAGCCCTTGCCGAAAGCCACCTCATGATCAGCACCTGCTGCAAACATGCTTGCCATCGCAGACCTGTGTTGGCCTGGGGCCAGCTCGCTGCCTTGTCCTGCGGCTGCGCAAGATCAACATCCTGCTCGATTGTGCGCTGTGGGATGGCGCATGGTGCAGCGGCATGGGCGGTGCGCAAGCCTCCGGCCCAGCACCTGGTGATGTAGGGTACCTGACACCGTTGCTTGAGGTGTGGCCAAGCTCACTCCATCACCATCTCACCTTTCGTTTGCCTGTCTGACCATGTGTAGACAACATGAAGTTCAGAAGGGATGCCATGTCGCATGCAGCCCATACAACATCGTGCATGCTGGCAGACTGAGCTCGCGTGTTGTGGAGTGTAAACACTGCAAGCAGGCTTGCATTCAGTTCTCTGTGCTCAACACTGCGCTGTGCAGCTGCTGGCCCTGTACGATCTGGATGCAGCCCTCATCTCCACGGCACATGCGGCGCTGGCGCTGCCCGGGCTGCTGGCACAGCAGCCGCAAGCCATCCGGGGGCCCATCTTCATGACGCTGGCGGCACTGGACCTTGCGCAGCACCTGGCCGCTGAGCTGCAGGTGGCAGCAACAGCCGCATCAGCTGCAAGAGCGGCAGGTGCTGCTGCCGCTGCTGCTGCTGGGCCAACTCCACATGCACCAGCAGCCCCAAGCTCGGGCATAGCTGCCATGCTGGGCGTGTCAGACGCACAGCAGCTCCAACTGCTGGCACGTTGCTGGCGCGCAACGGATGCAGACTGGTCATTGCTGGGAGAGGGAGGGACCGGAGCAACACGCATCAAGGTAATGTGCGACACAGCGCGCGATCCTGCAGCAGCCTACTAGATGTTAGGGTCCTTTGGCGCTCCATGCGGGGTTGTTCCTGACCTGCGTCATGATGTGGTGCTTCAACCCCAGCCACAGCACATGGTATTGCCCAGGGCCTTGCTTGCACGCATGAGCGGTGTAGATATTGCCTGGTTGCATCCAGTCATTTGCTGGGCTGCTGTTCCTCATGCAGGCGGTACGGTACGGCCAGGAGGTGAGCTTAGATGAGTATGAGCTGACCGCTCGTGCCTACCCTGCTGGATCAGAGCTGGGGAGTGCGCTGTGGGTGGTACATGACGGGTGCCGCAGGTGAGCTCACAGTCACAGCCAGGAACGGTTCTTGGACAAGCATCAGGACAAGCGTTGCCACATACGTTTTGTCGCAAGCTCGCAACGATGCTTGGGCACATGCCATCCAACACTGCATTCAGAGGAGCCATCCACATCTGCCAGTCCTACGCAAGTGCATAAGGACATACCCCGCTTTCTTGGAAGTCAGGAGCTGCACGTTATGGCAATTAATGCCTCTTGTCATGCGTGCTTTCACGTCCTGCAGCATCGGCTACATCGGCAGCTTCCTGCCACCCCCACCCCCACCCACTGGGCCATCTGTACTGCCCCCGATGCTGCCCACCGCGCTGGAGCTGCAGCCCTCAGTATTGGAGGCCCTCAATGCCCTCATTCTCGCCCCTCACGCCTGCTCTGTGCCTGTGAGCAGCAGTCGCGACAGCAGCAGTACCAGCGGCACAGCGGCGCCGGGGCCAGCGTTACCTGTACAGGCCCAGGCGGCTGCCCTTGGTGTCCTGATCCAGGCAGTGCTGAATGCGGTCCAGGCTGGCGCCCCTGCGCTCATACCGCTGCCTGCCACAGGTGTGGCATGGACCACCATTGAGGCCGTGGCCAGTGCATTGGAGCGCGCAGGGCTGGTCCATGTGCCCATCATCCTCGCGGGACCGGCTGCACGCGACTCCCTCGCCCTTGCCAATACATCCATGGATTTTGTGAGCAGGTGAGACGAATCGCTGTGATCACACTGCTGCAACGTGCATTATACAGCATGTGTGCTATCAGCCTCGAACAGGGTGCTGCTGTGTGGTAGCAAGCCCTTCACTAACACATACCAGGACTGCGTTGTAACTATTGCTGCATCTTGTCTGTTCTCAACCATTGCTGCCTTTGAATGCTGTCTTCACTTCTTTGCAAGTGGACCTGCGCAGCTTCTGCCGGCCTCTGCCCCATGTTGTGTGCTCCCTGCGACGCCCCCCGTGTCCTTTGCAGGCCACGCCAGGCGCGTGCATACATCCCTGAGCCGTGTTTCTCGCTGGAACATCTCATCACCAGCCACCGGCTCATTGTCACTCGCGACATCGCCACCCCACCACCCGCCCTGCCCCGCGCCTCACCTCTGGGTCCCCATCTCCCCAGCCATGCAGATTCACAGCAGCAAGGACAGCAGCAGCATGGGCAGACTGGTGGGCCACCGCACCCACACATCACAAGCAGCAGCCAGGAAGGCTCGGCAGCAGTCATGCCACTTCCCACAGGCCCCTGCGTGGTCATTGCACCATCATCTAGCCTGCTTGCAGGTGGCTTGGCACACAGGCTGGTACAGACATGGGGTATGAACAGCCATGCAGCTCTCATCCTCACACCCGCAGCCTCAGGCCCTGCGCACAGCAGCTGTGCTGCAGCAGCATGCACGCTGCGCACTGCTGCGCCTTGGCTGCGTATGCAGGTGGTTGAGTGTGCACTGGGCAGCCCACCGCCAGCAACCCAGCTTGCAGCTTTGCTGGTAGGGCTGCAGCGGCCGCCGGGGCAGGTGCTGGTATGGCACCAGGAGCTGGGCGCTCTGTCAGCTGAGGTCTCACGTTTCATGGCCAGCAAGTCGCAAAGCAGTGCCATGCAGCGCGGTGCAGGTGCACCAGCAGCAGGAGCAACGGCAGCAGCCAGCATCCAAACAGTTGGGTACAGCTGGCTGGATGTTGTCAAAGTCAAGCTACCGAAGCACGTGTCACAGGTCAGGGCGTCCCAAGCTGCCCTTGGCAGTGTTGCATGGCGGCCTGTGGTGCGTGCAGCTGCTCAACAGTCAGCATCATCGATTCCATCCACAGCAGCAGCAGGAGGGCCTGCGCTAAGTTCTGCTGCAGCAGCCCAGCTGGTGGCCGGCCGCCTCACAGCCATGCTGCATTTCAAGGAAGGGAAGTGGCACGTGGATCAGCTGCCCTCACTGGGGCCCCATCCAGCGTCCACTGCACTCACAGCACTGGCATCAGCGGCAGCGTACTCCCGCACAGGACTGGGTGGACCTGGGACGGGTGGCGGGACCACGACAGGGGCGCAGCTGTTGTTTGGCCGGCCATCACTGCAGGCCACTGTGGATGCTCTGAAGGTCAGTGCCGCTACTGCCATGCTTTGCGCACTTGAGCTTTGATTGTCATCTTGGTTGGTGCATCGGGTGTTGCGAATGGCGCGATTGTTTGTGACCATGGTTTATTTCGGTTTCACTTAAAGACTGCCTCGCTGCAACGATGCGATGCCTGGCTTGTTTCTGACCCTGACAAGGATCATGCCTGCTGCCTCTTGTGTCCTGCAGGCGCGCGGCATGGCGCAGCTTCATGTGCATGCTGACACTGAGCAGCTTGCTGCCGATTCCAGCTCATCATGGGCCATTTCTGTTGCGGAGGTTGCAGGCGAGATCAGGTATGTCCAAGAACTGGTCGTGCCACATGCTTGCGACAGGGTGCTTGGTGCACGGCATGGTGACGGCAGGTGCTCTGGCTGATGCCACACCCAATGCCATCACAGGGGTTATCACCATGCTGTACATGTCATTGACTGCTGTTCACTGCCCCCACTTTGGCCATTATGGCCATGTGGTCTAATGTGCCTGCCTCGCACCTGCATTGCAGGGTAGATGGCGACTCAGCCGTTATCTCAGCGCCATCTGTTTCTGCACACAAGTTACTGAGGGAATGTCTGGTGGGGCAGCTGCAGGTGCTGTAGGTACTGGTCAGGCACAGAAGCGCACAGTGCATTAGTGCAGAACGTGCTGGTGATCGTGTTGTGAGGCCAGGTCACTATACGCATGTCGGTGAGCTCCGCAGCCTGGAGGCACCCAAGCATGCAGACAGAAATACACGAAGAATTACACACATTTGAGTTCAGTGAGCGGTTGGCAACGACCAGTGAAAAACTGTTGTGCCAAAGGTGCAATGAGCAACAGATGTGTGCTGCCAGGAACTGTTGTTTCATTTCTTGGTAACCTCAAAGCCAATGCCTTAGCCAGGCTTGCACGTTGTCAAGACGGGAACGTGTGCAGCAGATCCATGAACGAATGTGGCAGTCATTGCCTATAATGTAAGTTCAAGGTCAGTGAGTTGAGTAGTTGTTGCTCAACCGTGATGAATGCATCAAGTGATCATGCGTGTTGCATGGCCCGCTCTACGTCATGTGCAGACATACATCATCCTGTCTCACGCATGTCACTCGTTGACACCAATCTGTCCTTCTGTTTTACCTGCGGCTGCCTACATGCATTACTGCAGACCAGGCTGGGCCACACCATCAGAAAACTGCCGGCCCTCTCAACCACTCAGCTATCTAACGCCGGTTGGGCGGCTGTCGTTTCCCATGTCCTGTTATGTCTCGTGCGAATCAAACAGGTTCTGAATGCATCATAGGCTACAACGTATAAGCTACTGATCTGGCCGCGCTGCATCACAAGTTGCCCTCCTCTCCCTCACCCTCGTCACCCATGGGGGCCATATGCAGCTGCTCCAAGTGCCGGCGCTGCCGCTGCGCGAGCGCCTGCTGCACCACCCCGATGCGCATGTCCATGTGTGCCACCTCGCTGCGCACTTTCCGGATCGCGTCCTGGATCTGCTTGATCTGGGTGGACCCCTCCAGCTCAGCGGCCTTGTCTGACATGGCAGCGGTGGCTGCGTCGATCTGCTCCTGCAGCTGGCCCAGCGCGGCGTGCCCTGATCGCGCCAGATCCTCCGCGGCTGCCACGTCATGCTGCACCTCTGCCAGTCGCGCGCGTGCGGCCGCGTACCGCTGCAGCAAGCCGCTGATGTCGGGGTCCCTCCGCAGCCGCGCCTCAGTGGACGCGATGCGGTCCAGATCCTCTGCCACACCACCGGTCACGGCCTGCAACGCGTCTGACACCGCCGGTGCGTCTGTACGCAGCGCCTTCATCAGGGTGCGCGCCTGCTCCCAGTGCAGCGCCCAGTCAGTGGGCGGCCCCATGCCCTGGGCGGCAGCGGCTGAGATCTTGATGCGGGACAGCTGGGGCGCCAGCCGCTCCAGCTCCTGCCGCCACGCCACCGGGTCCACTTGCCCGTGCACCGGCGCGCGCTGCACGTGGCTGGGTGACGCTGCAGCTGCCCCCCCTCTGCTGCGGCTTTGCCCCTCCTGTCTCGACCCAGGCCGGCTGCTGGGTGGTGCAGCAGCTGAGGTGGAGGCGGCAGCTGGGGGCCCCAGGCTTCCCCGGCCCCACACTGCCTCAATCCCCTCATCCTCCTCTGCGTCTGCCTGCTGGTATGCGAGGGGCATGGGAGATGCTGCAGTGAGGAGCGCTGACTCATCATCCACTACGATGCCTCCCCCACTCTCGTCCTCCCCCTCCCCCTCCTCCCCCTCCCCCTCTGCCCCCTCCCCGGGGTCCGGTGCGCGCTTGCGTGGCGGCCGTTTCAATTG
The DNA here is from genome assembly GCA_004335575.1 of Haematococcus sp. NG2. NCBI lineage: Eukaryota > Viridiplantae > Chlorophyta > Chlorophyceae > Chlamydomonadales > Haematococcaceae > Haematococcus > Haematococcus sp. NG2. The sequence continues at coordinate 661,685 of QAXD01000034.1, read as the reverse complement.
TAACGGCACTCGAGCCGCCGCGACGTCTATGAGGTCTTGCAGGAGGGAGCACACCGCACGGCCATAGCCCGCTGCTACTGCCGTCACAGGTGCAAACTCGGTGGACAACCCCACACCCTGCGCCGCCCGCTTCGCCGCCTCTGCGCCCTTGAGCACATTGGTACACACGGGTGCGGTGATGGGAGGGGGCGGCGGTGACGGCGACATGCCGCCGTTTGCATGGGTCCCTCCTGCGCCATTCGCCTGCGCCCCGACCCCACGCCCACTGCGCCCGTTCCCACTACTGCTGCCGCCACCGTTGTTGGTCTTGGACATCTGGGGCCGTGCGGGTGGTGCCCCTCTCCGGCCAAGCGCCCCAGCCAAGGGCCGCATCTCCAGCTGCTGCTCTATGGGGGGTGCCAGCTCCGGCCGCCCGCCCACACGCAGCAGCCACGCAAAGATATGCAGGAACGCACCCAGCTGCCCCCGCTGCCCCTCGTCCCCATCTGCCGGCCGGCCCGGGCCGCGCGGCATGGCTGCAGCCGGCTCGGCAAAGAACGCGGGGTGCAGCAGCCGCAGCGTGTCGGAGGGCGGGTCGGGTAAGGCGTCCGCGGTGTCCGCACCGCTCCGCCGCCCGTTCTGGTGTTTGGAAGGCGTGGTGGCTCGGGGCGCCGCCTTGGCCCCGCTCCCGCTGCCCTCCGCACACAGCTGCTCCAGCACCAGCAGCTGAGCGTAGAGGTGCTCCGACGCAGAGTGCACGTCCTGCCGGGAGCGGGCCTGGCTGGACACAATGGATTGTGTGACCTCCCACACCTCCTCCAGTTCCGGACGCCGCGCTGGGTCCACGCTCAGCATACGCACCTGTGGCGCAGCCATGCAACAGCACCCGATGCGCGTTTGGGGCCATGGCTCAGCGCCCCAAGTGGATTTGTGATGTGGTACAGCCTCCCGCACCGCCACCTGGCGCCTTGCATGTCACCCCAGGCATAAGGCAGACATTTTGCGCCAGAGATCATACTGCACACGGTCTCCATGCATCGCGCGACATGGACGAAGGACTGAGCTTGATGCCACTTTCACAGCTGCGCGCCAAACCTGGCTGGCCACATCACACAGTAGCATGTGCACTGCACCCTGAATTTAACCCGAGCATGTCCCCACACCCCACAACTGCCCCGTCACAGTTCAACAAGTACATCACGGCACACAGCACACGGGGCATAGCGCGCACCACCAGGTTGCGCAGCGTTGAGCTGAACATGTCCTGTGGCAGCGGCTCGTAGTCGCCCTTGCTGATCTTCTGGAACACGTCGTACAGGTTGGCACCCTCCATCTGTGTGGAGAGCACAAATGCTGTGCCTCAGCAACCATGGACTTGGGTGGAAAGGCACAGCGCCGTTGAGGGCAAGGAACCCACATCTGTTCAGTTGTTTCTGCCATGCACTTGCGCTGCATGTGTGTGCATTCCCCAGCAGATACAGATCCAGGTGCCGTGCGCCCACCTCAAACGGGCTGCGCAGGCATGCCAGCTCATACAGCAGGCAGCCCAGGCTCCACACATCACTCTTCCAGTCGTACCCCGCGCCACGCACGACCTCAGGGGACACGTAGTATGGAGTGCCCACCTGCAGACAGGGCATGGTGCACCATGTGAGCGTGCATGGGCTGGAGGCTCGCTCAACAGCACGCGCAAGGAGCCACAGCTGCCACCTGCAGTGTTAGCCACTTGCAACCCCACGTCCAGCAGCAACAGCCGGGCGCCACAGGATATTACATCACCACATTGCAACCAGCACGTGGGTCTCATCCGCCCCCACAGCTGACGGTGCCAAACACGGACTTTCCACCCCATGCCATCAGCATATGGTCACCCTTCCCAGACCTTGATCACACCTCTCGCCCTCCTCAGCTACCCCACACACCTTGGAGAACGCCTCCATCGTCTGCTCGCTCAGCTGCCGGCCCAGCCCCAGGTCCCCCAGCTTGAGCGCACCATTGGCGCCCACCAGCACATTGGCTGGCTTGATGTCTCGGTGCATGATGCGGTGCTGGTGCATGTAGCGCAGTGCATCCACAATCTGTCGCGCATGAGAGTGTGGGGACAGTGTGATGCAGAAGATATGTAACACCACGGGGCTTCTTGAGCGATGAACGGTGCAGACGTCAGTGGCGATGTACGGTGTGCGGTACACTGCTTGTTATGGCTGCACACTATACACGCGTTCCAGCCCCCAGCTCCCATGAACCCAGCTGTTCAGGGACAGCAACCCTCCCGCAGAGAAAGCTGAGCCTGATCAGTGAGCACAGCAGCCCACACCTGTGAGAAAAAGCCCCAGATGGCTGGCTCATCCAGAGTCTTGCCAGCCTCAGCTGTCTTCTTGATGAGGCGCTTCAGGTCTCCTGCGCACGTGCCAGTACATGCATGCATGCAGAGGGTGCTGGAGGTGTGGCAGCATGCAGACTGTGGTGGCTGCAACTGCTGCACATGTGACGGTGTGAGTGCATGGGGGGCTGGTGACAGCGCCCTGTGCACGTATTGGACTATGGGGTGTGGGGATTGCCGCCTAGCTACAGGCCTATGCATGATGTGATGCCGCAGCTGTAAGAGCATGCCCGTACATGTCTGCATGCACTGTGCACCTGCACCCCACCTGCTGGGGCCCACTCAAAGATGATGATGAGCATGTTCTCATCAATGAACGCATCCAGCATCTGGATGATGTAGGGGTGGTGCAGCTGGGCCAGCAGGGTGACCTCCTGTAGGCAGCGCTCACGCTTCTTCTGCGACATCTCAAAGATCTGCACGCAGCGATTTAGAAGTGTGGGGATGTACTCAGGACTTGCACACCGGCTTGTGGGCTCATCATTTCTTCACCTTGCATGCTTGCATGGCCTTGCATCAACAACACAGGCACCTGCCTCATGGTGAACCATACATATCAATGCAAAGCTCGACTATACATAGACTTGCGGAGTGCATGCTACGCCGCAAGTGTGCGCACATACAGCGTGCGGCCAGCACCATGCAATATGCTGCACATGCAATGTGCATGGTGCCATCGTGTGCATGCCCAGCAAGACATGACAAACATAATGTTTGGTCCCATGACTAAAACAGTGTACAATCCCACAATTATGATGGGAGATTGAAGTGCTGAATGCTGAGAATGACCCACCTCGACTTTCTTGACTGCAACCACCCGACCATCTTCACGCCGTATGCCTTTGTAGACAACAGCGTATCCACCCTTGCCCACGGGCTTCTGCACATCATAAGCGTCTTGTAGCCTCCCAGGCGCTGCCTGGACGGAGAGAATAGGCTCGGGCGCAGCCTGCTCAGCCCCGGGCTCTGTCATGGCACCTTTGTAGGGTCAGCTAGGAAACATTCTTGCATGCTTCACACTGCACGCGTCCTCGCCAATTTGACTTCCATAAAGCTCAAAGCCAGTTTGTACTATAGCCCTTGAATCATGATATTTGAGTTCTTTTGCCTGCTGACATCGTCAACTGCACATGACCAACTCGCACGGATTAAGGTGTATGATACAGCTCTTCAGGCAAATCTTACAGCTTCAAGACGTGCGGACAGGCAGACCAAGCTGAACCCAAGCTCAACCCTATACAACGAACGGTACCAACATCGGTTATTGATCCTCGATCCTACACCTTTGTCCTCTACAAAGCATGCAGGTAGTGCGTGTACGCTGCCATCGGGTGCACAGGGCCCGGAAGGGCGCTGCTGCATCCACCTATCATGGTACAGCGCACACATCCGTTCAAACAACAACACCAGCAACAGCATGGCCTCGCCCATCTACAACCTCTGCGGTGAACAGTCAGATTCGTCATGCATTAACATCAGGAACAGGGGTCAGTACATCAGGCCGGGAGACGCAATGTGGCGTCGACTTAGAAGAGCATTACTGGCCGTGGCGCTGGAGGAGCACCATCAGGTACAGTCCAGCCTTGCACGCTGACAGCAAGCCGCAACATGGTGCTTGTGAACCTTTGTTGATTGCCGAGGCAGTGATGGAAGGTACCATACAAGCAGCTATTGCTGCATGCATATATGCAGTGTGCCTGGAGGCGTCATCTTGCATGATGACCACTCGCAGGTACTTCAAAGCTGGTACTCAAGGGCCACCACTGCTGCTCATCCATGGCTTTGGTGTCGGCGCATGGTGCGTCCCAGGCACACCGTGTGACTTGTGGTGCTCGGTGCTCGAGTTTCTGTCGTCGGCACTGCATTCTTAGATGCCCACGACATACCAGCACAGTACCTGCCACTTGCAGGCACTTTGAACGCAACCTTCAGGGGCTAGCGCAGGCCCACACCGTGTATGCAATAGATTTGCTGGGCCAAGGTGGGTAGATGCTATGCTGAATCAGGCAGCGCTTGGTTGCCAAGTTTGACGACACACGCAGACAGCACGCTCATCGTCACGTGTGGGATGCGAAGAAACAGGTGTAGGATGCAACCAGCACCGTGCGCTGTGCATGACTGGCCTAATATCTATTATATGTTCGTATCTTGCATCTGAACGTGCAGGCTCTAGCTGGCCAGCCAACGACTTCTTACAAGAGCTCAAGGCGCGTGCAGCGGCCACCGCCGACGCAGGCAGCGGCGGCACTGGTACAGCAGGACCAGCAGCAATGGCTAGCACACAGACCAGCACAGCAGGTATTGGCATCGGCCCGACTGGATCAGCTGCCAGCATAGACATGGAAGAGGGTGGTGAGGGGCCACTCTGCTACAGGTGTGGCAGGGGACAGCTTTGCAAACGTACCACCCGTCTTGTGGTGTGCCGCTGGTCGCTTGTGTGCCGACACGCATTAGCAGGACGTAGGTTATCAGCTCACAATCTCACATGCATATGCTGCTGCGTGTGGGCACTGGCAGTCACTGCTGTGCAAGCTTGCGACGACCTGTGAGTGCCCCATGGCCTGCTTTGCTCACATGGTAAGCATAAACACTGCCATGCTGCACCCACAGCATCGACATGTGGACGCGCCAGATGGCCGAGTTTGTGCGCGATGTCGTGGGGGGCCCCGCGTATGTTGCGGGGAATTCTCTGGGTGGCTACATCGCCGTGTCCCTGGCAGCTTCCCACCCAGACCTGGTGAGGCTGGTGGACTGCACTGCACCTTGCGTTTGGTTGTGCACAGCTGAAGACTGGGCGCTCACATGCCCGGACTGTACGAGCCACGCCTTGCACATTGCCCCAGCAGGTGCATGTCGCTGCTGCTGCCGTTTTCCATCGCATACAGGCTGCCCAACATCATCACCACACCTGTCCCCACTTGCCACATGTATGCACACTGCTGCAGGTGCGCGGCTTGGTGCTGCTCAATTCAACCCCCTTCTGGTCGTTCAAGCCACCCGCACGGCAGCCACAGGGCATCTGGGGTGCGCGCGTGCTGGATGCAAATGTACCTGTAGCTGAAGGCCTGCGTGACGCAATCAAAATCATGTGGTGGGACCGGCTGCGCAGTGACACCACGGTGAGGAGCGTCATGTCACCTGCTGACAGTACTTATGCATGACGAATGCAGAATGTGTTGGCGGGCACTTGTGCACAAGGCCCTGAGCATGCAAGCAGAAGCAGCAGCGGGGGAGCTGGCTCGACAGCACAGTTGTGTCTCAGCTGGCAGCCTGGTGCAAGGCGGCAGGAAGCTTCACAGCGCCACTGCATGCACCCAACGCCACCATGAGGGCATGCACGGTGTTGCCCTATCCTACCGCATGCTTGCTCGTGCTGCACGCAGGTGCGCAGCATGCTGTCGCTGGTGTACGCGCACAAGGCAAGTGTGGAGGAGGACCCTGAGCTGGTCCGCCGCATCCTTGAGGCCACCGAGCAGCCTGGGGCACTGGATGCATTTGCAAGGTGAGGGTGGGCTGGGGCACCTTGGCGCCGGGGTTGAGTGGGGCCTCGCTTCAGTGCTGCGGGGCCTCGCTCGCAGGTGTTGCAGGCCTATGGTTTGTGTGCACCTGCACCTGAGTGATCAACAGGTAGATTTTGACGGGCTGCCGTTTGACAATAGCATCTCCACGGCTCACACAGATGAGTGTATGAAAAACAGCACGCCCGCGCGCGCTGAGGTGAACTTATCCATCCCCGCCTGCACCACCCTGCACTCATCTTATGTGTGTGTGCAACGTGCGCGCAGCATTGTGCTGGCGCCCCGCAGCGACCTTGACTTTGACACCATGCTGCGCCGTCTGACGTGCCCCGTGGCCCTGGTGTACGGCAAGCAAGATCCTTGGGTGGTGCCCATGTGGGGGCAGCGCGCAGCGCATGTGCTGAAGCGTGCGGGCTCACCTGTGACAATGGTGAGGTGGCACAGCAACTGGAACTGCCCGTCATTGTGACTTTCTGTCAGCGCCTGGTCTGCGGGTGTGTGACTCATCAGCTCAGCTCATGAGGCACACACCCGCAGACCAGGCGCTGACAGCTGATCCTGATTGATGGAAAAGAGAGCGGTACAGCTCGGTGTACAGCTGTACCGTTGCACGCCTTCTAACCCTGGGATTGATGACGTTTGCTATGCAAGACAAACACTGTGGCCTTCACGTCTATCATGCTTTGTTCTCTGTGTGGTTCTGTTGCTGCCCCTGCAGTACCTAGAGCTGGATGGCGCTGGTCATTGCCCGCATCATGAGGCCCCCAACGCAACCAACCAGGCGATGCTGATGAGCCTGCATCACATGGAGGAGCTTCGCGCATGGCGCGCATCCGGCACATCACGTGGCGCAGGCACAGACGATGTGCCGCAGCCCCCGTTGGCTGTTGGCCAGCGTGTGGAAGTTCCAGAACAGCCAGGCAGCCGGGTGGTGGCCATTGAGCATGTGGCAGGTGGGCCACGCATCCTGCCTGAAATCTTGACGCATGCGACGTGGAATGCTTTTGAGGCGTTCCAGGCCCTGGTTGGCCAGGCTGCAGCTGCGGATGGGAGCGCAGCATCATCAACGCGTGTGTGAGCAGTTGTGCTGTCAGCTGACCTATGGATTTTCTTTGATTGGCAAGGGAAGAGTTCATGAGCTTCTGGTGTTGTGGCATCAACAGATATGGTGGCTTGTATTAGTAGTACACACGGGCATGACGGTGATACGGGGTCCAGCATGATTTGTGATTTGTGTGCATTGAGGCATCGGGGAGCTGTATGATATGCTATTCATATGCTGTGTGCAGCGTCCGGCACGACGTCAACCCAGCCAGCACCCTATGTAAATGATCAGGGGGAGGGACCACAGCCCGTGATTGGCTGAAGGCTCGTGTAACATGAACATGAGGAACCGCAGTGGTCTGAGCTGCAGGGGGCTGTACCAAATGTTATGCACGCCTGCTATGCAGCACCTGCAGCCAGGCCAATGAGGCCCAGCTGCTGGTGAAGATTGCAGCACTGCGCTGTGAGGTCTGGGTAATGCAGAGTTGTGGACATTTCCATGCGCACAATACTGCGCAATGCTGCCATTGCAACATAAGCTGGAGGCCTTTACAAACTTGCTATTTATGATGCCCACAGCAGATGATTTGGGTAAACTGGGAAGTGTCAGTGGCGTCACTGCATGCACCTCCTGTGCACTCAACAAGCAAGCTGAAATCTTCGCACCCCATGCTGCCCAAACCATTGCTAACCCATCTTGCACTGCATGGCCGTCACCACCCAAAACATGTCAACCACCAAGGCGACATAAGCCAGTATGGGTCGCAGGCGTACCTGCCCCCCATGCAACAAAAGCCACAACAACTATGCACATTGCTGCCTTGCCACCCTCAAATGCACCAGCTAACGTACAGTAGCACATGTACATAGTAACTACCCTGGACGCTGCCATGTGGCCTGTTGCTGATGTAGTACCATGTCCTCTAAATCAGACCCACCAGCAAACCGAGGAAGCACCACGCACATCCCCTCGTGTGCATGCCACCAACAAACCCACCACCGGTAGTGGTGGTACCTCCTCCACAGGTAGCACTCGCAACTGACTAAGCTCAGCGGTGTGTGCCTCCAGCTGCGCAACTGGCCCGACCGCTGAACAAGCAGGAGCCCAATGAGTGTTCCACGCATGTCCTCAGCTGCGCGCCCATGTAGCTGCTCTTTGCTGAGCTCATTCATGAAGCTGGACCCCGGCTAGCAATGGGGCTGGCCCCAACGGTTCAGTGCGCCTTGCCGAAGTGCTGCTCCAGCCAGTTCATGGTCACTGACTTGGGGCGCTCGATGGGCAGGCCCAGCGCACGCGACCACACACCCTGCACATGCATCACGCATGCACAGGTGCTGAGCACAAGCACTGCACAAGTCATACAAGGCGAAGGGCTGCACAGCTGGGCACTGCTCTGCAACTGCAGCGATCCCCCACGCCCACGAACCCACCCCCAGGTGGTGCAGTACACATCTCCCCATGCTGCACAGCTGCACATGCTCCACATGCAGGCTGCATGAACGATGCATCCCAGATAAGGGCGCGCTCCACATGCCGGCAAAAACGAACCACGCGCTGCGCACGCACCTGGCTCAGCACACCAATTGCGCGTGAAACACCAAACAGCACCGTGTAGTAGTTGGCCTCCTTGATGCCGTAGTACTGTAGCAGTACACCCGAGTGCGCGTCCACGTTAGGCCATGGATTCTTCACCTGCGATGTAGTTAGCAGCAGCAGAGGTGTAGGATGTCAGGGCGGTGACCACAGCTCCCACGCACCTGGCTGGCAGCGCTTTGATGCTGTAGCAGTATGCTGCTCCCAAAACTCAGAAGCTCAGCTCATCAATTGGGACATGTTGTACTATCCAAACACCTCCCGAATGATGAGCTGAGCTTCAGTGTTTGTGGTCAAGATGGTTCAGTCATAAGCAAGCACTGCACCCATGAGTGACCATCGTCAGCCTCCTCGGGCCAGCCCCTCGTTGCTTCATGAATTGTGTGAGCTGCAACGCGTTGCAGTGAGGTGCTGCGCGTACCTTGCCCGTCTTGCTCAGCACCGCTGGCACCACCTCATACAGGTTGGCCACCAGCTTGAACATGGGGTAGTCAGGCAGGTGCTTCAGTGCAAACTCACGCTGCATGTGATCAGCATGAACATGTGGTACGTCACTGTGTGTGACAAAGTGATGATGTTGTAGGATGCTGCACGCAGACTGTAATCATGGGTCACCAATCACCACCACAAGCCAGAGCGACTGCAAGTAGGAACGAAATACTGTGGTTCGTGTGCATTTGAGTTGCACAAGCACCTCAACCATGATGTATGCTTGATATGATTGAGCTGAAGCTCATGCATGGTGGCAAACACCGGTGCAGGAAGCAGGCCACCATCAGCCCCAAACACAAGTGGGTCGCCAGCACGCGCTCGGCTGACCTGGCACGTGTAGCGTGGGTCCGTCTTGCGCAGCACGGCATGGCCATAGCCAGGGACCACCTTCCCGCTGGCCAGTGTCTCCACCACATATGCCTCCACTTGCTCCTTGGTGGGAGAGTCACCCAGCTGCACACATGGATCAGGCGTACGGAGCAACATCAGGTGCATGGGCAGCATGGCGTCCTTATGCATAATGCTCATTGCAGGTGCAGGGCACAGGTGTGAGGCTGCCATTTCAGCGCCTCCCATCCTTGCCACGCATCCTTTTACCAGTGTGATCACATTTCCAACTAACACTGACTCGTGACGCAGTGCGATTATACACTGTATCACACATCACGCTCTTCTCCGTCCTCACTGCCTTTGCCTCTTCGTGGACCCACCTTGGCCACCAGCTGCTCCAGCCACAGCAGCACCTCCTGGTTTGCTAGCCCGTGCAGGGGCCCCGCCAGCCCATTCATGCCCGCGGCGAATGACAGGTACGGGTCCGACAGCGCACTGCCCACCTGCAGGTGTGTGTTTGTGTGGAAAACGTTTTCATGCAGGTGTGGCGTGGTCATCCATGCATCCACGCGGCAGAATGGCATGTGCTGGGCAGTACAATTGGGTCTGGCCATCCAGAAGATGCAACTTGTCCATTTATTACCCTTTTCTGATATAGTCGCCGGATTTTTTTCGGAGGGAATCAAGCAACAATATCAGAAAAGGGTAGTAAGGCGTTATGATAACTGGACACGGATTCGAGACAGCGACGGACAACTGCATGACTAGCCAAGATTTTTAAGAATCATGCAAGCCAGATGGTGAGGTTGGTGCTGCACGCACCAGGTGCGTGGTGTGTGCTGACACGTTGCCACCCTCATGGTCGGAGTGGATCGTCTGGTACAGCCGCATCAGCTCGTACGCGCCCTCAGAATCATAACCTGCGCACGTGCATGCCAGCACACAGCAGCTGTGAGAGCTACCAGGGCCACAACAGCACAACGCACAATGTCCTGGTGCTGTGGCCTTGGCAGTGCCATGCCGGTAGCGCTATGCCGATGACCCTTTACTTATGATAACCGTGTTGAGCTAAGTGGTTATGTTCAGCTGACAAGCTAGGCAGGTGGTGGAGCGCTCACCCATCATGTGAGACAGGTTGGCAGCCCAGTCAAGGCTGGGGTCAGGCTCAATGTACTTGGCACCCTTGTACGTGCGCCTGTGAGCATAGTGCAGCGCGCGCATGCGTTGCTTCAAGTCTCAGCATATGGCTGAGCAAGCACTGAGGCCCGCAGCTCGCACACACGCCAACTGCCTCTGTTGCCCGACTGCCTCCTTGTGCGCCACATGCACCGTCCTGTCCGTCCACCCCCAGATACTGGTTGATTGTGATGCGCTTGGCCGCACCTGTAAATCATGGCTGCAATCTGAGGCAGCTTGGCAATGAGGTCCATGCTGTCCTCATAGATTGGCTCCCAGTACCGGGACTTGTGCAGACCCTTGGCGTATGCTGCAGCAAACTTGGACTCAGACTGCGCGCATATTGCACGTAAACATGTTACGTCCTTGAGACTGGGCGCGCCTTCAGCAGCCATTTGTGCTTGTTGTGCATAAGGCGTGCCCCACATCCATCATGCGGCAGAATGCATGGCAATTCACCGCCTGTGGTGGCCTTCGCCGCGGCAAGTGTGCCCCATGCTACATGCAGCTTGTCTGAGAGGAGCGGCATGTGCCACCCGCGCACCTGCAGTGCCATGACCGCACTGGAGAGCTGGGTCATGGGGTGTGTACCGTCAGGCAGTGATTCCAGCACCTTCTTCACATAGGCAGGCATCTTGGAGCGCGCACGCAGGTCCTCCGTCACGGCCTTTGCCTGCTGCGGGGTGGGCAGCTGCGGCCAGGGGGGTGCGGGGAAGGCATGCAGTATTGGCACACGACAGCAGGGCACTGCATATATATCATGATGGTTCATTGTAGTAAGCTGAGATATGCCGCTGTTATGTTATGCGTGCACAACCACGGTGACAACGTGCAAGCCCAGTGCGCCAGTGGTGCTTGTTAGACCCAGTGGTCAGTAACGCAGCCATTACGGTATTGGTATGATTGCAGTGCCGCGGTGCATTGACCAGCATGCCGAAGCATAATCCCACCCACATTGCCTGTCATCAGCAGCCACAGCAGGCCCTCAGGCAGGGGCTGCTCCTTGGCCTTTGGCAGCTTCGCCTGCAGACCAATTTCAAAACACATGTGCATGTGTCAAGCACATGGCGCAGCATGCGCCAGCAGCGCTGATGTCGTGCACATCGTGGGTTGAGTAATGGGGGTGGTCGCGCGCTGCACCAGCTGTTAGGGCCAGCGTGAAAACTGTTGACACACAGTGACACCCATTCTCTGCACCTGATGTAGCATCACGCTGAGCAGTGCATGGAATGCATGCCGCATGCACGGCCCCCTGCTGAGTTTCAGGGGTCACCTGTAGGTCAGGAATGCTGTGCCCGCGGAAACGAATGCCCTCCTCGGCGTCCAGCAGCGACGTCTCCCACAGGAGGCCCTGCGCGTTCATCGGTTTCCACGCTCGCTGCAACAGCCCATGCCGACCATGCGCATGTGCCCTGCCCTGCCATGCACCCACCCACATATCATGCAGCAGGCAGGAATTCCCGCCATCGCGCGCGACGCGAACCCATCTGCATGCTGATGCGACCAGCCCGCACCGGGATGCCGCGCATTCCTCCCATTGCCATATCGACGGTCACTTGACCAAGCACCTTCAGCCCATGAGCCTTCTTGATGGCCTTGAGCCTTGCCTGTAGTTGAACAGCACAAGCAGATCGTGATGTTGTTGCTCCGTCAATCGTGCAGGGTTCGAGCAAACAATCAACGTCGGGCGCACCTGCTCCTTGGGAATTACATCCGTGAGCACAGACTTCATGTCAGTGTTTAACGATGCAAATTCACGAGCAGCGATAACGCTGAACCCAGCCAGCTGCTGGGCCGTGTGGCCCAGCAGCCCAGCGCGAGCAACCAACGTGGGCAGCATTTTCCCGTCGTGTCCGCTGAGTCGATGGAAAAAGCAAATATCAAGTACTGCTCCTGTTCAGGCAGTACACGTGTCATTGTTGATGCCACCAGCTGTGAGCCATGAGTACCCGCAGCCTGCCCCACTTGCTTGCAACCCCCATAGTCCCCTGCACCTGCTCCTGCTCGTACCATGTTTGTGCTGGGCTGGCAAGCAGGCTGGACATGATTCTGCTGATGGTATCTGCTGATGGCTGCTGTGGTACTAGCCTTGGCTTGAGGCATTTCCAAGGTGGAAGAGGGGTTCAGCGGGGATTGGCGGATGTTACAGGTGCTGTACAACCCCATTAAGCAATCATCCTTCGACCCGCAGACGCTACAACCAACGTCGTGCTGTAATTCACAGCAGCTGTGGCATAGGATCCGGCGGCCACTTGGAACCAAGGCTGGGCCACTGCACTTCATGGCGTGAGGCTCAGTTCCCTTTTGTCAGGCAGTACCACTTTCTGTGCCGCCTCAGTGCTGTATACACGGGCCTGCAGGCATTGCACATCAAAGCCCATGCGGCAAGGTGCATAGTTCAGGTGGCCATGGTTCTGAGATTGTATGTTCTGTACCTGCCCTACTGTGTTTACCGTTGTTATGGCTGCAGTAGCCGTGCGCTGTTAGCAGATGCAGTACAGCACAGCAGGTACACAGCACCATGCGTCCACGCATAGCAGTACAGCACAGAAAAGTGAGTACAGCACAACAAGCACAGCACAGTGCCCGTTACCTTGCTGTAGTGCTTCAGGTACTGGTGCTGGTCCAGCAGCCACTTGCGCAGCACCTCCCCCTTGTAACCCTTGGTCACCACAAGCTCATGCCACTCTGGCACGGACGCAGTCACATTGGATGCCACACTGACAATACGGCGCAGCAGCGCCTTGCGTGCGGCGGCAACTGCCACTGCCTCTGGGTCTGCTGCAGCTGCTGCATCTGGCACCTGCGCTGCCTGCGTGTGCGCTTCAATGCAGTAGGGACTGCCCTGCAGCTGCTGTCCCTGCTGCTCCGAGTCCCCATGCGCCCGAGTGCCTGCATGCTCAGGAGCGGCGGCGGCGGCCGCTGCACCCTGCACTTGCTCCTGGGCTGCGCCTGCCAGCACACTGCTCGCTCCATGTGCCAGGTCCACTGCAGGGTCCACCACAGTCCACTCCCCAACATCCTGCGTCCCTGCATCAACGCCCATGACAGCTGCTGCTGAAGCGCGTACAAACAGCCCCGATTCAGATCTGCCGGCTACCAGGCTGCTCACACTGTCTGCAGTGGGGCTCACACCCCCGGCATGGTTGGTTCCAAGCTGCTCAGGCACAGCCTGTGCCCCACTGTGGGCAGGAACTGTTGCACCCGCTGCCAGCTTCAGTGCTGCAGCCACATCCTGCGCAACGAGCGCCACCTCCGCTGCTGCCACTTGCGTTGCGGCTGCTTGCTTTGCGGCTGCAGCATCCGCTTGTTCCCCGGCAGCTGCATCCAGCGCCGCAGCTGCCGCCGGCCAGTGCTGCAGCATCAATCCCCGCAGCATATGCACCCAGTAGGCTGAAATGGTGGCATGGAAGCCGGCGCCCTGGAACGCGCGCAGCACATCAGTGGCCAGGGCGCCACCCTCATTGCCACCCCGCAGCCGCAGGCATGCCCAGATTGTGTGCAGCTCTGATTCGTGGCTCCATGAGGCAACACTCTTGTTGATCACTGCCTCCAGGAAGGCGGCATCAGACAGGGGTGCGGCCTTGGGCGCAGCCGCCAGCACTTCAGCCCGGATCTGCTCTGCGTCCTGCAACAGTGGGGTGGTGAGAGCAGGGTTCAGTTGGTGATGTCAGTGTGGGCATGTAGGATGTGCTGGTGCCTGCCAGCCGCAACTCTGCATCGGATTGGCTTGAATGTAGACATGGAGCAGCAGCTTAGCTGAGCCCAACGTGCCGCTAAGGGCATGCATCAGGAAAATCATGAAGTGATTGTGCACACGAGCATTTGATCCCTTCCAGGCACACCTTGCGCGGCAGCTTGCTGATGTCCGTCACGAGGGAGGGCAGCGGCCGCTTGTCAGGCAGCACCACTGAGGTGCGCGCCTCAGGGTTCTGAAGGATGTGGGCCTTTGTGTAGTAGTGCAGGAATAAGCCGCCATTGCTGCGTGTTTGGAGCGTGGGCGGGGGTAGGGGCATGCAAACAGCTTAAACATAGCATACGCACTTTTGTCGCAAATGGAAGCTGTAGGGGGTTTGGGAGCAGTGAGAGAGATAAGGGACCGCAGCACAACAGCTGATGTTTTATGCATCGCGTGTGCTTGTCACCAAGCAGGCCCATAGTGTATGTAATTGACGCACTGCTCCCAGGCATGCATGCCACACAGCTGCAATGCACCCGTGCGCACCACAGCTGAGGGTTGAGCACCAGGAAGGCCTTGAAGCTGCCTGATGGGTTGGGTGTGGCCGTGATGGCGTAATGCACCAGGTGGGCCCACGTGTAGGTGAGCGTGGTGTGGAAGGTAGTGCGGCCGTTTGCACGGGCTGTGCGTGGGGAGTTGGCGATGAAAGAGGAGATGGAGCGGAAGATGCGCGACATGCCCTCCCGCCGGCCGTACCGCGTGATGTACTGCATGTGGCAATGGTGTGCAGTACAGTGTGCAGTGCGTGCACATGCTTCACAGCCTTGCCGATGCCGCGGCAGAAGATGAAAAGAATACCACTCCACACAGCCCATGGCTGACTGCAACAGGACTGCATGGTGCACTGCCAAGGCCGGCGCTTGGCATGGCAATCACACGGAAGCTCCATGTGCTGACAGCACAACTAGTCACGCACCAGCCATGCCAGCCGCAGGTGTGCACGATGGTCCCATGTGTCCAATGTGAAGTCTTCCAGCTTCTGCGTTCAGTCCCAGCCATTCAGCATGAATGTCAACAGCAAGGGTGCATACCAGCAGCATGGGTGGTGTTTAGCAGCCTGGGCCTTTTATTTCATCCAGCTTCCCCACGCTGGCTACTGGCCAACAAATATGGCCAATTGCTTGCCTACTATGTTGGCCTCACAAACAGCATGGGATGAACCATCACAAGGCCGGTGACGTCCACAGAAACCTGACGGATCAGTCACTAGTTGTGGCAGTGAGCACATCATCCATCAACCAGTGAACACTGTACCCTCACCTGCAGGAACTCATCATCTGGCTCATCCTCCACTTCTAGCCACTTGGTCAGCAACTCCTCGATGTCAGGCGCCCCAGGGGGCCGCGTGTCCTCATCATTGCCTGCTTTGGCCAGCGCCCCGGTTGCCTGTTTGGGCTGCGTCTTTCCTCCCGTGGCGGTGCTGCTCCCAGATGCAGCAGCAGGGGAGCTGGTGGTGCCGGATGCTGTGGCAGGCTTGGCGCTGGTGCGGTGGGCATACATTGCCTCAGCCAGCCAACTCATGGCTTCCCTGCACCCCTGCACTCGCAATCGACGGTATTCACAGCAATAACAATCACGAGGGTGCAGAAGGATGGTCACACAGAGCATGACAGAGCAAATAGGAAAGCGTCAAACTAGGCCTCCTGCACGCTTTGCAAGCTCAGGGAGTGCAGCCACGGCACTTGTGATGGGATGGTGACTCCCAGCAATGCTTGCTGCTGCTGCTGTTGCTGCACAGCTCGAGGCTGCTAACGCTTGTGAATGCAGCAGCACCAGCAGGACTCCTATGAGACACTACCCATCAAGCCGTACCTGGCCAAGCAGGCCGCTGGTGGGCAGGCAGACCCAGTGCCTGTCTGAGCCTGCTATCTTCTGCAGCTCCAGCTTCTCAGCCACCTCCTCAGCAGTCATCACACGCGGCAGGTGCTCACGCAGGTCCTGACGGAGGGCAGAGCGATGGGTGGAGCAGGTGCAGTGGTGCAATGACACAGCCACGTGACGTACTGCAGCGCACACTGCTCACAGCCTACCCTGGGTGGCTGCATCACAGCAACAGTGCTCCACACCTGTTTGTTGGCCAGCACCAGGAGGGGCACACCTCGCAGCTCGTCCTCGCTCAAGATGCGGCTCAGCTCCTCACGCGCCTGCGGGTAGCCAACAAGAAGTGACATTTCATGTCCCCTCAATGCTTGTATGCTCTAGTACTGAAAGCTGGCATTCATCAGACGCTCCAGCATGATAATGCGTGAACATGTGCACAAGCAACAGCATCCCGGTTTCTCATCCACAGCGCCCACCTCCGCCATGCGGTCGCGGTCATTGGAATCCACAAAGAACACCACGGCTTGGGTGTTCTGGAAGTAGTGGCGCCACAGCGGTCGGATCTTGTCGCAGCCACCTACCTGTGCGCCAGAACCCACCAGCCAGCTGACGTTCAGTCACATCCAAGCTGGCTATGGTAATTAGCAAATGTACTAACACAGTAAGCAGTAACACCGAGTAGTAACACCGTGTCTCACGTATTCGTCTGTATGCTGGAAGTTTATGCTGCTCAAATGCCTGAAGACCACCATCCAACCAGGCACAGCCATGTGCAGAATCGACCTTGAAAGGGCCATGAGACCATCAAACTCTGTGTGATCACTCACGTCCCAGGCTGTGATTGAGACCTTTCCCAGCTTCCTGTGTGTGTATTCCAGGGTCTCAACATTGAAACCGATGGTTGGGATAGTCGTCACAACCTCTCCCAGCTTCATTTTGTACAGGAATGTGGTCCGGCCTGGGAGGCGGGGCAGAGGTGCAGGGTGAGGGCAGGTTTTCCGTCATTGGCTCGAGTCGAGGAAGAGCCTGAGAGGAGCGCCATGCAGGAGGTGGGCGTGGACGTGCAAGTGCACAGGCAATGCAGGTGCTGGCCATGCAGCAGCAGCCTGCACATGATAAGCAGGCTGCACGCAGACATGGTGGTGCGGACACGAACTGCAGCATAGCTGTTGGCATCTGCTTGATTAGTAGATCAGGGTGACGGGCTGTTCCGATGCACAAGCGTGTGCAGGTTGGGTTGATGGAAGGCTGGGCCAATGCTGGGGTTGCCGTGCATTGGGTGGTTGTGCATGGTGAACCTACTTGGAGCAGGCAGCTGCTGCTGGCACGCTTTTGCGCCATGCCACCAGGCCATGTTACCAACAGGGAAACCACAACTCGCGCACGTACCACTCGCATCAAGGCCGAGCATGACGATGCGCCCTTCACCAGCAGTAACCCCAAAAGCCTTCTTGATCCATTCGGTGATGACCGTCATGTTGCCCAGATGCCCCAAGTACGTTGTCACTGTCAAAAGCTGTTGCAATACGTGAAAAGACTGTTCACGGTATGGAATGGAAAGAGCGACCTGAACGGCAAAGCTGCATGCAATGTGCTGTTTGGCTCATTGTTATACGTTTGCAAACGACACGGTGTGCATATTCAGTTAAGGAAGCTGCGTCAGCGGGTTGGAAACTGTGCGGATACTAGTGTGGGCAGGTGTGGAGCTGTCCTATGAGAGGCCTGCTGATCACCAGGATAGATGGAGTAGTCACCCAGAATGCAATCAGCTAGTCTGCATTTTACACGGCCTGGTGGGCACCTGCCACGCGTGCACCGACGTGCATCGCGCGCTGTACAATGCCAGGCACTATTCAACGCCTTGCAGAAGCTGGTCAGGTGAATTGTTGTTTTCATCACAGCTGGCTACTGCCATGCTTCAGATTATGCATGATGCCCCCGCATGGCACACCTCCATGCAACACCCTTGCAGGCAAACACCAACCTCCTCATATGATTCAAGCAAGAATCTGGAGCCTGAGCTTACCTCTTGGATCTCTCAGCAGGGTGCACCACCACAGCAGGTGTGCGCACGCATACAACCCCCAACCTGACTACAACTCGCGGTCCGGCTTGGAAACCATGTGCTGTTCAGGTCCGTGTGCGATGCGCAAGGCTGAAGGCACCATCTACACATGCTCCATGTCGCATGCAGGTGGCATTGCAAGACTGCGGGGCAGAGGGGCGTGGCCTTGTGGCATGCATGCGCATCCCGCGTGGCACCCGCTTGCTGCAGCTGCCGCGCCACCTCCTGATCACCGCAGAGGTTGCATTACAAAGTGGGTAGTGGAAACATGTATTCCTGCACCTCAGTAGCCATGTACTTCTGCCCACTTGATCTCTTGCATGTGCTGGCTTCCACAATCTTGCGCCTATTTTGTTGCATCCATTCACTTGCACTTGAACCATGCCTGGTGCATGTGGATCTGTGCAGGTTCCCGCCTTGCACCTCTGCTTGCAGCGCTGCCCACAGGCAGCGGCCTTCCAGAATGGTCCCTCATTGCTTTGGTGCTCGCGGACCTTAGACATGGGTGTGCCACCTCCAATGGTGCGGCCCGGCAGGAGCGGGGGCAGCCCACACACAGCTCAGGCAACAGCGCATTCCAATCTGCAGTGCAGAACTGGGCGCCTTATATCGCAGTGCTGCCGCAGCAGCCAGAGACAGTGTTGTGCTGGAGTGATGCAGAGGTTGAGAAGCTGCTGCGAGCGTCGCCCTTGCACAGCCGCGCAACTTCCATCCGAGCAGCTGCAGCAGCCACGTGGAATGAAGTGGCACCACTGGTAGCACGCGCAGAGGTAGAAGGACTGCTCCCAAAGGGAGCCATTACCAAAGCTGATGTGTACTGGGCGCTCGGGATCATGGTGCGTGGATGTGTGGGGCATGACCTCCTGTTGCGGCAAGTGAAGGGTTGTGATAACTGCCAGGTCAGCTATGTACGGTAGTCATGTTGGTGAAGCATTGTTGACCACTGCATGTGTGCTTGTCGGGCACAAAGAGACGTGGTTGTACACTCGCACCCTGCAGTTGTCACGCCTGGTGAGACTACGGGGCCTGGGGGATGCCCAGGCGCTCGTGCCATGGGCGGACTTCCTGAACCATTCGCCTGCGGTGGGCACGCACTTGGATTGGGATGCACAAGCAGTGGATGGAACAGGCGGAGTGGTGGTCATCACAGACAGGGACTATGAGCCAGGGCAGCAAGTCTGTGAGTGCTGGGTAGGGCGATGTAGTCGTGCGCTGATTGCATCATGTTTTGATGGGCCTGCCCCTGTCAACCTTGGTTATATTGGCTCTGGCCATCAGGCCATGTGCTGTGGGTCTGCACGCACCATACTGCAGAATGTATGCCTCTGCAACTGAGCCACATTCGTTCTTACATGCATGATGTGGCTTGCCACCTCTTCATGAGCGCTGGCTGCAGCACTCACCTGCATGCGGCCTGCTGCCCTGCCCTGCACACCACGCAGACATCTCCTACGGCGAGCGCAGCAGTGGAGAGCTCCTGCTTAGCTACGGTTTTGCCCCGACACC
This sequence comes from Haematococcus sp. NG2, assembly GCA_004335575.1. NCBI lineage: Eukaryota > Viridiplantae > Chlorophyta > Chlorophyceae > Chlamydomonadales > Haematococcaceae > Haematococcus > Haematococcus sp. NG2. The sequence goes on along the minus strand of QAXD01000034.1, from coordinate 642,038 downwards.
TGACACACACCCTCACGAGACCTACCCATTGACAGTGGGGTTGCAGCCATCTGACCCACTCACAGCTGCCAAGGCTGCGGCGCTAACAGCACGTGGCCTGCCCACATCCACCGCCTTCCCCCTGCGTCTGGAAGGCCTCCCAGCTGGTCTGGCTGCTTGGGCTGCACTCTGTGCTGCCACACCTGGCGATCTAGGCCTGGGCAAGGGGCCCAAAATCGACAGCAACGCAGCTGCCAAAGCAGTGGAGTCACTTGCCTTTGAGCTGTTAGGGCCGGTGGCTGCACGCCCCCAGGGGTGGTCGAGCCAAGGGCAGACGACTGTGGGGGAGGAGGGCGCAGCTGCAGTGGTGGCAGCAGCTGTGTCCGGGAGGTCCCTCAGGCCTGAGGTGGAGGCGCTCGGCTTGCGTGAGGCTGCACGGCTCTGCAGTGCAGCACTCAAGGGTGAGCCTGGTGCTGCCATAATGCACACGCACACATTTGGAACATCCACTGAGTGCCCAAGGCCAAGGAGGCATGCACCATGGTGCTCTGGTGTTTGTTTGCTAGTGTACATAGTTTAAGTACACGTGATACGTATTAACGTATAGCAGCAACGGCATTCAAACAAGGTGCCAGGCAGTTCATTTACATGTGGTGCTGCAGCTTCATACGAAGAGGTTATACGGGGTGCCGGCCAGGGATACGCAGAAATATTCAGTGAGGCGGAGGCAGATACGTAATATCCAGCCAGGTTGGGGCCGGTAGGCCCCAACCTGGCTAGGAATACAC